>JAMPIV010009817.1:0-545000 GCA_024509875.1 Oreohelix idahoensis | reverse complement strand
AAATGGCACTTGCCTCTACTATTTTTTCTATAATATGAACGCTTCCGTCCAATCAGCGGACTTCCCCTCTACCGTTCAAATATTTAAACTACAATGTCCAATTTAGGTCCAGTTTCTGTCTAGTGTGTAATATATTTATGTCGGTCTGTCCGTCCGAACTTGGTTTTTCCCAAAATTACACTTGGTTTTAGACGAAACTACAAAAAACTACACAAATTTTCCCCCACTTACTTATACGATTTCTATACTAAGTTATTTTTAGCTTCTACCCTCCCCTGATTGCCCCTTGTCCACATGCAGTTTGTTTTTCTGCGTTAGGCTCAAGGACGCGTCAAAAGTGATTTTTGTGAGAAGTATGCACAAATAACTGTCGGCTAGTCTGTATTGAAAAATACAGTCTTTCGTCAATATCTTCCGTGTTATCTGTCCGTCTGTGTAATTAAAAGTATATTATTTCTCAGGTAAAGATGGGCTATCAAACTAGCTAGTTTTTATTCTCCTAAACTTAGTATTAAGAAAAAACCTACTTTTCTCAAGGTTAGTTTTGAAATTTGTTTTTGTACCTTCGTTCACGGCGTTTGCCGCTATATTCAAACTAAAACGACTATTTACCGTAGAACGTCCAAGATACGTCTGTTTCTGACAAGAGCTAAGGTCGTTTTTCGTCCAATTCCTTACATTGTGTCAACTAGTGGCGTAATTTTTTCCTTTAAAACTACAAATTGCGTCTTCTAGCCTTTAGATTTAAACACGTGTTCAGACCGCCACATTTTTTTTTCTTTTATCTCCGTTTCCACCCCGTCTAAAAGGATAGGCCGTTAGTCTGCATGTTATAACTAGTTAGTTTTCAATGTCGCTAGAAAACGCTGGCGTAGGCGAGAATGTATCAGCGTATCTTACCTATATTTTTATCCCTACATGTTATTTTACCAGTTATCTTTATAAATGGAGGAATGTTAACGTTGCATCACTGTAATTTCACCACAGGTTCTGTCCCCCACACTTTTCCTAGTCTTCATCAACGACCTGGTTGCTGAACTACCACATGGAATGAAAGTGGCAATGTACGATGATGACCTGGTAATATGGTGCACAGATGAGCATGCAACAGTGGCCACCAAACTGCTACAAAGAGCTATAGATGCCTTAACCTCTTGGGCAAATAGATGGTCTGTCAGCATCAACACAGACAAGTGCAGCACTACGCTCTTCACCCTCTCTCCCAAACAAAAAGCTAGTGTCATCAAGATAAATGAAGAGCTCCTGATAGAAGATAAAGAACCCACCTATCTCGGAGTTACATTCGATGATAGGCTGACATGGAAGCAGCACATCAACAAGGCAGCAACAAAGGCCAGGAGGAAGTTAGCCATCCTGAGAAAACTAAGTGGAACCACATGGGGAGCCAGCGGGAAAATACTTACCAGCAGGGCATACGACCACACCTGGAATATGGGTCAGCTGTGTGGTGTCCAGCATCAAACACCACATTACAAGAGCTAGATAAGGTGCAAAACCAGGCGCTTATGGTCATCACGGGGGCAATGAAATCAACGCCTATAGTGGAGATGGAGAAAATGGGGAGGATACAAGCACTGAGAGAACGCAGAGACACGAAAGTGCTAACACAGGCAGAAAAGTTTCTCTGTATGCCGAGCCATCCAATGAAGGACAGATTCCAAAACCTAGCAATGGGGCGACTGAAAAGAAGCAGCTTTATCCACCAGGCCAAACGATTTCGTAGACAAACCTTAGACCGGCCTGAAGTTAACAGCCCCCTAAAGTCTGTGCCAGAACAAACCCCTTGGAGAGAGGAGCCTGGACTACCAGTACACATCCAGACAAAAGTGAAAGGAATATTCGACAGGGATGAACAGAACAGCGTAGGACAGTCACTCTCAGTTTCCTGGATGATGAATACCCACAAGACCTCTGGGTCCGAGTATTCACGGAGCACTTCAGTCCAGAAAATTTCCAGGTATACAAGCCCTACTTTCTGAACTGTGCAACCAGCGCAGGGTCACCATACAGTGGATACCGTCTCATTGTGGAATACCAGGAAACGAGAGAGCAGACGGACTGGCTAAAGAAGGTGCTGCAGACGAGCAACCGAATGTACCAGTTACGTACCATCAGAAGAAAAAGATGATCAAATCAATCAGAAATCCACCAACACCAACACAGGATGACTACCAAGCTATGAACAGATCAGAACAAATTGTCATTCTGCGCCTCAGAACAGGACACAACCGCCTCCGTAGCCACATGTATACAAAATTCAAGATTGGCAATTCAGCCATGTGTACATGTGGACAGGCACCCCAGACTGCGGAGCACGTACTTCAAGATTGCCCCGAATATGATATATTGAGGCAAACCCACTGGCCCAGAGAAACAACACTGGAAGCAAAACTATACGGACCTCTGTATGAACTACAAAAGACAGTGAAGTTTATACAAGAAACAACATTGCAGAAATAGACAATATATTTCAAGCGAACAGAAGAAGAAGAATAAAGTTGACCAACGTATAAGTCAAGCAGGCTGGACTCGTTGTTGAAGATACATCATTGACGAGACAATTTATTGGACGAAAAGACGTAACATCATGGTTTCGTTGCAGAAGAAATACAGCATAGTTTTACATACTGTTATACATAAGGTGACCAGACGTCCAGGTTTTTCCGGGACAGTCCCGGTTTTCGACCATTTTTGATAATTTGTCCCGACTTTTTTTCGATGCAATCCGGGACGCCAATTTGTCCCGGTTTTGGACGAATTTGCCAATTTGGCATAAATCTCACAGATTAAAAAAAATAAATTATTATTTCGTGGCTGACTTGAGGGAATTTTTAATTATTAGTGAACTGGCGCCGAAACAGCACAAGAGGTTGTCAGGACCGCGAATTAGTTTTGTAGTTCCAATGTGATATTCGCAGTTATGAGTATTTGAAATTTTAGGTAGTGGTAAAGTACCAAGATTTTGCGTATGGTATACGTTTATTTAATTTAAACGGTGAACTATTTGTGCATATTTTGTTACTGTTGTAAGAAAATGGTACCAAAGCGTAAATGCAGTTTCAATGAAGATTTACAAAAGGAATATCCGTTTATTAAAAAGAGTAGGCTACATCAAACTTCAATGTACGATGCAATATATGTGCCTCCGGGTTTTCGATAAGCCATAGTGGACGTGGTGATATTAAGAACCACATAAGCAGTGAGAAACATAAGAGAGCCGTCGTTACAGCTGCATCAAGCTCGTCGTTAACCACTTTCTTCAGAACTGATAAAATTGGTGACCAAGAAGAGCAATTAGGTGCTATAGAAGGTGCCTTTGCATACCATACAGTGCTACACAATCATACTTTCAGGTCTATGGATTGCACATCAAAATTACTTCAGGTTACTTTAGAGCCAAAATTTGCATGTGCACGTACGAAAACAGAAGCCATTATTCGAAATGTCTTGGCACCCCATATTCTAAATGAGTTAAGGTGTGACCTAGAAAAGTCTACATTTATTTCTGTACTGACAGATGCATCCAACCACAAAGAATTCAAGATTTTTCCTTTGCTTGTCAGATACTTTGATCACAGTAATGGAGTGAAAATTAAAATATTAGAGTTAAAGTCATTGCCAGGTGAAACATCTGATATTGTAAGTAGTTTTCTTAATGACTGCATAACTAAAAATGGTTTAGATAGGAAAGTAGTTGGATTATGCGCAGACAACACAAATTCCAATTTTGGAGGTCTGAAAGGAAAGGACAGAACAATGTTTTCAAAAAACTGCAAGAAAACCTTGGACATGGTCTTATAGGAGTTGGGTGTGCAGGTCATATTTTCCACAACACTGTTCCAACAGCTGCAGATGTACTGCCTGTTGATGTCGAGCTGATTATTGCTAAAAATGTATCTACTCTTTAAATCATACACAGTACGAGTTGAAAGACTCAAGGAGTTTTGCCAGTTTGTGGAAACAGACTTCCAGGTGATCTTAGGTTATGCTCAGACTAGGTGGCTTGCTCTGCTGCCTGCTGTTGAAAGGGTTCTTCAGATGTTCCTGCCTCTAAAATCATATTTTCAATCTCAAGACAGATGCCCAGTTTTTATACAGACATTCTTTGAAAATCCTCTATCTGAGGCATGGCTTGTTTTTGTTCACAGTCAGGCCTCTCCATTCCACGAAGCAGTGCAAAAAATAGAGGGACAGACGGTCACTGTGTTTGAAGTCATTGACAGCATCAACAGGTTGAAAACTATTTTGAAGTCCAAACTGGAAGACTGTTTTTTTGCCATCAAGAGTTAAGCTAATCCTTGAAAAGCTGGAAATGGAAGGACTTCCAAAGGAGGATGTGAAAAAGTTTCTTGCTAGCGTTTCTTCGTTCTATGAAACAGCTTTCAATTATTTGAATAAATGGGCTGCAAAAAATTTTCAAGACCTAGAATCCTACAGCTGGGTAACGCTGAACAGAATACCAATTTGGGCAGATATTGAGATATCATCATCACTAGTGATTCAAACATTACCTTCAGCCCACTTTACAGAAACTGAAATTTATGACGAATATGTCTATATGAAGCAGTTTGTTACTTCTCAGAAAATTAGTGAATAGAGTGCCAAAAAAACATTGCCACCACAACGTTGGATTGAAATGGCTTCCCACTTCAAAAACAATAATGTGACATTTTCAAATACAAGTGTATTTTGAAGTTGGCAGAGTTTTTTTTTCTGTCTACCTGGAACAAATGCTGCCACAGAAAGAGTGTTTTCTTTGATGAACAGCTTATGGGCAAGTGATAAAACACAGCTAGGTGTTGAAACTTTGAAAGCTATGTTGACAACCAAAGTGAACTGTGAGGAAACATATGTCGAGTTTTTTAAGATGCTGCTTGCAAAAAAGGACTTATTGATAAAAATCCACTCATCTGAAAAGTACAGTAACTCAGCTTCACCTTAAGTAAGGATTATTGATGTTTTTCTCTTTTATTAGTTTAAGTAGTTAAACTTATACAGTAAAATGTATGTTATTCAATGTTATTCAAATGTATATATAAAATGTAAATTATTTTTAAATTGACATCAACTTGATTTTTCCGGGACATGTCCCGACTTTTGACCTTTTCTTTACCCTTTTGTCCCGATTTTTTGCATTGAAATAGGTCAAATGTACTATTTTGTCCCGGATTAGGGTTTTGAAAATATGGTCACCTTAGTTATACATCATGAACGATATGGCCTTTGACTGACGATGCCAGTTATAATAATAGTAAGGTCAAACGTCCTGTCCAATTCGGATAAATTCATCGAATCGCAGCTTATTTTAATATATATATTCGCTCCTAATGTTCAGGGGGACGCACTAGCCATTGATCATTACAGATGCAATAGAAGTTCTGCCTTGACGAATAGGGCTCTGGGTCTTTGAGGCAAGAGACCTTGAAACGTGCCGTTAACTGGCAATAATTATAAATGGAAACGAATTCCTGGAATAATCCATCAGGAACAAAACTTTTGAGGACTTCAATATATTCGTAAGTATGGGTCTTCTCTTTACTGGTAGAGACAGAACCCCAGAAAATATGCGTCCATCAACGAGGACCGAAATCTTACAATGCCGTAGGGGTATGATTTGTATAGCAACAAATCAACGCAACAAAAGTGCGTCATCTGCATTCAAAGATGATGCAGAAAAGTACGCATAACTATTTAAACAAAGTACATCTATATCAGAAGCGCTCACATGTGCGTCTATCAAAATTACTGGCATGTGAAAGTCTCACACACTTAACTCCCACGCGTAAAAGGGACTTAACATATGCATGGAGGTATATCTGGAGTTATCCTTATATGACCACCAGCTAAGCACAGTGCTACAGTATTCAAATGTGGAAGTGAACCTGTCTGTGAGGCTAATTACACCCTCATTGACTCTTGAAATCATCCACACACTTCCAGGGATTTCCCTTGAGATGTAATATGCTACTGGACAAAAGATAAGGGCCGCCATTTAGTTTAGACAAGGTTTATATAATTGATTGGCAAACTGTAAAGACAAGTGAAAATGTCATTAAAACTGAGCTCAGAGAAATGTGTATATATTTCTATGTGCACTAGGTTAATTTTTTTAAATGTCAAAAAACTGGGTCACTTTAACCTGCACGTGAAAATTGCCATTCTTGCTGCAAAAACACTTGGTTTTTGCAACATGCCCCACTAGTTCAAAAGGTGAAAAAGTGAGTTGAATTTGAATGCACGTGGAAAATGATCATCGGTAAAGAGTGTTCACCGTTGGTATGCAATAAATCAGTATGACAAGTGGTCGAAATGATCATTGCATTAGCCATGCTACCAAGGAGAAGTCTCAGCACTGTAGACCGTGGTCGAGCCATTGTGCCCGCGTCAGTTGAATGCGGCACTAGTAGTTATATTGATTGTTATTTAGTCTGAATTAATCCTTCATATGTTGTTGTGGTTCAAGTGCTAACTGGCCTTCCGCCAGAGATGGTAATACTTGACCTTTTGTTATTTTTTTCAACCCAGGAATGTTCTTCCCTTTAAGTTTGGTGATAAGCAAAACAGTTTCAGCACAACAACGTATATCCACAAGAAATTATTGTAAAGTTCCACAAACAGCAATGTAGACAATTTAATAAGAGTTTATTGATGTAATTAGACAAACACTGTAAATTTCACAATGATGATTGGTTATCCAAGATAAAAAATATGTAATCCAACTGAATAATATATGTATATCGAAATAGAATAATGTACTGATTTGTCTACTCAAATACTTGTCTTGGTATCCTCAAAGACGAAGTTCACCTAACGCTATCTGTAAAAATCCTCTAGTCTAAAGTTATGGTTTCATTAGAATCGTAAATCCTGAAATCTCTGCCTATCGCCCACAACTCTTCTATTTATACTATTTCTTCTTTCTTCCAGCCTTTTTTCACACGACCCGTCCTTTTTTCACACGGTACAATAATCTACATTTGCCCTCATTTCCTCAGCTTTTCGACCTTTTTGCACACGACATTCTGTTATTTCGATTTGTTTTCACATGTGTGATCTTTTTCAACTTAACAATTGAATTAAAAAAACCCAGATCCCACAAACATTCATTTCCCACTTTCGCGCTTATAAAACCCATTCATTATTATCTGGGACTGACCTACGTTTGCCCTGTCAGAGCAGTAACTGCCAACTGAACTTTGAATGAATACTGCGTTTTGTGTAAACACGTCTTATTTGCTTTTAAGGTCTGTCATTCTTACATGTAGCATATTATAGCACATATAAATGCTTAGCGTGGAAGTAAGAGGGATAATGCTAGCGTGAAAGGCCAAGCGGTCACACCATGGCATGGATTCAGGATGGTCAATCTGTTCGTCATGTTGCAAGACGTTTAGCAGTGTCCCACTCTACCATTCAGAGACTTCTTGAGAGATTTCAAGCTACCGGACATTTGGAAAATCGACCCTGCTCAGGAAGAATTATATAAACCTTGTCTAAACTGAATGGCGGCCCTTAACTCTTGTCCAGTAGTATATATTGAGAACCCAGCATTGCAAAATAAGCTTCGAAACGTCACTTGAGACCCAGACGTAACTCTGACTTTTTACCTGGTTGGCTGCATGCAGGAGGATCTCACTATGGGCCCATGATGGCAGGGGGAGCTGAGAAGTTGCACTCTGTAGGACGTGACAATTCCCTGGGAGAGCCCAAAACCAGAGCACAGTATTTTAGCTCTGCATATTTGGAGAGCCCCCTTTGTTGGCTCGGTAATGCACAGTATGCCACGTGCTTCTTTCTCCTAGCTTGGAACCAGATGTGATGATCCTTTAAATACCAGCCAAGATGGAAAAACTGGATCTCATGACTTCAACTCAACACGTTTCGGAATGGCAGAAAAGCCACATGAAAAGCCTTGATCTACGGTGTAGATAATACCAAGTAGTCAAAATGATATTGGCTGCAAAAGAACGAGAAGCTCAGCAGTCCTAGTTAAATCATCAACAACAACCCCCTTGCGATCACTAGAGATCTATCAAATCATCCGTTGTGTAGACCGAGATCAACCGCTTGCGGACCCTGGACTATAGTAAAGGAAGTATAGATTTTAAAAAATACAATTATACATGTTTGACTGTCTCGCATACACACACATTGTGACCGCTTGGCCTTCCACGCTAGCATTATCCCTACTACTTCCACGCTAAGCATGTATACGTGCTATAATATGCTACATATAAGAATGACAGACCTCAAAAGCAAATAAGACGTTTTTACACAAAACGCAGTATCATTCAAAGTTCAGTTGGCAGTTACTGCTCTGACAGGGCAAACGTAGGTCAGTCCCAGATAATAATGAATGGGTTTTATGCGCGAAAGTGAAATGAATGTTTGTGTGATCTGGTTTTTTTAATCCAATTGTTAAGTTGGAAAAGATCACACATGTGAAAAAGTCGAAATAACAGAAAGTCGTGTGCAAAACGTCGAAAACAGAGAGTCGTGTGCAGAAATTGTACCGTGTGAAAAAAGGACGGGTCGTGTGGAAAAAGGCGGGAAAAAGAAGAAATAGTATAAATAGAAGAGTTCTGGGCGATAGGTAGAGAGATTTCAGGATTTATGATTCCAATGATACCATGATTTTAGACTAGAGGATTTTTTTACAGATAGTGTTAGGAGAACTTCGTCTTTGAGGATACCAAGACAAGTTTTTGAGTAGACAAATCAGTATATTATTCTATTTGGATATACATATATTATTCAGTTGGATTACATATTTTTTCATCTTGGATAACCAATCATCATTGTGAAATTTACAGTGTTTGTCTAATGACATCAATAAATTCTAATTGAATTTTTCTACATTGCTGTTTGTGTAACTTTACAGTAATTTCTTTTGGATATACGTTGTTTATGCTGAAACTGTTTTGCTTATCACCAAACTTGGAAGAACATTCCTGGGTTGAAAAAATAACAAAAGGTCAAGTATTACCATCTCTGGCGGAAGGCCAGTTAGCACTTGAACCACAACAACATATGAAGGATTAACTCTGACTAAATAAAATCAATATAACTACTAGTGCCGTATAAACTTACACGGCCACATATCTTCAAATTGATGCCGTAACCAGCTTGGTTACATGTTCAAATTGATGCCGTGACCTGCGCACATTCAACTGACGCGGGCACAACATCATTCCGTAACGTGGGTTAGAAATCTTCGTCTTGTTCGTACACTCTCAGACGTCCACTCTCAGACGTCTACTTGAATGTTTTCAAAGAATGGACAGAAGTAGTCAGTTTGAGGCTGTTTGAATCTCAGTAGAACTTTTCTACCAATGGTACTGGTGTCGGCCATACGAGCTTTCTCAGTACCGCATATGTTGGGCAACTTTGAAGCAGGTGTTCAGCAGCCATTTTATCAGTGGGCTGGAAATAATACCGTGTAAAATACATTGCTACTGAAACCACTGCTGCAAAAGAATACGAATGTGTAGGTGTCGGCTTTCTGCTCGGGAACAAGTTGCAGTGATAGTTCTATACTCTATATAGAGCGAGAAGTGATATGATGTTGTTGACCACAATGTTGAGCTGATGGGAACTATAAGACAACAATCAGTAGAACAAGAGAAGAGAAAAGGAAGCTAGTGTAATGAGGTGCCCACAGAGGTTGGCCCCATGTAAGATGTTTGCGCTTAAAACATTTTATGTGATGCTGCAGTTGTGATTTCCGCAGCAAGTAGTTTACGATGCTGAGGCTGCTAGCCCAATATACGAGTACAAAATCACCATAATTCCATTTTGCGACATGCCCGCACAGAGAGACACATCTGGATAATATTAATAGAATTATGCGTACTTTTATGGGTGTATGAATGTGGGTGTACGAATGTGGGTGTATGAATGTGGGTGTATGAATGTGGGTGTATGAATGTGAGTGTATGAATGTGGGTGTATGAATGTGAGTGTATGAATGTGAGTGTATTCCCTGTCTGGCCCCCTTGCTTTCTTTCTTTTTTTTTGGGGGGGGAGGGGGGCGGGGGGGGGGGGGATTAGTTTACATGGTAGAATGTTATTTTCAAATGCTTGTGTAGATTTTTTGGCGTTTAAATTAATAAGCAAATGTCCTTTCTACACATGCGCGGTATACGTGTGAGTAAGTGAGTAAATTAGAGAAAGAGAAAGAGAGAGAGAGAGAGTATGTGGGTGTGAACGTAAGGAAAATAGTAATTAAAATGTTTACATTTGTCATAGCGGATTTTTTAATGTAAATATTAATGTACAGGTGTGTTTCTGTTTACGGGTAATCCAGATAAGCCTGTCTGAGCTGGTATGAGGTTCCGGAGGGAAAAATGAAGACAAAAACCACGTAATCTTACAACTGAAAAATAAAACACAAACAACGAACATATTTGCCCCTAAAATCGACTTACCAGAGTCTGAAAACAAGCTCGGAATCAAAAATTTCAATTTTTTTTTTTTTGGAGGGGGGGAGGGGGGGGGGGGCACACAAGCAACGACGTCGGCTAATAGCTGTTGCAAAAACAAACAT
Source organism: Oreohelix idahoensis (assembly GCA_024509875.1). Classification (NCBI taxonomy): domain Eukaryota; kingdom Metazoa; phylum Mollusca; class Gastropoda; order Stylommatophora; family Oreohelicidae; genus Oreohelix; species Oreohelix idahoensis. The sequence continues at coordinate 534,433 of JAMPIV010009817.1, read as the reverse complement.
GGCAAACGCAATATCCTTGGTAGGTTAACAAAACGAACAGCAAGGAAGAATAAAGATTGAACATTTACGATAAAAGTTATTAGAACTCGTTGCCTAGTTTTTCTGGGTGTTTTTCTGTTATTGTTTTCGAAGATCGTCCAGCCTAGGGCTGAGTGATAAGAAAATGGACCCGATAAACGCAGAGCCAATACGAATACAGAAATAAAATAAAGCCCTTGTTATTATGATAAGAGAAAATATAAAGATAAGAGGTGATAAATGATGGTTCCTGTTTCACATTTAGTTAACTGTTCTTGCTCCAATCGTTATTAGTCCTGATAAGATTACTTGGAGCAAGGATACACCATTCTGTGTCGTTTGTTCGTTAAAACAAAATAGTGCGTACGGATTCTTTTAATGGTGGATGGATTTCTAGCCACACATGATAACATTTGTAACTCCTGGTCAAGTAGTATGACTGGATTACTAATGTGGAACTGATGACAAGAACCAAACAAACGATAGTGGAACAAAAGAAGTCGCTGGAGAAAAGTAGGGCAGGCATATACTGAGCAAACCGGTTTTTAAAAACGCATATTTTCTCATTCGTGCACACATAATTACGTCTTAAACAAACTACCTTCTTACTCGCGGAAAAGTTGCCCGGTTCGAAACACGGTAACGTCACGCTCCAATCTAAATGGGTACCCGGACTCTACTCTTGAGTTGGGGAAAGAAAAGGCAGCGAGGAAGGGAACTGGTCACCTTAACTCTCGATGCTGGGCCTAGTGTAGTGAAATCTCTAACACTTCACTCCCCAATGGCAGTATCTGCAATGAGACTACCTACCTATCTTCTTACATACTTCTAAGTGTAATGACATACTGGATACCATACATTTGTTATGTAAAGACCACTAACATTAATTATGCAAAAATATAAGCAATCATTTCCACGTAAAACAAAATGATTTTGCATGAAATTAACTTCTGCTTTATACTTCATTAGACACTTATGGATCAAATATATATGATAAGCGCTGAAGCGCCACACGAGTTTTGTCAATTTCATGTTAAATTTTTTGACTGCAAGCTATAAAGTCCTTGAAAAATTTTTTTTGGCTTATTAGTGCATTAAAAGCGTGTGTTTAAAACATTTTTTAAATATTTTTTATTTTCTTCTTGTTAGTGATTTGCCGAAAGTTCACACACTTCGTGAAGTTTCAACATTTCTCTCAAGAGAGACAATCTTGTTGGAAAGAATACATCTATATTATTTGCAGTTATCACCCGTTTCCGTGTTGATACAATACCAAAAAAAAAAAAAAAAAAAAATTGTTGTTAATTTTAATTTTATTATTTTTACGACTGATTATTGTACTGTCATCGGGAATACACAACTATGCCTAGTTTCAGAGCTATTGCTTATATGGAAGTGATTGAAAAATCGATTGCACGATCTGAAAGTGACACAACAGGGACATACAAGGCAAGTTAAAAAGAAAAGCGTGTAAGAAAGTGGGGGGGTGGGGGGGGGGGGGAAGCTTTGCCTGAATCAAAGAACTTTGATTAATTGGTATTTTGAAGAAGAACAACTAAAGGATGTTTTTGTTTTGTTATTAAACTAAGAAATATGAGACCAAATAATTCAACAGCCGATTAAATATTAATGATTAAGTAAACAGTTAAACAGTGATAACACAGAAGAGAATTCTACAGTAGGTAAAGAATTCCTTGAGACTATAATGCCAGTATCAAATGTGATGAACATTACAAATAAATTTACTTTGAAAAGAAAAGAAAGACATATTATTTAAAATATTTATTTTAGGAAATAGTTGTTATAAATGTTTAAAATAAAAGCCCGGCAAAAGGAATAGCTTTTGTCACGCTAAAGAACTCCATACATATTCGTATAGGATGGTTCCGAGACCCAAGAAGCGTCAGACAGCTATCACAAGGACGAAACAGAGTGGTGGCTACCCCAGTCCTGAGGTGTGTGGGTATTCTCCGTATAGTGCTGCGGGGCACATTGACAAAACTCCTCCCCAGAGAGGCGCCCTCGAACCATGCCTGTGTTAGGGGAGGGACCTCACGCGACCCTAAGCTTTACAAGTCAGTACGCGGGCACCGAATGCCTCTGTGATGACCATGACCACATTTACGGACAGTGTACCGGCGAGGTCACGTGGTCTCATTATGCCATGGGCATCTTCACCAGTAACCAACAAGGTTTCTCGAGAAGGCTGAACTAAATACGGTATATGTCTGTCTGTCTGTCTGTCTGTCTGTCTGTCTGTCTGTATGTATGTTATGTATGTTATGTATGTTATGTATGTTATGTATGTTATGTATGTTATGTATGTTATGTATGTTATGTATGTTATGTATGTTATGTATGTATGTATGTATGTATGTATGTATGTTATGTATGTTATGTATGTTATGTATGTATGTATGTATGTATGTATGTATGTATGTATGTATGTATGTATGTATGTATGTATGTATGTATGTATGTATGTATGTATGTATGTATGTATGTATGTATGTATGTATGTATGTATGTATGTATGTATGTATGTATGTATGTATGTATGTATGTATGTATGTATGTATGTTGTATGTATGTATGTATGTATGTATGTATGTATGTATGTATGTATGTATGTATGTATGTATGTATGTATGTATGTATGTATGTATGTATGTATGTATGTATGTATGTATGTATGTATGTATGTATGTATGTATGTATGTATGTATGTATGTATGTATGTATGTATGTATGTATGTATGTATGTATGTATGTATGTATGTATGTATGTATGTATGTATGTATGTATGTATGTATGTATGTATGTATGTATGTATGTATGTATGTATGTATGTATGTATGTATGTATGTATGTATGTATGTATGTATGTATGTATGTATGTATGTATGTATGTATGTGTATGTATGTATGTATGTATGTATGTATGTATGTATGTATGTATGTATGTATGTATGTATGTATGTATGTATGTATGTATGTATGTATGTATGTATGTATGTATGTATGTATGTATGTATGTATGTATGTATGTATGTATGTATGTATGTATGTATGTATGTATGTATGTATGTATGTATGTATGTATGTATGTATGTATGTATGTATGTATGTATGTATGTATGTATGTATGTATGTATGTATGTATGTATGTATGTATGTATGTATGTATGTATGTATGTATGTATGTATGTATGTATGTATGTATGTATGTATGTATGTATGTATGTATGTATGTATGTATGTCTGTATGTATGTATGTATGTATGTATGTATGTATGTATGTATGTATGTATGTATGTATGTATGTATGTATGTATGTATGTATGTATGTATGTATGTATGTATGTATGTATGTATGTATGTATGTATGTATGTATGTATGTATGTATGTATGTATGTATGTATGTATGTAAGTATGTATGTATGTATGTATGTATGTATGTATGTATGTATGTATGTATGTATGTATGTATGTATGTATCTGTATGTATGTATGTATGTATGTATGTATGTATGTATGTATGTATGTATGTATGTATGTATGTATGTATGTATGTATGTATGTATGTATGTATGTATGTATGTATGTATGTATGTATGTATGTATGTATGTATGTATGTATGTATGTATGTATGTATGTATGTATGTATGTATGTATGTATGTATGTATGTATGTATGTATGTATGTATGTATGTATGTATGTATGTATGTATGTATGTATGTATGTATGTATGTATGTATGTATGTATGTATGTATGTATGTATGTATGTATGTATCTGTATGTATGTATATATAATTTGTTTTTAAAAATCTTGCCTTGTTGTGGTGAGGCGCGATCGTTCAACCTAGTCGGTTATATTAGGGCGCATGTCCAAATATAAAATGTGTAAAAACCGATTGTTTTTTTTTTTCACGACCTCTGTCAGTCAGGCAAGGCCACTCCATGTCTGTATAACTATTGTTCTTCTTTCACCCAGAGTGATCTAGATCAGTGATTCCCAACATTTTTACATCCAAGGACCACTTTTCCAACTACATACAAGTTGCGGATTATCATCTTGTATAATATCGCAATGCCATAAACACTTAACTGTTTTCAATAGATGAATAAGCCTATATTCAATAACACAATTTGTTAATTATTTGCCAGATGACAAGGAGACGGTGAGGTAATAGTAATGTAATAGTAAATTCATGGCGGTAATAGCCGTCATTGTCGTATTACGAGTACATCGTGTGTTGTGTTCCACCGGCACAACGGCGGTTATAACCGCAACCAAAGAAAGTTCCTTAATGAACCAAAGTTAGGTTATTGAATGCAGAAATAGTAAAATTATGCTTCGACTGTTCCAAAAAGTTGGAAAGTTCATATTGAATTTTTTTGAAATTTCACCATCTTCAGTGTCCGTCAAAGTGTTAACAAAGTATTGCATATAATATACGATCCCTAAAAACGTAGGGAGGATAAGGGCAAAATCAAAGCATTTAATACCAAATCGAAAACGCAGCCGCGGAACACCGAATAAGTGGTCCACGGACCACAGGTTGGTAACCACTGAGCTAGATGACGGTACAATTAAGGATCGGCAAAGGGTCTGAGCCCAGGTATGTATATATTAACATTCTTGCCGTTTTACATGAGGACAAAAACCTCATCTCCCCCACCCTCTATGACAACTCTTATACGGATCTCTAACCCGTAGAGTGTTATATGTACCAACAAAGCTGGCTCAGGGAGCGATTTCGATCGATAACGGGCGGAGTAAACTGCCCGCACTGGTCAATGCGATGTAGGCTCGCACCTGTGTTTTGAGGTCCCGAACACGAATAGGGATGGGCAGCGTTTTTTTTTTTTTTTTGGTGTGTTCTTTTGTATTGCATTTTGTAACGTTTTGATATGACTAGGCTAAAAGGGGGATCTGCTTTGTATTGTTCAGAGATATTCAGAGAATGTTATATGTACCCACAAAGCTGGCACAGGGAGCGATTTCGATCGATAACGGACGGAGTAAACTGACCGCGCTTGTCAAGGCGATGTAGGCTCGCACCTGTGTTTTGCGGTCCCGAACACGAATAGGGATGGGCAAAGAGTTTTTTTGGTGTGTTCTTTTGTATTGCATTTTGTAACGTTTACATATGACTAGGCTAAAAGGGAGAGCTGCTTTGTATTGTTCAGAGATATCCCAGAGTCCCCTGGAGACAGACAGCCCCTGTCAACCGAATTTCCTATTCAACGTTCAACCCACGACTTACTGAGTCATTATAATCGCTAAGCTTTATTAATTCTCCTCGCCACGAGGCAATGAGTGGTTATCATCGTTTTTGTCTTCTTTAAGACAGCCAACCTTTACCAATCCCTCCTCCATAGCAGCGCTCATACTTGTGTGATCACAGGTAGTCTTTGTCTTTTGCTTTCCTGAAAGATCAACACATCCCCGTAAACACAGCAACCTCACGTTGTCAACAACACCAGAGGCTTATTCTACCAGTAAACAGTTAGGGACAGTGAACCACCGAATTCCCACATTCATATTAATGTGGATTATTAGCAAACCTACCAGAGGGTCCTTCGGTGATTCAACAGACTGCGCGGAAGGAAAATATTTCCTTTTCACTGGATTTCCTGTTTTTCTCCAACATCTGGATTAGTTATAGGGAGACGGAAATTGTAGCCTGGGACTCAACTATAGAGTAGCACCACCCCTGGAGTATTGACGTGTTGAAATTGATTGGCAGTCCTTAATACAAGGACTGTTATGATTTTTTTTCCTAGCATTGTTTTTTTTCCTTTGCTCACCACTAAATTTGTTACCCTGTGTGATATTTATTGACTTACTGTTGTCCTTATGACTATTTCTTTTTCTGGTAAATAAATATATATTTTATAGCGCTCATAATTACTTCACTATTTCATCTGTCACAATAACGCTGACTTTTTTCGTACTGGTGATATTTTATAATATCTCAGAGAGAAGGAGAATATGTATGACATTTAAAAAAAACCCAGCTGGACAGGATTTAAGAGATTTAATATACATCTTCTCTCCTGACTATCATACAACACTTTCGTTTCACATTTGTGAAACTATATCTGTCTACTGTCAAGCATCTCACTCGCAATTTATTTGCCTCAGTCATATTCTTCAACCATCTCACTTCAGGTATACTGGAAAATACGTGGAGAAAAAAAGCTGATAATAGAAATGAAAGTGATGAGAAAGACGCGGAAAAACATGAAGCTGATAGCACGGGAAAAAGATGACTTTGCATACGTTTGTTGAAGGCTTAATCTCCTTGTGGAATTGAAAAGTGATGATCTGTAAAATAAGTCCAATCTGTAATATTTACAATATTTAAAAAAAAAGTCAACACTCTCTTAAAAACTGTGATAAGATTGCCTGAGAAAATAAATTATTCAAGCTTTTTAACAATAACTATAACGACTTTACGCACGTCCAGTATTTCCCTTTATGGCATTAGTCATTAAGGTGCGATTTGCATTCATCTTACATTCAGTCTGTGCACTTAATTTCTATTATCATGATGTGTTATCCTTAATGTGTCCGTGCATTTTGTCTGTAACGTCCTTACAAATAATATTGTTGAACTTTGCTCATTGCATTATGTGACTGTGTAAACATTGACGCCTTCATTAAAACTCCATATGAACTTTTAAAAATGTCTCTAGGTGACATGCCAAGACTAAATGAGTCAGTTATTGTGTTTTTCAAGACACTGGACTTAAACAATGTCATAAAGTAAACTGAAATAAAAGGTCAGTGTGCCGTCTCGTGCAAACTTTTCACATTGCTGTGTGTGTCACAGTGTATTATGAAAGACAAAGAAATTATAAGACGAATAATTTAAAGATTATTATCGTTACCTTTTAGCGCCTTAAGGATCATAGACCTTCAACAAAGCAACGACAACCCTTCCTGTCCTGTGCCATCCGTTCAAGGTGTTTCCATGTTTTTCACCCCTTCCATGCCAGTAACCAGTTCTCTGTGATTTTTTTTTTTCGGTTTCCCGCTAACTCTAAATAAAAGGTGTAAAGAAAGTATGTCCAGGAACAGGCAAATGAATGCAACATGTAATGGAATCAAAGAGTTAGAACACAGAACGTTGCAATATTAATTAAAAAAATAAACAGAAGAGGAAACATGTCTAAACAAGGAACAAGAACTTTGGAAAACGCCGACGATGCAAAAGTCTCCACGTGACCATATTCAGGGCTGGCCTTAGAGCGGGGCGACCAGGGCAACAGCCCTGAACGCTAAAGGCAAGGAGCGAGCGAAGGAATGAAAAACAAGTATACAGGTATACCTCGGAGATATTGCGGGTTCGGTTCCAGACCACCGCAATAAAGCGAATATCGCAATAAAGCGGGTTATACCCATTATTTTTTGTTGCTTTCCAATGCATATAACAGCCTAAAATCATATTTACACCATGTCTATTAAGTGCGCAATAGCGCTAGGTCTTTAAAAAAAACAGTGTATTGTAAAATTTAAAATACTTTATTGCTAAAAAAAAAATGCTAATCTTCATCATCTGAGCCTTCAGCGAATCGTAATATTTTTGCTGATGGAGAACCAAAATCTATCGGAAGAAGGCACGTTCTAATAAATAAACAAGAATAATTTGAAAAAAAGCGCAATATCTGCGAAGCGCAATAAAGCGAAGCGCAATAAAGCGAAGCATATCTGTATTTTTTTTTTCATTAAGCAGCTCGACCTTTCTTCTGCTGTGACACAGTACTACCAGGCTAAAGCACGCCACGTATAAATCTGTCACACACAAAAAAAAAAACAATACTACAACCAAAGTGCGACATATGTTTCTTAAGTACAGTTTTTGCAGTTGTTATCGTGTTGTTGTTTTATTTTTTATTTTTTTTAAGTAAAAACTAAAATTATTCTCTAATTTTATTCACGAATCTTACTTAATTATCCAGGAAAGTTCGTTCGCAGCTACAAGTGTGGGGTACGAAGCGCATGTCCAAACCACCCACCCTGGGCGTCTAATGCTCTAATGCTGCCCCTAATTCTATTCACGTCTAACCCGAAACATCGACAAGACTAGGCTGCGTTTTTCTACGCTAAAGCACACGTGTCATATTAAAACTATATTTCAGTGCTTAAAGTTAGCTAACATTACATGCAAGAACTCAAGCAAGTCTAAAGTAAAGCTGCACCCAAAACAAAAAAGCACAACCAAAGTATGGACGAAGCGTTTTCGTTAGAGTGATGACAAAGACATAAACTAAATCGGATATAAATAATTTTTTCTCCTACTTTACCCTTCGGAGCGTCCGACTGGCAGAGTGGTTAAAGCGCTGGCCTCTCGCAGTAAATACCGGGTTCCTAACTAGGTACCATCGCGATCCAATTTATCCAGCTATAAATGGGTACTTTACTGCTCTTGAGTTAGGGAACGCAAAGAATGGAACTGACCACCCCAACTCTCGAAGCTGGACGTAGTATAGTGGAGTCTCACCACTTGACTCCCCTACGGTTGTATCAGATATAGAACTACCTTTACCTTCAGTTCACCCTTCCCATAGTAGCGATTCAGGTTCACGAGTAGATCTATGAAGAGACAATATTGACTATTTCATGCGTCCAGTCTGACGGTACATCCTTTCCCCCTGTAATCCCAGCCACTATCTCAATCTATTTCTGACTTTTCTTGCACCGTAGGTTACTAGATGTCCTCATAAGAGACCCCGATGCCATAAAAAGAACAGCTATGCTATAGATCCCGGAAGGAAAGTGAAACAGAGGCCAATCAAAAGCAGCCTGGCGGAGAACTGTTGAGGCTGAGATGCAAAGAATGAACCAGAACTTGAGCACTGCACGAAGGATGGCGGCCGACCGAGCAAAGTGGAAATAGTTTGTTGCTGCCCTACAAGACGCCTGTGACAAAACGTCTTTTTGCCCATCTCTCACCCTTTCATCCCCTCCGACAGTATCATTTCTTTTCTTCACTTTCTTCATCGTCCTATTATTTGGCGTATTTTTGCCCTACATTCTTTTTGCTGTGACGGCTCCCAGACTGTTTACTTTCCACTAAGTGAACGTAGTAATATCAGGTTCATACGATTATCACGTGTCAGTCTGGCCACATTTGAAAGAGACGTCAGTTGTTTGTGCAACGTGGTATCGCACGAACACGCACAGAAAGCCAGATTGCTATCTAAGGAAGCCGCCGGAGGGACGCGCGAAAACACCGGTGATAATTAGATAATCGTTTCATCTGAGCCCTCTCGGTATCAATATTGCCAATAATATGTCTGGGAGAGACAATATTAGAAGGTAGCATCTAGACATCAAATGAGTGCACGGATGGTGGTTATGAGTTTTGCGCAAGATGCAAGCGGAAGTATTACAGCATTAGAAAGAGGTCACACGATCGAATTTTAAAATGTAATATTTTAAAACACACGGGGGAGATTATTAAATTAAACATCCTTACCCACATAGTTCAGAGCTTTCCATTGGATTGATTTCATAACCGGAATACACAATGGTTTTCATTGGACATTCGACGGAAGCAAAATCTGGGATTTCAACTAAGAAATGAGAGATAAAATCTAGCGAAATAGGAGTCAAAAATCAGACTGCATCGCAACGTCAAACTAGCAACTCCCAGAAGCCAGAGAGAGAGAGAGAGAGAGAGAGAGAGAGAGAGAGAGAGAGAGAGAGAGAGAGAGAGAGAGAGAGAGAGAGAGAGAGAGAAAAGAATCGGACTAAGAATTCCTATATTAAAAGTGACAGCTCGAAAGTATTTGGGCAACTTTGAAACTTAAAAGTAAACCAGCATTTTTAAATACAGAGACTGGAAACCTACAGGACCGGCACAAAAGTATTTGGGCAACTTGGAACTTAAAAAGTAAACCCGCATCTATAAATACGAAGTCTGGATACCGAGGGAATCAGATTCACACGTCATAAGAGGAATTATAAAGTTTCCCAGGCCAAGTGATTCTCAGAACACCCATCATAAGAAGATTACTAAAGTTTCCCAGGCCAAGTGATTTGCAGAACACCCGCCATAAGAGGATTACTTTAATTTCCCCAGACCAAGTGATTCGAAGCATCTAATGAAGTGCTGTGTCCATTCTAAACTGTGCGAGGAGATTGTGTTCCCAAAAGTTACTTTGGGGTAAGTGTAAACATTTATTTTACAAATGTGAATTTGACATGCTTTTCGTGCTAAGTGGTGTATATATGAGGTTGGCAACCCTAACCAATGAAAATATTATATTCATAAACCACTACACCAAGCGCTGGTGATTTCTTCTTGCAAGTCGTACAGAAAACCGACAGCAGAGGGGTTCCCAAACTCCGACTGGAGCAGTGATGAGTGATGATTACATCTCGTGTGTATCAAGTGTTTCATATAATTTTGTGAGATATATGTACCTTGTTACTTGTAATTCAGGCAAATCATTGTTCGCGCTGTCCAAGCACATATTTTCCCATCTTAATACCCAGAAGAATATTGGTGATTTCAAATCATCTTCCCTGAATCAGTTCCTAGAATTTGTTCCAAGTTCAATAAGTCGTAGTCCGTAGTCCGTTCCAGTTCGTCGCGTTTAGAATCAGTCCGGTTTTCTCTTTGTAGTTGTATACGGGATCACACATTCTATAAATATTTTTGTGCATACCGTCATTTGCGCACTTTTCTTTTACTATTTTCGGGAGTACATATAAAGGACACAATACAATTAATGTCTTTCATCCAAAGTTGCATCCTTTAGCGATAGTGACAGAAAAAGCTGGGATTTTATATTAAAAGGACATACCTGATTCGACGAGGATGCAGTAGTCCTATTTTTTGGTCTCTTCAGAGCCCCCCCCCCCCCCCCCCCCCCCCGGGAACCACACGGTGCACCAAGCCAGATGTATTTTCTTGTGTTGTTGTTGTTGTTGTTTTGAAAAGGTGATAGGTGAAGAGTGGGCACTTAACAGCTGACCATTATTGCCTCTTCTCGTTCCATCTTGGTCTACCCTGTTCAACCTGAAAATTGGTTATAATTGGGGTATAAAGTGTCATTTTATTTACTAATTTTGTATTAAATTTAAATAACTATTGTCTTTTGGAATTGCTGGTTTTAATTTATTTTAGCATTTGTCTTTTATTTTCTCTTTTGTATTGTACATAGATAACTATTGTCCTTTACACTTGGTTTTAACTTGTATTAGTATTTGTTCTTGTTAGGTTGGTATTTGTTTTTATTTTTATTAATTATTTTTGAACCTCGTTGTCTTTCCTTGTCCTGTGAGTAGTTAGTAAGTTTGCTAATTTTTCTGTTGTTTTTTTTTTTTTTTGGCAAACTTTTTTTTGGCAATGTAAATTTTCTTAAATCTCTGCATTTGTTTTATGTCTCGTTCTGTGTTCATCTTCAGCTAGTCATCTTTCTCGCATCATTTTTATTTTAGTCATCTTTTTTTTTTACAGGCCTAATTTTGGATATTAAATAAAAGTACACTTAAACAAACTACAAGATCTTTTAATTTTTTGACTTGCACCCTAATATAACCAACACACATTATGTCTAGGTTGAACAGGGCGCGCCTTGCCAAAACGAGGCAAAACTCTTATTTAAAAATACAAAATAAAAACTTGACAAATGAACAGGCTGTCTTGTATACACAACAGCCCAGATAGGCAGACGTAAACAAATCAAAATGATAATAGTATACAGGCTAAAAATAAAAGGTCATTCCAAAAGTAGTAACTTAAAAAAAAACATGATACCTTTTTTATTCTACGTCTTGAGTTTATTTCCCGGTTGTTTGTATGCATATTCTTTTTGCTTTTGTTTGTGTTTAGTTCATTCAGTACACTACCGTTGTGCTACGGTACGTTTAACACAGGAGCTGCATGTGACATCCGTCAGAAGCAACGTAATGTACGTAAATTCTTGATTTATGAGAAGGAGACTGTGGGAAACACGGGAAAGCGATTGCAGAAGATGTATGTTGATGATACTGTCGATAGCAGCACAGCTGGTCATTGGGTTAAATGAATATCTGGGAAGCGGAAACATGCCGATCTTCACGACTTCCTGGGCGGTGGCATCTTACAGCCAACACAGATGAGATCACTGCTGAGATGCAAACATTGCGATTGATACAGACGTGTAACGGGTAAAGAGTTTTGATTTAAATCGGACGGTGGAAAGTCAAGTCTGTTTACAATTATTGGGCTTTCATAAATGATGTCTCCTGCCGTCTCGTCAAATTTCAAGAATTCAGGTACAACTGGTTGCTCCTGAAGGATATTGAGTGCAGCTCTGTTTTTTTTCTGCACTTAATGGTTTATAACGTCACTTGCTTGAAGTGAATAAACTAAACACTAATAGAAGACAAGATATACATACGGTAGCAAAACAGGCAAAACCACTCTGGTAATTGCACTATAAAGGAAATTTACCTTTGAGATTTGAATTGTAATTAACTGTCTCGTGTAATTTTTGCCATGGAAATTAATTATCTTTTGGTTTTGACGGGAAATTACGTTTCTGTCTGTGATTTTACACAATGGAATTTCATTTCGCGCTGGAGTTTCAAACAATAAAAGTAAATCACAGAAAATCTACTTGTATGCTAGTGGTATAAAGTCAGTCTGAAAAAAATATCATTGATTAAAGAGCAGACGTTTTCCGAAAGCATTGACGTCATGGCCAGCACTGACAAAACGTTTGAAAATGGTTATTATTATCCCTATTCAGACACAATTCTACACTTTCCGAATTCACTTCAAGATCTTATAGCTGAGAAGACGTCAGGCGGACTGACCCACACGTGTAAGAAGCCACAATCTAGAGCATACAACTGAGAAGAAGCCTAGCTGATTAACTCTTATGAGCCAATTAGCTTAGCGATAAGTTTAAAGCCACAAAGTCCTTGAAGTATTGTGTTTGAGGGTATGTTTAAAAATCAATAGATCGTTAAGTTTTTAACATATCATAGTGTCATTTAAATTGATGTAATTACTTACTTAGTCGTTCCCCTTCTACCGTGAGGTGTAGAGGTTTGGAAAAGAGAGCGCCAGACCATTCTATCAGCTGTCTTCTTCCTGGCCTGGTTCCATTCTAGTCCTCGGTCCTTCAAAGATTGTCTAATGTTGTCCTCCCAGCGGACTCTGGGTCATCCTGGGGGTCTGGATCCTTGGCTCTTTGTTTCCCATGCTTGTCGTGGTAGCCGATCTTCTCCCATTCTGCAGACATGGCCAAACCATCTTAATTGGGACTGTTCTACTTGCGTCTGCAGGGGGTAGGATTTAAGGCCTTGACGTATCGTCTGGTTCCGTACCATGTCTCTTCTTGTTACTTCAACCACTTTCCTCAGATACCTCATTTCTGAGGTTTGGATCTGGCTTTTGTGGGTAAATTGATGTAATATTTAAAATTAATGTTATGATTGACTTAGATTTACATGCTTGTGATTTGTCTTGGCACCCCCAAAATCACACTGAGAACTAAATTTGACCTTTAACTGAATATAACCTCAGTCCTGAACAGCATTGACTCAGTGTCGTGAGGGGCGAATAAGGTTGCATTTAGATTGTGAAAACCTATTGTCTGAGGTAGCCAACATTTTTCTTAAGCCCATGGGAACGCAACCAATTTTGCAATAGATTGTGTACATAACAACGATACATTAGTACAAAATACCAACCAGTAACAATTAGAAGAAGTCGTCAGTACGGCTCGGTTTTGTTTACCCAAAGGAAGTAATACAAACGTACTATTTGGTATAGAAATAGATCACTAAGAACAATCAAAGACGGATTGGCGCAAGAAATTGGAGGGAAAACTTTGCTGGACATTTCCCAAGGGACAGAGAAGGAAACATTTGGTTAATGAAAGAATAGTGGAGACAGACTGTCTTGACTAAGATACATATAAAAGAGAACATAAGAAAGAAGTAGAGAAATTATAGCGACATCAAAAGTGTAGAGGAGAAAAACCTCTAAATAGCTAAAGGCAATATCTCGTCCTTATAAGCTATAGGAGGACCTTCTTTTGGCATTCTTGAGATCGCGGTCCGCCAGCCGACTTGGTCTAACCGTACACTACACGTCAAGTGGAAAGATTCTTGCACAGCGTGAGTTCCTGCCGTGGCTGGAATAGCACGAGTTTTCAATAATTCTGTATACGGAACCAAGGTTAGTGTATTATATTTGTAAACTACTAACATACATTCATTTTCGTTTCAGTTAACTATATATTTTCCATAACTATGAACAATGTAAATACCAGTCACTTTTCTCACCCCATTTCTTATTACACTACCAGATAAACGTTGCAATAAACACAGCGAAGAGACTGATTATATTTATAAGACTGCATACACAGGCTACAAACAGACATGAAAACACATAGACACCACATTCAATGGATACGTTATCTGAGTACTTATGAGGCCTTCATTATTTATTTATTCCAGTGGTAAAGACAAGAACATCGGGAAGCTTTAAGATACCTTCACCTGTCAGTCGTCTTATTACCTATGCTGGCGTTTTACGGGGAGCTCATGATTAAGCGCAAATTAGATATTCTGCTACGGCACGTATCTCGCTACTGCAGACACCTATAGCCGGTAAAGCTCTACTTAAAGCAACACGGAACGGCTGTCGCATAGTACAGAGTATCTACGGTTATAGCAATATCTACACACCCAAACGGGAAAGGCAATCGGGGGTTGAGATCAGAAGTTACCCAATGTAACGGAGTGATTCTACAAATAACCACATACGTCAATAGATCTATATATCGCTGCTCTCAGAACACATCATCACAGTAAGCTGACCACTGACCACAGCACGAAGATTCTGTCGCCTGGATATTCATTTCAACTCAAGGAGCCCAACACAACAACACATCCTTTTGTTGCCTCGATAGGCAATTTATTGGGCCAAGAGAATAGCCAGTTTCATTGTCAACAATAAGGGCAGTTCTGAACAGATCGCGCTATTCGGAGAAAGTCAATTAAGTGGGGACATCAGAAGTCCCAGCGCATCTAGAAATAGGTGGATTCACTTAGGTTCATCCAGGCAGCAGATAACGTATTTAGTATTAGATTACATTTATCATCATCATCACTTGATTATAGCATAGTGTGGATTTAAGTTCATGTTGAGTATAATTATGCATATATTACGCACTCCATTTCCAAGTATAGCCTATATTTAGTTGCCATTGTATATCTATGTATTTTGTTGTTGTTTTGCATTTAGTAATTTTTTAGTTCAATAAATGTTGTATTAGTGGGGTCGCTACAAACACGTTATCGTCTCAGTAGCACGGAAAAAAAGTGAATGAGAGACGTATAGTTCCATTCTTTTACTCTTCTGTTCACTCAAAGTGAGGGGAGGGGTAGGGGACTCGCGAGTTATAGGAGAGGAGAGGAAGCTTAGTAGAGACCATAGTGTCACAGCTTTACTGGATCTACATTCTGGGAACTTATCCAGATTTCCCAAATTCGCCTTCCTCTGTCTCTGGCTAAGGTCAAAGGAAATTAATTATGATGGTGTTTAGAGAAATTTTAAAATGATGTTATAGTCCTTCGGTGATTTTACTGTTTGCATGACGCACTCCTTTGACTGATAGTTTTGTCAAAATTACGATTCTGATCGATAGTGGCCAGTCATCATGGGAGGGGTGTCTCAGTTGTAAACAACAGATATCATGATCTTGTTCATATGTTGCAGATTCAGATATCAGTGGCACGTTACAACAAACATCTGGTGAAGTAAATAACAAACTGCAGTGTATGAGCCAACAACCAACACGGCATGCTTGGCAGTAGCATAGTCCCTACATGTCCAGGTGAATAAAGCCCCTCGCGAGTTCAAGCAGTCCAACTACTGAACTGATTGTACAAGAATTTTCAAGTGCTTACATAACGAGAAACAAAACTATATCTCACCAACGGCCATACTGTGTTTATTGATTTTATTCCAGCTATTAATTTCATTTGTGTGTGTCTGTGAATTTGAATAGAATATCAAACATTTTAAAATGGGTAGGGAATAATTAACAACTGCATTCATATCAATAGACACACCATTGGAGCATAGGATAGATCTAGCGAGAAGGAGACTTTATACACAACTATCTTCTACAGCTACCATCTAGAACTGTGCAGTTATCTACCTGATGTGTCTTGTGCCACTCCTACCTCTAGTTCACAGTTCTCTTCACCATTTCAGGCAACTTTTTAATTATCTAACACCCATCTCGCCACTCATACAAACTATAGAAAACAAAAACACCAACACAGTAGAGTAAAAAAAGATGTTAAAAATGTGATTTTCATTTTGATGGACTCTTGCAATTTTAGAGTCCATGATAACCATGCAAATTGAAAGCAAAACATCTGAGAAAAAAATTAATTAAAAATTACAGTCACTAAGTGTTATACATTGTTCATTAATTATGCAGAACAATTGATAACAAACAAACAAGAACCCCCCCCCCCACCCCCCCCCCCCCCCCCCCCCCCCCCTCAACCAAAAATAAAACAAAATGAGCTCTGTAGTAAAATCTGCGAGAATAATCGCTCATTTCAGTAAGATTTTAGTCATAAAATGATAATAAATAAACCCGCCCTATTGTGTCTGACGGTGATGCTCTCACACGCCAGCAACGCTGCCTTTTGTGCAGTGCTAAAGCCTATAGAACGATCCCACGGTAGAAATCTAACACGCGTTTTAGTTTCGGTTTCGAAAACGTACTACCAATATTTAACATTTTGCCAGATCTGCTGCAAACATTCTGCAGCCAAGACTTATAATTAACGATTTTGCGGAAGTGTGCCGCAAAATAACTATCTGAATTAACGTATTCTGTCAACTTTAACGCAAAATTTAGTAGTAATCCTTACATTTTTTGGTAGTGTTACCCGATACAATACAAATTATTAACGCCAATTCTTAACCCGCCACGCCAACACCCCGCTTCGCTTGACAGTCCGCCATGCATATATACACGCTGGAGCAAAGCCAACAGAAGCAAACACGCAGACAATTTTATTGCCTCCTCGCGGTAATGTTTCTGACGTCACAAAAACAAGTTAGGTATTTGAAAAATACATGCTAGCGAGAGTGGAAGATGGCCGTCTTGTGTAAAATTTTTATTTGACGATGACCGGTGACAAAATTGAAAATCTAAAACCATAATGAAACTGATCATAAAAATCATATGGTAGTATAGCTTAGATTCCACTGAGCAAGAATGTGTTTTAAATAATATGGTAGTCCTAGAATTTGCCAAGTTATTGAGAAAATACTAAATGTCTACGGACGCTCGACCAGACAGACTGTCGTTCCTGCTTGTTTTTTTATAACGGTAGTGGGGACGCGAGCTTAGAAGGGAGGCATTGAGGTAAATTCAAATTCGCTTGGGTAACAAGAGTATAGGAGGAGAGGGGAGCGGTAGGAAAATTGTTACCAAAAACTAACATCGTTTTGCATTGGCATAACTAAAGCAGACTGGCCAATCGACTACCAGACGCAGAGTATGTTTGGAATTATTTTTGTTTTTCAAAAACTGCATTTGAATTCTGGTAGTCGCAAGCTTTCGATTGGCCAGTGCTACTAAATATTAGCAAAAAGCTTTCACTATTCATTGCCAGTTGAACAGTATTTTTTATTCAGATACGCTGAGAACAGCTGTGATAAATTTAAAAGTAAATTAAATAACTAAATAAGTATTTCACAGTCTGGACGGAGCAGAAGAAACTGAGGCCATTTCTTTGCAAAGTCAGCGTCATTTGTTTATATTTCTTGATTTATGGTAAGAATGCTTTATGAATTTAATATGTTTAATCCCATTACCAAAGTTAGATACTGCTATTGGGAAAAAGTGAAGGACGTGCCGGGAGCAGACATTGTTGAGTCCTCACGTTGAAATGTATCTAACTAATGTATGTTGTCATGATTATGTTTGAATATTATTGTATTAGAGTATATTAGTAAGCCTCCGTGTTCAAGGAACACTGTTCAACATGCCTGAAGCATTTATATTTAAAAAGAAAAAGATGAGAAAAATATATAAAAGGAAATGTGGTTACCCCACATTATATTATTGAGGAAAACTATGTAAACGTACAGTGGCGTATCTGCCATAGGGACCTGAGGGGTGGTCACAGCAAGGTGGGAGTCATGAAAAATTAGGGGGTGAGTGCACCTGAAATGCACGCGAGGCTGACCCCATACCCACGTATGAAATTAAATAAAAGAATAAGTGATCAGATGTAAAAGGCCAGGGTGTCCTTTTGTTGCAGAAGTTTTGTTTCCTGTTGCCAGCTGGTGACAAGAAACCTGAGGAGTGACGATAACGCCAAGAAGTCTCCGACACTTCATGTATGCTGTCAAGAGATAACAGCAGGAGCTTGGGCGTGTGACGTGATATCGATATTTCTGCAACTACACACTATCTTATCATTCAACAAGAAACCCCAGGTGATATGTTAAGGACCTGGGTATATCTGACAGTTCCGTTTTAAATAAACCTTGGTATTTCAAATCATAGTCAGGAAGTTGATGGGGTATGATGATAATACAGCCCCTCATACACAGTGACTCTCCCTCTTAGAAGAATAAAGTGTAAGCTGTGAACATTCCAACAGGAAAGACATATAGTAACTTTGTAGTTATTTGGGCAGATTGTCCACACAATTTTAGTTAATCTTTTATGTAATTATCTTGTCCTCATTTTCAAAGACCTGTCCAAACGATATGACTGGACAGGCAAAATAAATTGTACAAAAAATTATCAAATTTAAAGAAAAACTTAACCACAGGTTTTATTCACTTCCTCGTAGAAACTTAAAGTGTTTTTGTGTTGTGCACCATCATTTCATTTCTCCCCTAGACACTAGGTACATCATACACCAGACACTAGAGCCAAAATAGTGACCGTGTGAGATCTAGGAAGGTAGCGTTAAGTTCCCTGCACATAATTCATCATCATCATTTATAGAGTCAGGGGCCTACATGTGCTTGACCTCACACGGTTAATACATACACGGATTTCATTCTTTTAGGATACCATCATAACCTCCCCAGCAAAATCTAACTTTGCTACAAGCTCTTTGAACAGAGGAAAGGGGGCATATTTCAATGAAAAATAAGCAAATGGGTAATGCAGGTAATGCAAGAACTGGACATTAAAATTACAATAAAAAGAATGGTACCAAAAGCAGCCACGAAGACATAGAAAACCTTTGTTAATTTTGGTTTTGGTTTTAACGACCATCTTCATGCACACGTACAACTCCATAAGTGCTCCAATGTCCTCAATTAGGTTACACAAGGAAGATCTCAGCACAGTGTACGAACTCCGTAGCACCGGCTATGATCCCCGATTGTGTATACAGGAATCACACATTCTATAAATATTTTTCAGATGGTTTTGTTTCCTAATTTTTAAATTATGCCAGGGCAGCGGCCTCTAATTCTGAAGCTACCGGGTTCGCTCCCAGCATAAAGAATTTAATTGATGGATATTATTTTCAGAACCAGTTGTTCTTAACGATGTCATACTGCCCTGTAATCTCCCGTGTAGTGAGATCGGTTGAAGAGCCATCTCGGATAAGGGCACAAAATTTGGAAGTCCCGTGTGCAAGTTTTGCACGTTAAAAATCCCTCGGCAGCTGAAAATCGTAAAACCTTTCCTGAAAGCTTTAACAAGAAAAATGTAAAGGCAAACCGGTATCCTATTTCAGAGTTATACTATGTTACAGAATCAGTCTACCCAGCTGTAAATGGGTATCTGACTTTGAGTTAGGGAAGGAAAAGACAGAGAGGAAGGGAACTGGTTACCTCACTTATCGATGCTGGACTTAGTATGGTGAAGTCTCTGACACTTCACTCCCTTACGGCAGTATCTGCTATGGAATTACCTTGACCTTTTACTATGTTACAAGTAGGAATATAAGGTCAAGAGATTCGCATGAGCTCATCTTTCAGACTGTCCCACAAGACAAGAGAATACAATGGAGACACAATATTGGATATAGTGATGACAGTTGACCTGATTTGGTATAAACAGTTCACAAAAATGTGAAGAAAAAGGTCAGAAAATGTGGCGTACCACACAGAAGTGGAAGTTTCCTCTCCACAAATTCTCCCTATTTATAATTGTCTAAGTAAAACGTCTGTAACTTGCAATGAACCAACCTCGCCAGCGTTTCGGGACCATACGGAAAAGGCAAAGCATTGCACTGCGAAAATTAAACTGGACACAGATTAAAAAACCAAGCATGCCTTTCAATCATTTCATTGTTCATTTTCGGAAAAAAATACTGACATAGTGGGCACTGTACAGTTGAACGTAAAACGGACTCTCAATAAAAGAACCATGCACACACCAGCTTTGAGACGTTTCTTAAACTGGTAAAAAGGGTCTCCCAAGAGTGAATGAAATCATTGAGGGGTGGGAAAGGGGGGGGGGGGGAAATGAAACTAGAGAGATGAATGAAACATTAAGGGTGAATGACTTAATTTACTCATATATTTATATACTTTTTTCTATATTTAAAAAAAGGCATTGCCATTAAAGCGGTTAGAAAACTCTTATTGCATTTTAATGGCAGTGGAGCTGGAAATTTAACGGTTTTCTAATTTCAAAGTAGCAGGACATTGCCCAAATTTACGGTAATATAACCTTTTAGGGGAGACCAGACAAGCTAGTGGGATTATAAACTTTCTATTCTAGCGACTTCAGTATATTGTGAGTTTGATTTGGTAACTCTGGTAACACCACCATTGCTGCAGACATGATCAATTTAGAAGTATACTGCTTGTTATTTTTTGTGTGGTAAACATACATAATAAGAAAACATTGTTTCCAAGAATCTATTTACAAGTTCTAAGACTGTTTTTTTTTTTTTTTTTTTTTTTTTACTAATCTTACTTTATGTAAACTAGAAAATTCTAATAATTTGTCTTTTATTTTTTTGTCACTCCTAGTTTTTTATTTATTTTTTACATATTCTTAGTATGTTCAAAAGCGTGAATAAAATAAACACTTATGAAATGAGTTAATTTATGCTTTTTGCTCAAGTGACAAAATGAATTATTTATAAAATTATACACAAGGGAGAGTACGACGAAAATTATCAAAAACACAAGGAAATTTAGTGGTGGTGAATGAAATTTTGTGATGAAGACTCGAGTGTAAATGAAATTTTGTGATATAGACTCGAGTGTGAATGAAATTTTGTGATATAGACTCGAGTGTGAATGAAATTTTGTGATAAAGACTCGAGTGTGAATGAAATTTTGTGATAAAGTCTCGAGTGTGAATGCAATTTTGTGATAAAGACTCGAGTGTGAATGAAATTTTGTGATTAAAGACACGAGTGTGAATGACACTAAAATAGTTTAATAAGCACTACCCTACATAATATACATATTTCCTTGCAAAATCATTGCCGGTACATTGGAAAATGTATATCTATTTTAGATGACACACAACAGTAGAAAATAAATAGAGATCTACAATTGTGTAGTCAAATGGATCTGTACAATACAATAGACATTACTGTAGGTACTAAGTAATCATAATGAATAGTTTAGAAAGTTGAAAGGAATTTGAAGGGGATATACGTCCCATTTCACAGAACTAATTATTGATACCACCCGTTTGTTACCGGGGCCCGAAAAGGAAGAAAAGAATAGTAACACTGCACCATAACAGGCATGCCGTAAAAAGCTAATAAGGAAGGTTGGGCATGAGGCTGGTTACCCTATCCCTTAAAAAAAAACTATTACCACAAAAACTTCAAACATTGATACGTTGGGCGATTTAGTCGCTCAAGTCGATGCGTTGTTAAATAATTTTGGTTTGGTTTTTGAGCCCTGCACTTAAAAACTGGTGTTTGTCGTGTGCAAGGGATAACCGGTTCAACCCCATATGGGTTATAATTAGAGTATAAAGTGTTCACCATTCTATACAGCGCGTTTTTTGTTGTTAAATAATGATTCGGAGAGTGAGTAATACACAATTTATTTGGAATTTTGTTGTGAGTGTGTTTATTAATTTATTTTTAAAGTTTGACTAATGTCGCGAGTATGGAAATAGAGAATGTCTGAGTTTAGACAGAATATGAATGGGTAATGTGGAAATAGAGAAAATTAAAGTCACTAATGAAAATATGGAGAGAGGTATGAATTCTGGAGAGAAGAGAGATATAGTCAAGCATCTTATTTCTACTTCCCAGCCATACTCGGACTTTGTTTAAGATGTCATACCCCCGTTCGTCCTCCAATGCTAAATAGAATAATCTACTACAGTAAGGACAACAAAAGCAAACATTAAGTGACAGTTAGAATAGAGTGAATTCTGACCGCTTAGTACATATAAATATATTTATTAAAGAAACCACAACATTGACCCAACAAAAACAAAATAAGTAATGCCTTCACTAGCTCTGAAGGGCTAGTGAATCTATCAATATCACAACCACAGAAAAATAACAAGACTTGACTCAATCTCTCAGGCAAAACGTCTCACTCCAAAACACCAACACCCGTACATTTTCTCACTTTCAAGAAAATCTAACTAAAGGGGTTAGGCCCCCAGTTTCGCGAGGAAACGGCCACTCCTTATGGTAATAATCCTGGTAAGTAAGTTACTATCTCTGCTAGAAGAAAAAAAATCACTACACTGTTTCACCTTTTCTGAAATTTCCAGGCTATGGAGATAAGCTCTCTCTGTGACAGTGTCGTATGAAGCACTATGCATTTACAATTTCCTGTGACTGTAGGCCACACTTGCAGGTGAAAGAGATTAAAACGAGTGCATAAATACTTGCAACCACTGATCCAAATCTATCCAATCAACGAGGACTTTTGCTGGCGAGCGAGTATCCAGTAGGCGCACTGGGGCACCTCTTATACTTGAAAATGAAGACTTGAACTATAAGACAGGTGACGAGTACTGGCAACTGACTACTCCTCTCGGTCGTTATGTCAGTATTCTCAGAGGTAACCAGCTATCCATGGGTCGGACAGTGTTTCAGAAACTGACTGGATCGCAAAGGCGACAGCCCGTATGTGTTGAGGGGAAGGTTAACTGCAACTGGCGGCAATATGTGCTGTAGGTAAATAATCCAGGACGCAACGCTACTGCTTACGTGTAGGTAGCAGAAAGCGATGTAAAGTGGTATACTCCAAACAGCACGAGTAATGGGTGCTTCACGAGTACTGGCTATCGACGAACCCTTTCTGTCAGCCGGCCCGTATACTCCGAGTTAACTGGCTGTTACTGGGTGGACAGTTTTTCTGAAAACGACGGGATGGCAAAGGCGACAGCCCGTATGTGCTGGAGCGATAGATAATTTCAACAATGGGCTATAAGTAAGTATTTTGTTAAGGTGTTTGCTACTTTTTAATGTAGCATGCACCTTTCAACTATCTACCATATACATCGAGCTGTTGGTTATATCAGGACGTGTTTCATTTATTGTCAATCAATCAATACCCTTTAGCTCCACGAGGAGCATATGCCTTCAACAAACACATGCCAAGTCGCCAAGTCTTCATGTCCCGTGCCATCCGCTCAAGTTATTTCCATGTTTTCCTCATCATTTTCACCTCTGTATCCAGCTCTCTTCTCCATATGTTTTTTGGTCTACTTCTGCCTCTCTTTCCCTGTGGATTCCAGAACAAGGACTGCCTTGTAATGCTATCAGCACGTTTCCTCAATGTGCGTCCTATCTATCGCCATCGTCTTCTTTCAGCTGTTGTTCAACTGGCACTTGTCTGGTTCTTGTCATCAATTCCACATTTGGGACTTTGTCATACCATTTCAGACCTTCTGTTCTACGCAAGCACCCGTTTATAAAAGTCTGTAGCTTTTTAGTTGTTTTTGTTGCTCTCCATGTCTCAGAGCCATACAATAGGACTGACTTGACATTTGAGTTGAAGATTCTTGTTTTCGTGTTGGACTTGATTTCTCTTGTTCTCCATATGTTTCCCAATGCAATGAAAGCGCCTTTTGCTTTTTGTATTCTTATTTTGATATCATTGTCATGTGCTGGTATCCATGATAGTGTGACACTGCATCCTGCATTGTGTAGATATGTATTGACCTGTAGTATTTCCTCTACAATATCTGGCCTGCTACATTCATTTCTGTTTCTAATAGCTAGTACTGATGACAGGGAATCTGTGAGGATGGTTGCTTTATTTGGTGAATTTTCTGCAACTATTTCTAAAGCTTTCAGTATTGCCACTAATTCTGCTGTAAAGATTGATGTATTACCTGTTACTTTATATCTTTTATACATTTTTAATTTTGGTATTGCTATTCCTGCTCCTAATTGTCCATCTTCATCTGTTGACCCATCCGTATATATAGTTAGGCTATTATGTATATACTGTTCTATATACTCTAGTGTTTTACTTTTTGTTGAGATTGTTTCTTTCGATTTGTTTATGACCTTTGCTAAGTGGCAGTCAGTTTCTGGGACTTTTAGTTCCCATGGTGGGATCTTTGCTTTATACTGAGCACTACTGTTTATCATGTTAAATAGGTTTGGATGATGATCCACTTCTTCCATTGTTTTCCACCCTCATGGGCACCTATTATAGTCTAATGGAATGTGGCCTATAAATTGGTTACCCCTATCAAAGGTTTTGTGTGCTAGGTGTGTTGGATCGTTTGCCACTTTTGGTCAGTAGTTGAATCTCAGCTCTTTTCTACTTAGCTCCAGGGGTGTAATGCATAGCGCTACTTCAAACGCCCCTAATAATGTTCCCCTTGAAGCTCCTGCTTTTATTGACAGTGCCTGCTTTTGGACTGTGTCTATTTTTTTCTTATTGCTCGAAGCGGCTGATCCATAGACAACACTGCATTGTCAAGTTTGCCCCTAATAAATGATTTATAAAAGGTAATCATTGACTTATTGTAGGCTCCTCAACCATGTCTTATTGCAGGCTCCCCAACCACTGTGGTTAAGTAATCCGCACAGCGGCCTTATAAATGAAACCTGGCAGTATGATGTAGACTGCCTGGTAATATTTATTATGTGGAAATTGTAATCCCCTGACAGCAGCAAATCACAGCAGGAAGCACAAAACAAATGTGCTTACCAAGGCTCGAATAAAGAATGAATTCCTGCACTAACAACGGTTATTAGCCCTTCGCAGAAGTATCACTTTGTTCAGTGGCAGAATTCCTCTTGAGACGGTGGAACTGAGTAATAGAGACCTATTGCTTAAATAGCTAGTCTGCAGGTGGCTTTTGCACGTGCACTAGATAAAACAAATTCAGACGTAAGACATAGGGGAGAGATTCCCCGGGAACTCAAGATACAGAAAAAGGACGTAATCTACCGCAACGCTGGCGATTCTTCGAGCGACCGGTGTTCGCGGGACGAGACGAGGGCGGCACAAATAAAAGGGTAGAAGTTTTCCCCCATGTCCACGGATTCTCTGTAACTCAAAGAAACAGGGAAATAGTCGTTCTCTACAAGAAAGGTAGAATAAAAGGACCTATAGCTAGATGTCGTTGTTCACGTGTAAAAGGGGTGGAATTAGCCTGTCCAACGTAAGATTGACTAGACCAATGTCCGAAATATTGCTATTAGGAGCTATAAGACAGAAAAGTGGGCGTAGACAAAAATTAGAGAACAAGACAGGGCAGACCACTCGGTTAAAAGTGACAGACATTTCTTCGAATCACGACAACTACAAAGATTCAATAAAGATGAAACGGAATGGAAAATAATAAAATGGCAATAGGAGAAAGAGTGCCGTCATAAGGACATGCTGCAAAAAGAACGTACCAACAGTCACTCCAGTCGTTATCTCGTGGGTTACGTGCTTGTCTACTAAAGACTACTCTAGCACTGCAACTATGCATCGCGTGCTCTTTGAATATCCACTAAATCTACATTAGACCTGTCTCTGTTTCAGGTGACCCTGACCAGTATATAACACACAAGGGATCAGCACACGAGCCCTCAGCAAATAGGAAATTTTCAATAACAGCAACTACAACGACCATTTAAACAGTCTCATAAAAAGTTACAACATTATTAGACAACAGCCTCATTAAACATTTTACAACAACACGCTTTAGGCTGCAGCCTCAGGTTGTAAATTAATCTTAAACAGACAACAATATGACAAAAGCCCAGAGATAGGCAATACGTTCGCAAATGGATGGGTGTGGCGGTTTAGATACACAAGTGTGGCGTATTGGATTTTTAGACCAGGTATGATACCGAAAACATAAAGAAGAAAACTTCATGGAATAAATTCTCGAAAGTAACATTTCTTAAAAACATATAATGAGGTTTCAAGTCTGTTATGAAAACTCTAAAGGGTTCTCCCATATCCTGTTACTCATGATGCCTAGGGGATTCAAATATGCAACCAAATTTTGACTAACTGATCAGACACAAATACTGAAAATTTTCACATTTATTTTGTTATTTTTGAGCTTCCTTGATTTTTATTTGATTCTATTGGAAATTGGTTTGGTTTGTGAACCCGTGTCACGGTATTGCCTCCCCTGCTTTGCAGTAGTGGTCCAACTGTGGCTAAAACTCAAGAGTATCTAATATGGGCTTCAAAGGTATCTACATTCGCACAAGATTACTCTTGGCAGAGATGTAGGCAGAAGGGTTATGACACTTCTATTACAAAGGGAGTCTTCACAAGATATTCAGAATAAGCGAAAACAATACTGCTTTGGCTGAGTATGTTAACTCTGTAATTCAGCCGACGCTTTTGTGAAGGATTTAAGTACTTATTACTTTCAGCTCGTTTAAGCCCCCACCCCTGATTTACTCAGTGGAATTCTATTATTCTAGTACAGCTCTGTTTAGAGTTTGTGTAGTAATTTGACTGAGACAAACATGCAGTAACTTTAAAATGATTAAATCGAAGTTAAATTTATAACATTACAAATAACAAAATGTAATAATCACGTTAGGTTTTAACAGTTGGAAATCATTTGAATAGTTATGGATCAAGAACAATTATCATCACAGTCTTTGTGGAATGTGAGATGTTACAAGAAGTTCAAGTGGCAGCATATATTTGAACTTAGCTGCCAAGGACGGTTCTGCACCTTCTTATGGGTTGGTTCTTTTCACTCTGCTCATGCTCGTCTCTGATCAAGGTTGTCGGGAGTAGCTTGTTTCCCAGAAATGTCAAGGAGAGTCTACTACGAGGGTCCTTCGTCTTAAAGCTTAAGCCACGGTTCCCTTCTTGTTCCAGAGATGGTACTTTCTGCTGGTACCACCAATAACTATGGCAAAAGAATAGAACGAAACGCTCTTCTGAGTATGGCGTTTTTCACCCCATACCACCATCCCAATTACTCAGACTTTACCCTCGATGAGAATTAAATTGAATCCCTCGGGATAAAATTTTCTTACATTTAAATAGAATCGCTTTCATAGTTACCTTATATTTAAATGAAAAGGTTAATAATACAGATAGAGTCTGTTTACATATACATCTCTACTGATTGAAAAGTGTTCACAATATAAATTGAAAATGTTTTCATTTATGTTTTACACTGATTGAAAAGTTTGAAACTTCCATTACTTTAAAATGAATATTTTCACATAGACATTTAAACTGGTTTAAGCTTGAAAACTTACATTAATTTTAAAGTGGCTGTGTTTATAGGGACATTTACACGGCTTTGAAAATGTAAGTGTTATACTTAGAATGTACATCATTTCTTTCGTCTTTGCCTCCCTGCTCCAAAGGGAACCTGGAACTACTTTATGCTTTTAGTTCTCTTTACGACACTATCAATAAAGCAATCACCAGCCCATGCAGTGGTGGTTCATGAATCATCATTCTATTCGCTGAGATTGCCAGCCTCAATTGACTGTGACATGCACTAGCGAGTTTCAATTATTAAAATTCACATGGAAATATACATATATATATGATAGTTCACATGTTAGTAATAAAATATGAAATGTAAATCACAACTTACGCCAATCCTGACTCACAGACATTTTGCTCAGATGAATAAAAGAGACTTGAATCGGCTTCTTACACGCGTCTGGCGTGTCGTTAATTTCATAAGTTCCCTCTCTGACTTCGTGTGTGGTCCTTCAGTTTCCTCAGTCCCGGTTTCCTTATTTAAAATGTTAGAGATTTCCTGGGCTATTTTGTAAGTCTTGACAAATACTCCAATAAAAGGCGCCCGGTATTTTATGTAGGAATTCTTCATTCTAATTCTTCACTGTAGCAGTCTGGTGTCTTAGCCAGCGATTTCTCAAGTGAAATAGCTTGAGAAAATGGTCAGATTATATTCCCTGCCTTCCTACGCCTTCGTTTGTTATGAGCTATCAAAAAACTCCAATCATATTCAAACAGGCGGGTTATGGGATAATGTCAACATATTCCGAAATTGGATACGTTTGAACGTAAGGCAGAAATCAACTCTCCCATATATGGTAATATGATGTCCAACTCCCTTGTGTACAAACATACAAACACACCGTAACCGCACATGACTATGTGTTCGAGATGTAGCAATCTTACTTTTATCTAAAGTAATCCTGTCATCCATGTCTGTCTGTAAGCTGTCTCCCCTTTTCCAAGCTTTGGTGATGCGTACACCCATGTCTTGTATGTGATTAAGCCGATAGCGCTGGCCGATGTTCGTGTTAATCTGCCGCGCCTATAGCCAACAAATCTGGGCAGCGCCAAGCAAATGTGATTAATATCACCAACAAGGAGTGTCGAATGATTTGATAAAATCAAATGTCTGCTACTTAGCAGAAAAATAACAAAGAAAGAATGAAAAAAAAGAAAGAAAGAAAAGTGCGACAATCGAGAGCAAATAATAAAAATCAGTACCACAAATGTACCGATACTGCCGGAGTGAAACAAAGATCGATAGGAGCCGTACCGTTTTGTCACAACCCTGCACTTGGAAATTTGCATTTGTCGTGTGCAAGGGATGCCCGGTTCAACCCCATATGGGTTATAATTAGGGTGTATAGTTTTCATTCTTTGGGAAAGAATAATGCTTGAATAAAGTTACCACTGCAGCTGGTCCTCCTGTAGGAAGCCTGCACCTAATTCCTGAACAAGAACTGCCTTGTAATGCTATCAACATGTGTTTTTGTATTGCGAGTTTCTGTGGCACATTGTTTTACTCGTACATAATGACAATACCAGCCCCATGTACACTCTTTTATTAGTTACCTCTTACGACATAGATGATGTATGTTCAGTGAAAAAAAGCAAAATCTACATCTTAGCCTTGTGAATATTCTTTTATCTGTTTTCCCTAAAACTGTTTTTTCTAATTGTCCCTCTCTATTCTTACGCTATATTGGGGTCTCCAGTCGATCTCGACCTACCGGTAGATCCCAAAGCATCATTTGGTATATCTCTTGGCTATGGCGGGTAAAAAAAAACGAATTTAGAACCTAGGTAAATTTCAGACTAGCCATCTCCCACCGACACTTAAAGGCTCGATTTCCCCGGGTTAACAGGTATATCCACCGCATTCCCAGTTAAAACCCGCAAGCCAGCTTATTACAATTCACTTTATTTGTGAACTGTATAAGAGACAAAGTGATCTTTTCTTCAAAGTAAAGTTAATATTCGGTAAAATATTTAATTTTAATTTTCCACTTCTATATTGATTGGATCAAAGCATGTATACGCTGCTTAGACAGCACAGACTGCGCTGGCTAGGCCATGTCCGCCGCATGGAAGATGGTCGTATCCCGAAAGATATTTCCTACGGACAACTGGCAGATGGCAAAAGAACAGTTGGGCGACAGCTGCTGAGATTCAAAGATGTGTACAAGAGAGACATGAGGGCACAGGACATAAATCCAGCAACCAGGGAGGATGAAGCAGCCGAATGCACCAAGTGGCGATGCTATCTGTGGCGCCACCTCAGATTGGGCGAAAAGAAGATCACACAACAAGCAGAAGAGAGGAGAAAACGTCGAAAGGAACATCAGGAAAATAATAAACTGAGGGCATACACTTCAGGTATGCATTCCCTTAGTCAGATATGACTGAAGGGGCTATTATAATTATTATTATTACTATTTTTATGTTGATTGGATTGAATGAAGCAGATCGTGCTGCAAAAATACAAGTGTCAATTGTGCTACATTTATTCCAAATTCCAGATACTCTGACAACTGAAAACAGACATGACATGATGTTAACCAAGGTAGATCTTCAGAGAGCTCAGTGTTTTCAAAGTAGATTCCCGCAGCTGTTGGGGTGCCTACTGCTGCGCTATACCTATCTTCACATTTGTTGTCTCTCTTGTCCTGTGATTTTACTTACACCTTGCGTAAAATGCCCCTGAAATTTTCTGTTCTTGCCACGTGGTCACCTATGTAGGTTCGTGTGACACACAAAAAGTAATATTAACAAAATAACCTGAAACCTTAATGTGTCATATTTTCTAATAAGATTTATTTAACCATTTAGCGTAACGAAATTGGTCTTGCACAATGTTTTCCCATTAATCTCTATTTGTTATCGTCTGTCGCAATTACACGTCTGCTAACAACTTTCAAGATCATGTGACATGTTTATTTCAAACCAACATTAACTTCCGCCAGCTCTGATGATTAAATTCGAACCGTTGATGTTTCTGACACGCCTTTTACAAAATTCGATTATGTTTGGGCAGACTCGTCAACTATTTCAATGTTGATGTAGAAGTAAACGACAGAATAGAATGTATAGGTATACATCATTTTTACATATGTGTAAATAGAGAGAAGCGTCGAGTGGTTGATTTGGTTAGAGCGCTTGCTTCTCGATGCACAATTATTGTATCAGGTTCGAAACCTGGTAACGTAAAGCTCCAGCGCATCCTCGTGGTAAATGGATAACTGACTCTATTCTTGACTTTGAGCGAGCAAAAGCAGCGAGTAATAGAACAGCTCATACCGCCTTATAAAGCTGAGACGGAGTAGTGGCATTAGCACTTTGGTTTTGTTTTCTTTCCATCCTTTTCTGCTCTTCATTTTTTTTGCAGTCTTCTTGGATTCTTAGCCCCTGACTGATAAAGCAGTCAGTGGCCATCACGCATAGTGACGTCTTGTAGGTCAGCAACAAACTGTCCCCATTTTGCTCGGTCAGTGGCCATCCTTCGTGCCGTGCGTCAACTCTGGTTCATGCTTTGCATCTCAGCGTGAACTGTTCTCCGCCAGGTTATCTTTGGTCTGCCTCTCTTTCGCCGTCTTTCTGAGGTCCCAAGGATTGCTGTTCTGGTGATGGTATCAGGGTCCCTTCTGAAGACATGGCCAACCAAATTCCAGCGTCTGCCTGCAATGATGGTATGCGTGCCTTTTTGACTACACCGTGTAAGCATGTCCTAGTTGGAGGATGGTATTCGAAGAATTGTCCTTATGCAGGTTGTGTGGAATGAGGATAATTTGGACATTTCCTTTTCTGTTACTCTTCAGCATTCTGCGCCATACAAAAGTACAGAAAGTACGCAACTCTCGTATAATGTTAATTTTTTTTTTTTTTTTTTTTGCCGTCATCTAACTGTAATTATCTTTTCGTTTTTTATTCATATCTATGAGGGTTACTTTCTCAATTGGATAACAACAATACTCATTAACATTTCATTCCTCTACGGCATTATATGTCACGGAGCTACTTTTACATTTGTTTCCCTTTATTTACAAATAGAGAAACCTTTCTCAGTTTAAACTAATGCATCAGAACTGCAACAGAAAAAGAAGAAACGCACACACACATAAATAAATAAATAAATAAAAATTATACAATAAAGCATCACTTAAAACGTCCGCTTCTGAAAAATTGTCTAAGATTTATGTTCGCTGTATTTTAATTTTAGCAACGAAAATAATTGATAGCATTACTGTAGAAACTTATTTCAGTAGCATAATTCTCTTCTCCAAAGCTAGAAGATGGGAAAGTGCAAATAAAGCGACTTAAAAAATAAAAAAGATGGAAAGCACCAAACAAACATTATTCCAGGCTTCCTTAGTATCACGGCCACACGAGTAAACATTTGTCTACCCAGGTCTCGAGAGAAGACCACGACTGTAAGGACCGTCACCAGATCAATGGTTACACAAATATTTTTCAAGATGCTCAGTCAGCTATCTTGTTTATCTCTGCCCCACCAAATCCCCTTCCCACAATGTTCTGAGAATGTCTGCAGAAATGTGACTGTTTTAGAAGTTCTAAAGGTTCTAAACTTATTTTCTGCTCTGGTCAAGAACGGAATAAAAGAAAGTTTGTTCTCTCTGCCTAAAGTATATTTTCTCTTAAGAACGTGACCCGTATAGTTTTCAGAAGAATCAATAACGTATTTCTAAGGCCAGAGAACAGCCCCGGCTAGATTTATATGAAAGCTCATTTGATAGTTTAGTCCCGTTTTTTAAAACAGTCCTTGACCAGTTCCGATTTATCTGAAATACGAAACTCCTAGAAGGATTAAAAATAATTCTGATGTTAAATAGCTGTAGTACTTCTCAGAATTCCAGACAATAGCATTTTAATTGTTTTCCCTAGAGCACTAGAGAAACTAAAATCGATAATTTTGGAGGTACATTCTCATTTTTCCGAACAAATTCGGTTATTATCTAAACGCAGTAGTCTTTGGTTAGTACCGCTCACAGAAATGTATGTTTGTATCTGCACTGTGTTGTTCACAGGTCTCTGAAGATTGTTGTTTTTGTTATTGTTGATCAGAATCGACGTCACTGCACTCCGGACAAACCAATAGGTGCTTAGTCTCCATCAGCAAATGTCGATCGGTATGCATGCTAATGTTGCGCGTTGGTTGCATTCACGCCGGATGCATCCTCTCATTCGCCCATCCCTGCTGGTCTTACCTTTGATGCCAAACTCCATCAATCTTAGCCTTGATGGTTCATCGATTGCAGTGTCATTCTCTAACAGGCAATCATTAATAGCCCTCAGTGTCTCTCCCTTATCCATATTCAGTGCACCTTCTTTGGGTGCTCTTGAAGCTAGTCTATCAGCCCTTTTATTACCGCGTACCCCTGCAAGACTAGGACAGTAGATCCACATCAGTTCCTGAAGATTCGCGCTTTCTATGGAGTTTTTCCATTCATGTCGGACGATCCACTTTGGACCTTCCGAAGCATGGATTGTGAGTCTGACACAATAACCGCCCCTGTTAACCCCTTAAGGCCCAGCGGCCCATATATGACCCAGCATACATAACTCTATAATAGTGTTATAATAAAACAAGTATTAATTCCCACTTGGTCAAATTTGGGTTATTTCATAAGCAAATGAACGGCCTTCAAATTTTTATAGAAAGTTACATTCTAAAATGCGTATTCAGTCTTAGAAACATGAGTTAAGTATAAAATTTAGCTTTCAATTATAGATTCTCTTGGGCCTTAGACAACCACCTTAAGGCTGCAGTAGCTACCTCTACCTCCATTCTCGTGCTGGAGGTTTTTGTCATGTAAGCCCCTTTATGTTCAGCGACGATTCTGCCCTTTACTCTAGCAGAGAAGTCCCAGCCTGATTTATCACCACAGATTACAGACCCATCAGTGTACACAATAGCATCATCATCCCCAGTGTGGTAAAGTGGGATGATATAAATATTTATAGGGGACTTAGTGTACTGGCTGAGATCAGCTGTGAAGGTATCTGTATCTAATAAGTGTGGTGTATTACAGATGACCTTACTTTGCTACCACATTTAGACCTCAGTCAGAATTATTCTGGAATATTGTGATGACTACGTTGAATGTCTAGGGTTATGAAAGTGATGAAGTGTATGTTCACAACAACCAACAGACAGATAAACAATTTAATTTAATCCACAATACTTTACAACACTGTGACACTCACATACGTAGAACACTCTATAAGACTATCTTAATAAGTCAAGTGTAACTTGTAAAATATGTATTAATTCCTTTCAATAATAGATATCCTGATTCAACTACAAAGTGAACCAGGAATCACAATCAAATGTAATTACAAGTTGTATGTACAAAATTTATAGATAGGATTTGTGTATTGACATATATTATTATTATTACAATATGTGGGTGAGTTGTGATGTAGTACTATGAGGTAATACTGGTTTTTTTCAAGCTAGGTTGTTGTTTGTCATCATGACTTCAAGTGTTTGTTTCTGGTGGAAATAGTATTGGAAAAGTTCACAGTTCCTGTCATTTGAAACAAATAATTGTCCCTCTTTATTTAATATACAGTCAATTTTAGAGCTGCTCTGGCCAACGAATCTTAACTTCTGTGTGGGTGGCAGGAAACAGTCTCCTCTGCTCGCTTGCTTCACCGTATTCTTGAGAAACAACACTGGTCGCTATCTTGACCAAGGAGTATGCTATCAGCCTCTGGATTCAGCAAAACTCAGACCAGGTGCTGCTTTAATAGTTTAGTACCACGGTCCCTGAAACAAGAAGGTTGTACCTCCCTTCAGAACTAATTTATAATCTATTTCCACACTAAAGCACAATACATAACAAACACCGAGTTCAGCGCGGTATGCCAACTGTTAGCTTCTCATGAACAATATACACCAGTATTCCTCTCCCTAATGGTTACAACGCTTCTGCAATTCCAGCATTATTTCCTTCTATTCAATAAGATAGGTGTCATAGTACTATTTGGCCATCCCATGCAGATATATTCCTCTCCGACAAGTGTTATTCATGGTGGAGCCATATCGAGGTTTTGCCTCTGTTTATTGTTACTGAACCACACACATATAGACATAAATTATCAATTCACATTCAATTTTCATCAACAAGATATCAAATAGGTCTAGCTTACCACAATTCATGGAAATATTAAACAAATACGTTGACTGGCGATGAGTTATGGCACAATTCCGATCTGCCTCTGTCCCAGGCTTTTATTTAGAAAAATATGAGCTGGATCTCAACGCACTTGCTTTTACAAATTGGATTTTCAAAAAGTGGCACTGAACTGACGCTCCTAATTGACTATATTAAATGGTCTAGCCAATGGGACCTTGTTTACAAAAGCTTTTGAAAAAATGTACCCTTCCTATCGTTTCTAGTAACAACCAAAATTAGTATTTGCAATCGACTAATCATGTTTCGCCTTACATATTATTCTAGCCAATCAAATCGGATTTAACGTGGTGGCCTCATTTTTTCTAAAGCAGAGTCCAAACACGCCATTATGAGTAAAAATGATCCTGTGTTGTCTGACATTACCCCTATAATATTTTGGCTATAATCTGTTAATTATTAGACTAATTGCTTAACACCAAACATATTCTTTGTCAGCAAGACCTAAGGCACCCAAATATATAAGTTCAAGGGAGCCAAGTGGCTGCGTTCAAAATATGTATTTTCTAGGATAGTCGTGTATTTGTTTTTTAATTTTGTATGTTTAGAACCGCAACCTGTCCTGCCTTTTCGACTGTTCTGTCAGTATAAAGTCGGGATTTCAAACAGAAAACAGTATTGTGTCATGTTTCCTAATAAGCATTAAACATGTTTCCAAAACCTGACCCTCGTATTGGTAGTGTTTTTTGTCACTGTTTATTTGAAAAAAAATCAAGGTGGCCGGGCAGGGTAGTGGGGGTTGCTGTTTAACTCGAGAGTATTAGATTTTGATTACTAGCTAGCCTGCTAGAGGTGATGATTTCTCTCTACAGACTTACAGGAATTTACCAGGTTCGGGGACAATCCTCTATGATGTTTTATTTTTAGAGCATATGGTTATTATTTGTGTTGCACCTGCAACGATTAGCTTTGGCATGATCCTTTAATAATTGGTATGATGGCTAACTGCAAACATATGATTCGTCAACAGCATTTGTGTTCAATGAAACAAATGTTTATTCAATTTCCAACAAGAACTGGGTTAAGTCAAATGGTAACCACACCAAATTTGCATAATAGCATGTTGACATTTAATAAACAAGCATAAAAAGTCAATGCATTATTTTAATGATGCAATATTCCTTATTGCATCTCGTAATCTTTTCAAGTTGCTAAAACATGGCGTGGCTCCTCTATCCTTCTAGTGTTCCTTCGTTTATTTGTTAATGTGGTCTAGATTTCACGTTTTTCTTATCTCTTCATTTCAATGAAGAGCCAAACTTTCTCTTATTCATTAGTATTCCTTAGTTTGACTTTCTCTCAGCTTAAGGACCTTCATTCTTGGTAAAAGGTTCAGATATATGCCTGGGTTTACAATTCTTTACCCAGTTTTCGAGCGTAGCTCCGTTTCAGTTATGACTGTGGGCTCTAACAGTTATTGCATGCAATTCTTAGCACTACTTA
Organism: Oreohelix idahoensis; assembly: GCA_024509875.1. Lineage (NCBI taxonomy): Eukaryota > Metazoa > Mollusca > Gastropoda > Stylommatophora > Oreohelicidae > Oreohelix > Oreohelix idahoensis. The sequence goes on along the minus strand of JAMPIV010009817.1, from coordinate 498,097 downwards.
CGTTTTCTCGTGAATTCACAAATCATCACATTCTACATTTCGAAGTTACACAGTTGCATTAATTGTGCGAAGTCAATCTCCTCTATAGAATATCACTGAGCAAAGAGAATTACGTCTTGTCTCCACCGCTCTAAATTCATTACTGACTAAAAAAATGGCTTCGTCTCTTGTTCATTCCGGGGAAAAAAAAAGACTCAGCCTAACCATTGGTGGGAAAATCACGTGACCAATGCTTGGCGTAATGCTTGGCGTTACGAAGCGAAGCTTAGCCTAAAATAATGCGTGGCTTTTCGAAGCTAACCTGGTTTAATTAAACATCTGCGCCAAGACTTTTTTTAATCTTCTGTTTCTATAAAAATTTATTTTATATGTTAATATAGCCTGTATCTGAAAACTTACGGTATACGCGGTTACATACAGATCCCGGGGCCCTGCAAATGTATCCCGTAGGGAGACATTTGAGTACTATCAATAACAAAAATCCATCCCCAAAAATTTCTAAGTTCAAAAAAATTTTCAGAAAAATTTAAAGTTCAAAAATTTTTCTAAGTCCAAAAATATTTCCAAAAAAATTTAATTTAATTCCTATACTGGGGTCCTATGTCTATATGAGGTCGTCTGCTATGTAAAAAAAAAACTAGTAGTGGACATCAACTTCAAAAAGTGTAACTTATTCATCACATCATAATATTTTTCACCAAATTTACAAATTGGCAACACTGCCTAACAAAATCTGCAAAACACTCATAAGGTCATCACTAAAAAAAAATGTGACGAGTGGCAACACTGGGGAATGAACAATAAACTATCTTATTTGCAGAACTTGGCTGGATTATCATAATCTATTACATTTCATTCAAAAATATAGTTGATTACATTCTCTTGGATGTGGTGGGGGTGTTATCTCTTTTCTGTACTGTTATTTACTCCATATATAATTCTGCAAGACTTAACAAATCTTTTTTTTCCTGGCGTATTTATTTATTCTATTTCCCAAGTACTCTGCAATATTCCAAGAAATGTCCAAAATCTCTAATTCCTATGGTAATGGCAATCCACTTTCATAGAATAGCCAATGTTTTCATGGGTACTCATCATCATCTTCTTTTTTTTTTTTTTTTTTTTTTTTTCTAGTGAATGAGCCACTTGCTCATTATTACATGTAGAAAACATCTCTAAACATAATATGCATATTTATCATACGATAATACAACCAGCATCATTTTTTATAAGTAATCATTTTTCACAATAAAAGCATTAAAACCTCATGGCTTATCCTTATTTATTTATTTGTATGTTTCCTTGTTATAGACATTTTCCAAATGGTAAGTGTATAAACTCGTTCTAAGTCCGTCACTGTAGAAAATGTTCTATATTACATTTTTTTTTTTTTTCAAAATATGTGATGTTTGTCTCTAATATCCGTACGTCTGGTGGTGATCCTGTCCATTAGTCAGTTATTTCTAATCATTCCTTCTTTTCTGTCAATACAGTATTTTTTTTTTTTTTTTTTTTTTTTTTTTTTTTGTGAACTCTTCCCTAGAAATATTATTTTATATATATATTTATTCTTCAACGATCTTCTTTGACTTACCATACATCAATTTTCAAACATCAAATTATTCAGCAACCAACAGACGAATGTGTTACTATCATTTTATGAAATATAAGGGAAAAGAAAAATATAGTTTCCAAATCATCATGAATTTTCTACATTGGGTTCCGTATTACTTTATTTTCTCTTTTAAGACAACTGCTTATACTTTTGACAATATGTATCCATGTTGTCACTCTCGAGGCATCCTTGTATACAATTTATATTTGTCTCCTTTTTTTTTTTTTTTTTTTTTAACACCAATGTATCATTTATGGTGTACCAATATCATTGTATCTATTCTAGTCCTCCTGTTATCTTGAGAATTCATCCTTAGTAACTCCCTATGTACCTTATCTAGCAATACATTTATGCAAAACACATCAAACAATTATTTATGGAAACATTTAACTGAGATGTAAGAACTTTTGACAATATGAGATGAAAAAAAATTTTGGGGTCATCACTCAAAAAATGTGACATAGAAAGGAAGAAAAAATATTCAATTGATCGTGAGGAATCTACAATATTCTTATAAGACAAAGTTCCTTGCACTCTGACTACTATTTAACCATATTATTTCTGGTTATCCTTGCATACAGTGTACCATTTCCATTTCCTTTATAAGTCCAATTCATCGCTCATGGTGCTCCAATATTTTAAAATGTGGATCCTTCCTATTCCTCTTATTCTGTACTGGAAATATATCCTTATTAATTGTCCATGTACTATATCTGTGACATGTCTGTCCTTGGGATAACGTTATTTTCTTATCCAATATCCTCGGGGTGAGCAAATCTCAGTATGTCCAATTTCATCAACCATTTATTTATTTTCTCTCCTGTAATTCTGGGTATGTTATGAGTATAGTACATTGTCAATTTATTCTAACTATCTTACAACATTCTGTAATTCGTGATAAGGAATAGTCATTTGTTATACAACAATGTTCATATTACAAAGGCAATGAGCAAAAATCAAAAAAAAAAAAGATATCTTCTCCAAAAATGCGGATGTATCTCTATTTCCTTTACCTCTGGGTGTAGCAATTATTCAGTCATTATTTTTTTTTTTTCTCCATTATTTAATCTCCATTTTGTGTCCTTAGTACCTGTGGTTCCATGGGATTATCATAATTCATTTATGTCTCTTGTCTACTGATAATCCTTCAATAATGACTTCAAATATGGTCCTCATATGTGCAACAATCATCTGCTCTGATTTGTTCCATGGTATTCATCAAATATTCTATTATATCCTTGTCTTATCTCGTAACCACGAAAGACTAAGATTATTCCTCCTCCAATGTTAATGTGGGGGATTTTGTGCATCAACATTTCAACAAAATCTCAGCTGTGACAACATAAAGTTTCACCTTAATATAAAATGTCATCTTCATCATACATAACCTGTTGCTTCTTCATCTCATGTGTCATTAGTGGTTATCATGCGGTAATGGGGTATTTCATTTGCTAGGTCAGCATGTGCAAATGCTATTTCTTTAACATGGGCAAAGGCATCATCAACAAATAGGTGCAATTTGTTCAATCTGGGGTTAGCATATACTAATGCTCTCAAGGGATTCTTCATTTGCAGAAATTCAGCATGCGCAAATGTCATTGGGGTATTTGTGATAGGCAGTAAAATTTTTGACAGTACTAATATACATCTGGGTCTAAAATAATAATGTACATTTGAAATAATCCTGTGGAGAAAAATAGCATAACCTACAATACTAGTTTTGGGTATGAATTATGTGCTGTTGAGAGATGTCATAGTATGAACAGTATGATTGATCAAGGTGATAGATATAAAGGAGTTTAGCATAATATAGATCAAAGAAATATTAGTATGGGGTAAGAAAACAAAACTACTGGTGTACAGTGTCTGCATGAAAATACAGGACTCTGGATCTGCAAGGACAAGAAGTCTGGTGAATGAAACATGGAATATGATTCGTTTCAAAAGTAGAGATCAATGTTACAACAGAATAGTATGACACATGTGTTATAGGTAAAGTTGTGTAACATTCTGAATATCAAAAACTGTCTGACTAATAAGGGTGTCTGTAAACAAAGAACATTGTATCATCTGTGTCATCTTTATTTCAATAATCCAAATAAAATGTCTAACTAGAATCCTCCGTGGGCTGGTCTTGATTTCTTTCTGGGCATCATTATTCTAAGGCTGGAAAAAATAACTTTCTCAGTGAGGCTTTGACATCTTAGTCTGTAAGCAAGTCATTTGAACTGTCCAAGACTGAAAATAGAGTACATGGGGAGAGTTAGTACATTGTTAAAAATTAAGTGCACATTCGCGGTGACGGTACATGGGATGGCATGTACATTGAAGACTTGAGGGGCGTGTCTCAGCAAAGTTTTAGTAGTTCCTTCAGTTTCTCTGCCATCTCTAACCTTGCAATGTCCCGACTGCTTAGGCGAGCATCATACTGAGTAGCAGTGGTGACGGGTGTGATAGGCGACGACACTGCATTTGCTGATTGTTGGGACACTGAGGACATTGACGAATGCGGTGATGGCTTAACATCTTTTGATTGCGGTGATGGTTTCACTGTGGTAGGGGTTTGTATGGCTGGAACATCTGTTGGTTTTGAGGCAGGTATATGTTTCGCCTTGATTTTTCTTCTGACCTGGTTGTGCTGAACGTTAGCACCGGTTACAATGGGCACAGTAATTTGCACACTGTTGTTTTTGACTAGTTGAGATGAGGCTAACACTTCTCGGCTTGGTTTTGGAACATGATTGCGTTTCTTCAGAATCTTTCGTCTGATATAGTTGTGCTGTATACGCGGAATTTTGTTGCTAGGGATTGAGTCATCAGATTCTGTTTTATAGGCGCGTTTGACGCTGGAGCTGACTGGTACAAATAATGTACTATCCGCATCACTGGTTTCAATGGAACTAGCTGTATCAATGTCTGTTTCTTGTTGGTATAATTCTACCATTTTTCTGTCATTATGTTCGTTGGGGTCTGACAAAGCTATGCTGTCTTGTTCTGTTTCGTCTCCATAAAGATCGCTGGTATATGGTTCAACAATCTGCTTGGGTATAGTTTCTTCAGGATCTGATTGTTTTGAACGAGCAATCTTGTTCTTGTGGTATAGCAGTGTTTGGTTTTCACTAGTGTTAAAACTAGAACTGCCTGAACTGGGGGTGTGATAGGTATCAGCTGACGATTTATCACTGCGGGAGTAAGTTTGAGTGTGGATATAAGGTGCTTGGTTGTTGTCATCGTGTGACGTCTGAGGCATTATTTCTTCATTTCTAATGCGCAGGTCTCTGTCCTGGAGTCGATTACGCAATTCAAGTGGTGGGATATCTTCTTCGCTTTCGGACGAGTCTCGTTGTTGTCTTGCTCGATGTATTTCATCTGTGGGTGGTCTGGGTATGTGGTCGTCTTGGTAAAATTCAGAGTCTGTCGTCTCTGACTCTGATATGTCAGACGAATCTGTGCTGGATGGATTATAATTTAGGGTGGCTTTTCTGACTGGTCTTGTATTTGTCGTCAGAGGCGGAATGGGCCGGTGATTATCAATTTTTATTTGTTTTACGTGAGCTTTTGTTTGGTGTTGTTTCTCTTCATTCCAAATAATGAAGTTTACAGGCGTAGTTTGTTTCATGATTTTGTAGCCATCTAACCATCGGTCATCGAATTTTGAACTGCGTACATGTTTCTTGTAGTATACTCTGTCTCCTATTTTGTATGTTGGTAGCTTGGCTGATTTATCATGTTGTTTCTGTTTTTTGTGAAATGCCTTCTGCGTATTTCGTTGTGCAATCTGGTGAGCTTTATACTTTTCTTGAAGGATTATTTCGATGGGGTCTTCTCCCATGTATTTTCTTTGTGGGCGAAGTAGGTTGTCTAACGGAAAGTTTGGTTCTCTTCCGTATAGCATGAGAAAGGGTGACATTCCTGTGGTATCGTTCACGTTTACTCGGATGGCTTCAAGAGCTTGGTTAATGTATAGGTCCCAGTATTGGTGGTTCCCCTTGATATATTTGCTAATAATATCATGTAGGGTGGCGTGCATGCGTTCATTTCTGCCATTTGCATTTGGGCAATAATAAGTGGTTGTAGTATGCTCAATATTCAGCTGGTGTAAGGTGGCTTTAAATGGGTTACCTATAAACTGTTTACCGTTGTCTGAAATGATTCGTTTTGGACAGCCATGCCTGGGAATGAATTCTTGTAAAAAAAATTTTGCGTGATGGACTGCGATGTGGCATCACTGAGTGGGTAACTTTCTGGCCAAACAGAGTATTGGTCAACTATGTGCAGGAGGTATTTGTTGCCTGATTGGGTGAGTGGGTAAGGACCTGATAAGTCAATGCTCACTGTTTGCATGGGGTAATGGGAAGGTTGCATTTCTTGAAGGGGAATTAAATGTGGCTTCATGTTTCTCAATTTACATGTTCTACAGGTGGCTACATATTCTGTAATGTCCTTGTAGAAAGTTTGCCAATAATACCTTTTCTTTATGACATCAATTGTTTTGTCTCTTCCCATGTGCCCGTTGTTATCATGAAACTGTAGCAATACTTCTGGGACTAGATGTGCTGGAATGACTTTTCTTAGTGTCCCTTCTTGTTTCTGATCAATATAGTATAGAATTCCATCCGTTGGGTGTACTGTAAAATCTTTACTTTTTGTTGGGTTTTCTTTCACGTATGTGAGCAGCTTGACAATTTCTGCATCTTTCGCTTGTTCTACTCTCATGTCAAACATCTCTTGGCTTTCTTCTTCTACTTGAGTGGCGGAATCTGAGGTACTTCTTCGACTTGATGAAGTAATTTCATTAATTTCTTTAGCATTATCGTCAATCTCTGAGGATGTGCCATCATTTTTGACTCTATTTGTTTTCACTTCAGTTTCATCATCATATTTAATCCTGGATAAGAGGTCTGCACAGGTGTTCATTTCGCCTGGGATATGTTCGATAGTGGTGTCGTAGGACTGTAAATTCATTGCCCATGTCTGTAACTTCTTTGGCTGTTCTTGTGTTTTGGTGAGCCAGTTAACCAAAGGTTGATGATCAGTTCTTATAATGAGTTTAGTTCCTCTGACGTAAAAGTCAAACTTTTGTACTGCATAGTGAATAGCATATGCTTCTTTCTCAGTGGTGGTCCACCGTTTTTGTGACTTTGACAATGCGTGGGATAGGAATGCAATGGGTTTCTCATTTGGAATGTTTGGTAGGATGGGTGTTTCATCTTCTAGTACAGGTTGGACCAAACAAGCACCAATTGCGTTATCTGAGGCATCGGCGTATAGTATCATGGGCTGAGAAATATCTGGATGTCCAAGCAGTGGGATGGTGGTTAGGGCATTTTTTAGATACTCAAAGGATCTCTGGCAGTCTTCTGTCCATTTGAAGCGTGCATACTTGCGGGTAAGGGCTATCAAAGGCTCTGCTGCTCTGGAGAAATTGATGATGTGGCGTCTATAGTACCCTATTGTACCAATAAATGAGCGTGTTTGTCTCACCGTCTTGGGGCTAGGCATTTCTCTTATGGCTTTGACTTTATCTTCATCAGGTCTGACGCCATGTCTATTGATGACAAAGCCTAAATATTTTGTTTCTGTCTTTAGAAACTCACACTTCGACAGTTTTAACTTTATTTGGTGATGCCTGAGTCTATCAAACACTGTTTCAACCTTGCGGAGGTGGTCTTCCATCGTGCCTGCGGTATGTATCAGGATATCGTCTATGTATGCCAGGGCAAATGGATGTAGACCCTTTAACACTTCATCCATGAGTGACATATATGTTGCTGGAGATCCTTTTAGACCAAATGGCATAACATTCCAAAAAAAACTTCCCATATGTGAACAGAATGTGGATTTCTGTTTTGCCTCAGGTGTCATGGGGATGCACCAAAAGCCTGACCTTGCATCAAGTGTGGTAAAGTATGTAGACTTTCCTAACGTCGCAAGTAGATCGTCTATCCTGGGGAGGGGGTAGGAAATGACTTTTGTGATTTTGTTAAGGGCACGGTAGTCGCAGCAAAAGCGACTGGAGCCGTCTTTCTTTGTTACGATCACTATGGGTGAGGACCATTGGGAACGGGATCTTTCGATGATTCCTGCCTGTAGCATTTCATTTATAGACCTTTCCACGAGTTCTCTATTTTTCAAGGGCGTATGATAGGGTTTCATATGTATTGGCTCCTCTGTGGTTGTTTGAATGTCCATTGTGACAGTGTTAGTTCTGCCTAATTCCATGTCATTGAGTGCGAATACATCTTGGTGCTTTTCTACAAACGTTTTCAAACGTTGCTTATTATCTTCTGTGGCATTCAGGGTTGCAAGTAACTGAGCTATTCTCTCTCTGTATTTATGATCTGCTATGATATCTCTGGTCTGTCTTGATGCCTCCGTTTCATTCCCATAATTTTGGGACATTTTTCTTGCATCTTGTGAAAATCTCTGCTCCTGGTATGTGGCTTTCTTTTGCGTAGTTCTTTGCCGTTCATTGGGCTGTGCTTGGTACTGTCTCCTCTGCCATGTACTGTGTGCATTTCCATTTGTCACTGCATTTACTGTATATTCATTTCTTATTATATTTCTGGGGTAGTCGTTGTTGTGCCATTTTTTCTGATTATTTCTGTCGTAACTGCGCTTATCCGCGTACGTTACTGTATTTCTTCTGTTTGTGCTATAGGGCTGTCTTCTTTCCCTGGGCGAAAATTTTTCATTCTTTCTGTTTCCAACTTTGCTGCTATAGTATCCTCCTGTGGTATAGTCATATAAGAATTCTTCCTTTTCTTCGGAAATTTCAATTGGTTTTGGGACTTTATCATATCCACCTGTTTTTGAGTTATATTGATACTCCATGGGGCATGTATCACTTTCTTGTCGCTTTGGATATCCTCCTGGCAAGACAATTTCTGTTTCTCTGTTACTCTGTGATATACAGCACTTCATCTTTTCTCTTGGTGTGCTGGGGCGCAAGAATGAGTAATTATAGTCATTTTCATACTGTGGCCTTTCTCTTCTTATGTATGGACTGGTTCGTTTCTGCCATCTGGGTAGGGTATGCTGTGGTGTAACATGACTGTGACTGATGTTACTGCCTTTTTCTGCCTTATAACTGTTTACTTTCCGTGTACTATGGTTATTTGTACTGCGATTTCGTGCATTATGTCCAGTGGGAGTGGTTGAGACAATTTGTGGATGGTCTCTATTGGTTTTGGTTTGTCTTATTGTTGACGTATCCACTTGCGCTACAACTGTGCCTCTTTTTATAGTGGTAGTTTTTCCTGACATATTCAATATCATGATGGGGAAATCTCTGGACTTCGAGACTTCAGCGATTCCCTCTGTAATTTGCAACAATGGGTCATCAATAATGCTTTCTTCTGCTAGGGGCTGTACTTGAATTGATTGCCCTGGTGTTATGTACTCAGAATTTTTTACTCTGCCTTTTGCTATGACCAGGGAGTTTGGAGCCACCGTTATGGGAGCTGTAATCCTTACCAAAGACGCTATGTGGATATCGTCCTGGAGATCTATGTACGTATTGTTGACTTTGATTTTGTGGAGGTCATAGTATATTCGAACTTTGTGTTTGTTAAAAAAATCTCTCGCTAGGATAAGATTTCTAGACATTCCTTTAGTAATGACAAATGGGTGTTCAAAATTTGTTTCGCCTAAGGAAAATTTTAGCCATGCTGTCCCAACTGAATTTAGTCTTTGTCCCGTGACTGAAGCTAGGTGTGTTTTGGACGGTTGAAATCGTACTAAGTGTTGGATCCTCTTGAACAGCTGGAACCTAATAAGGCTGATGGATGCTCCTGTATCTACCAGTGCCCTATATTGTTGGCCCTGTATAGACATGATGCAGAAACTGGGGTCCGGATGTATTTTAGTTCCATCATGCAACATTTCTTCATATTGTATTTTACTGGATGGGCCCACTTGACAATTTCTGTTCTGTGTTGTTTCTTTTGTTTTGGACCAGTTTCTGTGATTGTTGCCCTCACTAACGGTCCTGTTTAGTGAGTGGCGCGGCCGTTTCCCTGACGCATGAGGGGTTGAGGTGCGCCTCTGGTATACTGATTTCTGGTGTAATCACGTGGGGGTGGTGCGGGTTGTTGTGGTTGGTAACCTCCTCTTCTGGGTGGTGCATGATTGTAATTTGCTCTACAGGACTTGTAACCATGTCCGAGCCTACCGCATGTAAAGCATCCGTTTGTATTGACATTATTGACGTCGTTTTGCCTCTGTGTGGGGGGTCTATAATTGCGGGGTCTATCATCACGTATTCGTGGGCGAGTCCATTGCCTCCTGGTATGGTCAACTTCCATAGGCTCATGCTCATCATAGTCCCTATATTCTGGTCGGGGTTCCCTACCTGCTCTTTGTTGGAACCTTCGGTGAAGATTTTCCTCCTGTATTGCTGCTTGGATTGTTTCAGCAATAGTCTTGGTGTCTTTTCTAATAAGATGCCTTCTGATATTTTCCGCTCTAAGGCCATCGGCAAATATCCCCACTAACTGTATTTCTACATCAGGTGTGGTAGGGATTTCTCCGCAAAATGCCTCTTCTGCCATATTGAGGAATCGATCTCCAAAAAGTTGTACCGATTCATCTCTTTCCTGTTTCATGCTTCTAAGGACTGACCAAGCATGCATTTTGTCTATGATTTCCCCATATCTCTGGGTGAGCTCTTTTTTTAGGGACTCGTAGGTTTCTGTGGGGTACTGCTGGGACCTCCTTCTTAAAAAATCAGTCACGTACGAATCAGAACCTAACAGAGCGATTTTCTTTTTCTCTTCATCATTTGTTGTTTCTGCTATTGCCGCAAATTTGTCTATGTCGGACAACCATCTTCTGAATTTTTTTTTGTTTCCATCAAACGGCTGAACAATGGATCTAACCTGTGTGAATTTCGCGTAGTTGTCATTTTTCTGTAGGGTTTCAGTAATTTGCCGTAGCGCTATTATTGTTGGTCCTTCCATATTTTGTCTGTCCTGGGGCTGCAGTGGTTGTGCTTGAGCGAATCTGTTTTCCTGTTGCTGCTGCTGTTCTACCCCAAGTTGCTGGAAATTTTCCATTAATTGATCCATCTTCGCTTCTGCTCTTTTGTAGAGGACTGGTCACTAGGCAACAAGTTGCAATGTGTGGCCGGGCAGGGTAGTGGGGGTTGCTGTTTAACTCGAGAGTATTAGATTTTGATTACTAGCTAGCCTGCTAGAGGTGATGATTTCTCTCTACAGACTTACAGGAATTTACCAGGTTCGGGGACAATCCTCTATGATGTTTTATTTTTAGAGCATATGGTTATTATTTGTGTTGCACCTGCAACGATTAGCTTTGGCATGATCCTTTAATAATTGGTATGATGGCTAACTGCAAACATATGATTCGTCAACAGCATTTGTGTTCAATGAAACAAATGTTTATTCAATTTCCAACAAGAACTGGGTTAAGTCAAATGGTAACCACACCAAATTTGCATAATAGCATGTTGACATTTAATAAACAAGCATAAAAAGTCAATGCATTATTTTAATGATGCAATATTCCTTATTGCATCTCGTAATCTTTTCAAGTTGCTAAAACATGGCGTGGCTCCTCTATCCTTCTAGTGTTCCTTCGTTTATTTGTTAATGTGGTCTAGATTTCACGTTTTTCTTATCTCTTCATTTCAATGAAGAGCCAAACTTTCTCTTATTCATTAGTATTCCTTAGTTTGACTTTCTCTCAGCTTAAGGACCTTCATTCTTGGTAAAAGGTTCAGATATATGCCTGGGTTTACAATTCTTTACCCAGTTTTCGAGCGTAGCTCCGTTTCAGTTATGACTGTGGGCTCTAACAGTTATTGCATGCAATTCTTAGCACTACTTACGTTTCTCGTGAATACACAAATCATCACATTCCACATTTCGAAGTTACACAGTTGCATTAATTGTGCGAAGTCAATCTCCTCTATAGAATATCACTGAGCAAAGAGAATTACGTCTTGTCTCCACCGCTCTAAAATCATTACTGACTAAAAAAATGGCTTCGTCTCTTGTTCATTCCGGGGAAAAAAGACTCAGCCTAACCATTGGTGGGAAATCACGTGACCAATGCTTGGCGTTACGAAGCGAAGCTTAGCCTAAAATAATGCGTGGCTTTTCGAAGCTAACCTGGTTTAATTAAACATCTGCGCCAAGACTTTTTTCTAATCTTCTGTTTCTATAAAAATTTATTTTATATGTTAATATAGCCTGTATCTGAAAACTTACGGTATACGCGGTTACATGTTCTTTACCAGTCTTCTTTCCTTTTATTGAATTAATTCGTTAGGCTTTACATTTACTTTTTAATTTAAATATGTGGATTAGAATTTCTCACGACACCCAGCATGATCATTTATCAATTGATCAATTCTCAGCTGTGCCCTCCCATAACACTAAGTTCTATCTCAGCCAAGGCAGATGATGACTTGTTGGTAGTTAGTCCAGTTCTCATCTGACTTACTCCACTCTTTGAATATATTTTCAACTGTGGTCACCAACTTAATCATTGCCTCTGCCTGTGCCATCCATGACATCTCCTGTTTTATTTTCGCTTCTTTAATGTCAGCTATGTTTCCATGGGTGCCTTTGTCTGTAGTTACTCGCAAATAAGCTTTTGACCGGGCCATCGCATATCTGGATCTAATCGACAGTAATCCAAGCATGTACTGCATTGTCACAACCCAAGACTACACGTATTCCTTCATTTTGAATGCGTTCCAATCGTTCATATTGTGATATTGACAGTGTGAGTATTCTCAGACCATACTCGATGACAGACATGACTTACTGATTATGCAGGAAAAACAAAAATCTCTATTCCTGGTGCGCTGCGGTCATTGTTTTTAGGACTGCCAGACCTCTGTTGCACTTTTGTATGATTAGTTCATTATGGTACTTGTATGATAACCCGCGATCGAATGTTATTCCGAGGTATTTCAGCTTGTCTTGCCTTACAATTTTCTGCCCACTGAAAGCAATGTCTGAAAGATCTGCTATCTGTATGGCGTTGTTCAAGGAGTACCATAGCAAACAGGCTTTGTTGGGATTGATCTCTGAGCCGGTATCCTCACACTATTTACCTACCTCATGTAGTATCCCGTGTATGCTATTGACCATTTCTTCTAGGTCAGAACCAGTCCTGTTAATGAGTATGTCATCAGCAAATGTGAATGTTCGTCCTAGCCCAGTTGGCTTAATGGTGGCTACTTTTGCTGTGTATATGTTAAACAGCACCGGTGATAGTGGAGAACCCCGTGGTAATCCAGAGCAAATGGCATTGGTTCTGATGTCCACGTTCCCAAGCGAAATGCAACTGATCTCTCAGTTAAGGCAGCTGCTATCCATCTATTTAGCCAAGGGTTAACACTGCAAAACATTACACAGTTTGTTGACGTTTCAAAGTTCACACTGTTATAAGCGTCCTATAATTCCTACAGCAGCCGTTTCACGTTTACGTTGGAATCACCTCGTACACATCATACGCAAATGTTCCGGTATTTTCCCAAGTTGCATTCATTGGCCTCAAGCTACCCAGATTATCAGGAAGAATGTGTGCATTTTCGAGGTGGCTCATTATTTGTCTCGCAACTATGTTTTCAAGTAGGTTACCATGGACATTCTGCAGTGTGATGATTCGATAGCTGCTGAGCAGAGTGGGATCTTTACCAGGTTTAGGAAGAGGACGTATGTTACTATGAAGCCAGTCCTCCGGTCCCTGGTAGGATAATATTTATAATCAATATCTTTATAAGTATACACATCCTTTTGGAAATTTACTTGTAGTTAAGTAACTTATAGCAAAATCTAATTAATTAATACAACTTTTCACCGTTCTTTTTAAAAATTGACACCTAGTGATTGAACTGGTGAGGAAAAATTATTAGAATTAAAACACATCGTCATTAGGACGATTAACGTTAAGAAAATTAACTCGTGGTTATTTACAAGTTTAAAGTTAGCAAAGTCTTTTTATAACGAAGTGTGCTTAACGAAATTACAAGAAATATTCCTTCCTAATATGCAACCGTTATCAGCTTTAGTAACGCTAATTCCACTCTGCACATAGGAGATCACTGGCACTCTGGGACAAAAACAAGAAATAATTCTTGAGCCGGGATTAAATAGCCAAGTTCAGTCTTAGATCGGCCGATATCTGACGGACACCTGAACGAGCAAGCGGCGACGAAAACTGGGGACAAAGACGTCGGGAAACGAGGAAATTTCCCCTACCAACGGAGATGAAAGAGAGATTATCTCGGTTGACAGGAAAGTATTGAAAGGCTCCCTCCTCTGTGTCCTGGCAAAAAGAATCCGGAGGACGAGCAGACCAGCGATACGAAAAGGCATGAAAAGGACGGAAAGCAGGAAAGTAAGATCATAAGTTAGTAAAAAGGAATACTAAGCAGGTAGCTCTCCTCTGAATCAAAAGGAAAATACCAGCTATCAGCATAACATAATTTTGGTCGCATATGTGTAGACGAAGCAAAGATACGAGAGGGAGGTGACTACAGGGCTGTCTATTTAAGACCTACAATGCCGGAGTCTGGAATGTTATATTAAACTCAAGTCAAAAATTAAGAGGATGGAGACAAAACTCAGAGATAAGAAAGTGCGCGTTTAGATCGGCATTTCGACAGGAATTTATAAGTCAACTCATGACAATAATGAACAAGATAAGTTGTTAATAATAAAATTATAAATAAGTTGTTAATAATAAAATTATGGAACAGACTGCAAACAGGCTATGCTCTGGGAAACTCTTTGCTCCGCCTGTGTTGGTAGTACCGGACTCACTTCTGGTGAACGTGTCGTTATATCTCCTAGATCGTCAAAGTGAGACAATTCTGGGGCTGTGTCCTATGACTCCGCCCCTACTTCCACTAATCACTCGTCCATCTCACCCTCCGAAGTCTGCGTGCTCGCGTGCAATTTCAGTGCCCGTCAATCAATAAAAGTGTGTGGGCTCTGGTAACCAATTCTTCGCCTCCTTGCTCGATAGTCAGTACTAAACAAACAGTAGTTTGGGATTGGTCCCTCAATAAGAAAGTGTGTACTTCTTTGTCACAGAGTAAACTTCCTTTGCGGCTCATGTCTGTCGCACCGTGTTTTGTTTCTGTGTGGCATGGTCGCTCCTTTTATTGTCTTTCATTTTCCCGCCACGTAGACAACATCTAATTTTCTATACCGATCTCAAAGTCAACCATCTGGGAAACCCCTCCTGTGCGTCTTGCGAGTGCTTTGTTTTCAATCCCTCTGGCGGGCGTGCTGTTGTGCCCAAATTCAGTGACGCTCGCTTGGTTTAAACAGGACATTAAAGAATAAAAAGAATTATTCTTATCGCCAATGTGGCTGTCTCCCACGCCAAACAGTAACTTGTCAAACGAACCAGGTGTGTTCCAAAAGATAAAGTAAGGTTGGGAAATATCAAAAGTGTAATTTACGTTACAATTAGGTGAGAGCCGTGATTAGGAAAGAGTACTTTAAAAAATGGTGAAAAAGGAAAAACGAGAGAGAAATAAAATAAGAAAGATGATGAAAAAGGTAAAAGACAAAAATGATAGGAACACATTATCACATCATGTAAAATCCATTGTCAGGATAACCACCGCTGTAAGTAGAGTGCATGTGCTTAGTGAAAGCTTCCTGGAGACAATACTACATTGTTGATACCATGTTCCGTAAGAAGCGCATGAGTCAGTGCAGGCTGTCTAAGAACAACTACAGTGTTGGCTTCGTGCTCCGATAGGAGCGACATGGAGAAAGAAGGAAGAAAGGATTTTATGTATCTCCAACTTTGTCTATATTGTAGCACTGTAGATAAAGTTGGAGGGACTAGTAGTGATATTAAAATGCGAGTCCTAAAAGCAAGAGGGGTTCTCAAGATATTGGGATATAAATAGCATTCAAAAGAAATCATGTGCCGCACAAAAATAAGTACATTAAACTCAAATATCAAGACAAGCTCTAATAAAGCTTTGAAACAGGGAGAACAAAAACATCGAAATTATTTGAATTTATAAATAGCTGCTTGCGTAAAACAGGAGATTTGAAATAGTATTTCAAGATCCCCAATGTGGAACTGATGACACGAAACCTCTCAAACCTCAGAAATATGTCAAAAATAATGTCTACATGTATCAAGTAAATAATTCAACCGTGTAATTTAAAACTACGATAATTAGCAAAGCAGGCGATAAGCTAAAATTAAAGATAAGAATAAATCTGATAATCCTCGAACAAGTCAAATGCTTCTGATATCTTGGTCATATAATAACAGAAGATGGCAGATGTGAAACAGAAATTAAGAATAGAATAAGAATGGCCAAAGCTGCATTCAACAACATGAGACAGATAGTAACATCTAAGCAACTACATTCAACAACATGAGACAGATACTAACATCTAAACAACTATATTCAACAACATGAGACAGATACTAACATCTAAACAACTATATTCAACAACATGAGACAGATACTAACATCTAAACAATTACCTCACAAATTCAAACTGTAAATCATCAAATGCTTTTTATATTCTTCATTGCTCTATGATGTAGAAACGTCAACATGCAATTCGAAGAAACATGCAATTCGAAGAAAGAATTGAGGCCTTTGAGATGTGGATATATAGAAGAATTGGACACGTCTCATAGAGAGGAAAACAAATAAACAGGTCCTAGAAAACCTGAGATCAAAATTAGACAGGTAAAATATTTTGGACACATAAAAAAGAAAAAAAAACACCTCACTGAAGACACTAATAGAAGGCAGAATTGACAGCAAACGTGCAAGAGGAAGACAGCGCTATAAGTGGGGAAAGCACCACTAAAGCAAGAGACAGAAGATGTTGAAGATCCATTGCAGCCGACCTTCGAAGATGGCACCTAATGATGATGATTATTTGAATCAGCAAGTTATGAAATGAAAAACAGATACAATTTTATTCATTAAAAACTCAAGTAATAAAATGATTTCATTACCACTTGGATTAATAAACAAAAACTACATAATACGATTAGCACTTGAAGAAGCTGTTAATTTGAGTAATAAAGACTGGTTCCAGACTGCCTGCGGCTTCTTAGCCTGTTAGATGAATCTATGTGAGAATCAATGGAAATTTCTCTTGGGACCCCGACGTCTTAGAGTCTGCAGTATATATTACTTTTTATTAGCAGAATGACGGACTTACGGACAGCCCGCAGACAGAAAGCCAGAGAGGCCATAAACCATACAGATAGGAGGACACAGAGAGCGTGCTGACAGTCAACTATGAAACAATATCTGAGAGAGAAAGAGAAAACGAGAACCCGAGATTGTGAGACTCAATGGAAAAAGGTAAACAAAAGAAAGGTATGCGGTAGGAAGGATGACAGCGATAACGATGACAAATAGGTTGTGTCGAGGAAAACTAACTAAATGACAATACGTGTTTTTGTTATTGTTGTGCAGAATCGACATCACTGCACTCAGTGCAAACCCATAAGTGTAGAAATTTGAAGTATAAGGGAAAGTTTGTGACAACAATTTTAACAATTATTAGGTTGGAAAAGGTAGACTTTCCCTTGATGGGAGAGGAGTGAAAGCAAACGATGCTCATCTGATGTTAATCCACTCCAGTCCCATTTCATTCTAAGGAACAAATACAAAGAAACAAAAGATAAAACAGAACATTTTATTGTCAGCACATTGTCCTTTGTTCACAATACATCTAATTGAGGTTGGTACAGGGAAGGGTACTTTCAAATTACGACGGATTTATTTAAACTTATATTTTTATGATTTCATCCATCCATTATTCTCCTATAAGATCCCTTTGGAGCATGACATCACAATTACATTTGGCCATCTAACAGGAAGTATGCTCTGCGCCAAAGCGATTAAATGCTCGTGCAGTTGGGATTTATACAGCAATTAGTTTTACATTATGTGTAGGGCTAGGATTTTAATGACCTAAAAATTGCTAGAAAATGACCTATTAAAAATGCATTTATGACCCCACAAAAAAAAAACCCAGCAAAAATGACATACAAAATAAAAATATGACATAAAAAAACACAACTTTCTTTTTTAGTTTCTCAGTGTGACATTACGGCTCGTTTGCTTTTTCGTAATTTCCTCTCATCGTCTTTATTATCTATTATTTCGACATATTTAACGCCCATAATTTCGTGCCTAACCTCTACTCAGAATTATTACTCTTTTTTTCTACTATCATTGTTCACATTTCACGCTTCGATGCATGACATGAACAGACAATCGCCCATACATGAGAGATTAATTGAATCACTAAACGTGATAATACCACATTGACTCCAGGTAAATGCGAGCATAAAGTGTTTGTTCCAGATTGCGTAATCACTGCCGATCCGACAGTAGAATTGACTTGCAATACGGGTTTAAATGTATAGACCTCGATTTGTCTAGATAGGCAGTCGGATTGCAACAAGTCATGTGATACAAGAGATCAGCAGAGTATGATAAACTAAATAATCAGACTTCCGAATTAGTTGGGATAAGTGATTATAAATAACGCAGTCATGGAAGACATTTTGAAGAGTGAACGGGAAGCGTGATATAAGTAAACTTTGACAACAGTTTAAGGAAATCACAATTCCATATATGGAAAGTGGATGTTTAAATTCTTAAACATACGTCTCGCAGGAAATTCCATAAGCACTACTCTATCATAACATGTACTTTGAATGCCCTTGGTTTGGCAATTCGACTTGTCATACACAATCGCTCTGATTGGAAATTGCCAAGTAGCAGACAACAAGAGTGCATGAGTGAAGTCTGAAATATAATGCAGACCATTTTAGACATACTGCACTGCATTTCCCGAATCGTCAAGTAGACAGCTCGGACTGAAGCCAGGAAACAATAGAAATAAAGATTCTGACTTTAAATAGCACCGGACTCAGTGGCACACTTCTGAACACTACATCAAGGAAACCCTAAGTTATTCATACACAATCTGGACTTATACAGGACTTACGCACAAAGTCGCAGAGAGATTTTTAGTAGAACTAAATACCCCGACGTATGTTCTCGGCACCTATATCAAGTTGCCAAGACTATTTACCTGAGCAAGCTTCCAAGTTACTAGGGTAAGTTGTAATCTATTTCTTATACTTTGAATTTGACATGTTTATACTTGTTAGTGGTGTTAAAGATTCACACTAGGTTGGCAACCTCAGCATTCAAGAACCACCACAGCAAGCGCTGGTGATTGTTTCATGCTAGTTCTCGCGGAAGTACCAAAAGCAGAGGTAACCCATGACTCCAAATGGAGTAGGGAGTGAGTGATGATTACATCAATCTATGCATAGTTGTATATTATCATTTTGTGAATGTATGTAAACTTAATAAGTTCCTTCAGGCATACGCCACTGCTGCTGTCTGGTCACAAATGTTCATTAAATTAAGTGATATACTGGTGATTATTCATCACATGCCCTGATTCATACGACATACACTCAGGGTGTGTAAAATATCCGAGAAAACAAACGGCAGACGGACGGCTGATTAACATCAGTAAAATAAAGACTTAGCAGCGGAATTTGTTCTTTTATTCCCTCTAAAATTTGTGGTACCAGTACGAGGCAACCCTACTATTTGTGGTATGACCCAAAGAGACCATTTGCCCTACTACCATTCTGTGGCTCAAAGCTTATAATTGACACTTGAAACCTAAATTCTACGGGTTGTGAAGATTCTTGCCTTGACCAGGAGCGGTTACTTCCTGACTGATCTGGAAACGTGCCCTCACCACAGAAACGAATCTACGGAACCAGCAACATCGGCATTTTAGCATTTTAGCAAGTCCCATTTTTAGCTGGCCAAACAAAGAACTTTCTTTTCTAACATTAAGCTTACCAAACACGATAAATTCCATTATGAGACTTAATTTTTATTAATCACCAGTTATTTACAAGTGTTAAAGTAATTTATCATTAATTTGTATATGCTGTTTTTTACACATTCATTGTTGAATTAATTATTACAAAGAGAAGTGCACAAGTGTGAATAAGTATTCTAATATATATATATATATATTTATATCTACATCTAAAGAGCTAAAACGAGCAATAATAATAATAAGCAGAGGAGTTTTACTGTTAATTCAGTTGGGGGCTTGAACGAGCTAATAATATATCTATCCACAAAAGGCGGAGGGAAAGATAAAGAGTAAACGCGCTCAGACCCATTCAGCATTGTTCTCGATTTTTTAAATATCTTTTGGAGACTTCCTCGAGGTAGAAGCATCATCCTTCTATCTGCATCTCTGCCTAGTGTGATCTTGTGCGAAGGTAGACACATTTGAAGACCCACATTAGTTACTCTAGGTATTGGCCACTGTTAGACCACTGCTGCAGAGAAAAGGGGAGGCAACCCTTGACACTGAGTTAAAGTAAAATTATGTTGTGTTATTAAAAAATAAAATGAATGACATAAAACTAACAAAAAGAACCTAAAAATATATTTTAATTTGTTTGCTGTCTCTATGAGGAACTGAAATTCTCGATGTTACTAAAAAAAAAAAAAAAGACCAATGTAACAAAACAAGGAAAAACCATAAACATTACAACTTCATTCTTTTTTACATTTTCTGTGCCAAACTGAAAGTCTATTTTATTAACCAAAAACATGCAGTTTAAGACAGACAGACAGACAGGGAAAAAAAAAACGCACGCACGCACGCACGCACGCACGCACGCACGCACGCACGCACGCACGCACGCACGCACGCACGCACGCACGCACGCACGCACGCACGCACGCACACACACACACACACACACACACACACACACACACACACACATAAGAATACAATTTAAATTTTCTCAGTTTCTGTGCCAAACTGAAAATGTTATTTATATTAGCAAAAGAATTTCTTATTAAACAAAACACACAAACAAAAAAAAAAAAAAAAATAATATTACAACCGAATATTTTTACAGTTCCTATGGCAAACTGGATCTGGAATATGCAGATGACATTGCACTACTAGCGCATTCACATCAACACATCCAGGAAAAAACGGATAGACTTAATAAGTTTAGCCAGCAGGTGGGCTTGAACATCAATTTAAAGAAGTCAGAGGTCATGACGCTCATTGTGAGCAACCCTGAACCCATATCAGGAAGGAATCAGCAACTGGTACAGACAGACACCTTCACATACCTAGGACGCATAATAACACCAGACGGCGGGGCAGGCAAAGACATCAACATCAGAATGAATAAGGCAAGTGTAGTGAAATTGACAGAGATACAACGGTAAAATTCCTCCAAGGATAACATTTAAGGATAAAAACATAATGCGTAGGCTGCTGATGTACATGATCGCCTAGACCGCGGGTCATCATCCCCCATAAAAATTGACTTGCTAGACCGGAGGGGAACGGAGTATCAAAAGGAAAAAAAAAAAAAAAAAAAATATGACTGGAAAGGCTAAAGAGACGCAATTGGGGGGGGGGGGGGGGGGGAGAGGGGGGGGGGGGTGGGGGGGGGGGGGAGGGGAGGTGGGGGGGGGGGGGGTGGGGGGGGGGGGGGGGGGGGGGGGGGGGGGGGGGGGGAAATGGATGAAAGTAAAAAAATTCAAGTCCCCCAAATTGACACGAGGTACGGAATTGGACGTTTTGCGATACCAAGCGCTTGATTTGAATTTGAGCGGAAGAACGCAGATGTCTGAAAAAAATTACAAAAAAATTAAAAAGTAAATTTTTCTTAATATTAATGTTAGGAATATAAAAATTAGCTGGCCAGATGGCCTATTCTGAGCAGTGAACGAATATGGTCTTAATTTTACAGACGGATAGATAATATTGAAAATAATGACAAAAGACAGTGTAGTTTACATCAGCCACAGACTGCATTGAATCTAACATATCGTTATTTGCACACAAAAAACACGACCTTGGGGACGCAGGTGTTCAAATTTACTTGGCATAGAAGTGAAGGGACATTGGTGGTAGCTGTGTCTAAATATAACTTTTTACAACAAAAATTTGAAGGGGAGAGAACGGTTGGGTCAAAAATCGAGCACAATTTTGTAGAAACACAAGTAGAGACGGACAGACTAACAGATAACCATCCATACGTGACTGAAGCTTGACTGAAATGACTTTAGTGAGGAAATTTGAAATTAAAAAATAAACCTCGGCAGTGATTGGCCACAGACAATCATATCATTAGCGCTCAGAGCGCATTTGGGGTCATTCTTCAATAATTGTTCAGTGTTAGACACAGATTTTAAAGTGTGGTGTTTTCCCATATGAAAGACAGTGAGTTAATTTTAGGGACGCCATCCTATAGCCAGCAGCTCAGCTGAGTTTTGCTAGCACTTCTGTGTTAATTATTCATAATCTGAGCTGCGAGTTTCTGTCGTCAACGAAGCAGTATCTACTCGGGTGGTGATTTACACAAGTGTATCTGTGCAGTCCTTGTGACAGAGACCACCATTATTGCCCGCCAGCACGGAGAGGTGGGACCACCTGATTTCAGCACCAGAGCTACAAATACCAGATGAGTGAGCCTCTGGTCTGCTGGATATTCACCAACCCCATTAAGTTGCAGATACCCCATAAAAATTCCCACCATTTTCTGGACACTATGTAGTCAATATAGACAGGTGTGATGAGACCACCCCAACAGCACAGACAATAAATATCCTCCCTAGTAGCTGACTACCAGAACATTTTAATAAAACTAACTATTCTAGTACTTAAATATGTTCACTTTTGCATTTATTATGTAACATTCCATGCATAATTTTTATAAATTTTAAATCCTTCTTTTAAAACAAGTTCTGGTCAAAATAAAACTTGATCCAGAACAAATAAATGTAATATAATTATATCAAAAACTTTACACACGTGAGTTAGTTCAGTGTATTGTAACACTTGTTAATCTTATTAGTCTTGTTAAATATCTATGGGTATATTTATAACTATCACACCACAGTACACATCATAACCCCAGACACTTTACGCAGCTACATTCATTTAAAAAAAAATTAAGTGTGAGGTCGTAGTGGTAGCAAGAAAGGCCTTCTGACAATTCTCAATTACATTTTATCTCAGGAGCCTTCACAGCTGGCCTCATACAATTTACATGTAGTACCATCATCATCATACAATACCATCAATACCACTACAGCAAGAACAGCCTTTTTTAGCCTAAACAACATCTGGAAGTCCTCTCAATACAGCACAAGCACAAAATTAAGATTATATCAGAGCTGTGTGCTTTCTGTGCTTCTCTATGGTGCGGAATGCTGGAGAGTTACAGAGAAGGAAATGTCGAAATTGTCCTCTTTTCACACAACATGCCTAAGAAAAATTCACCGAATCTTTTGGCCGAATACCATCACCAACCAAGATCTGCTTACTCGGAGCAAGCAAGAGGACATGCACACCATCATAGCTGGCAGACGCTGGAGCTGGGTTGGCCATGTCCTCAGAAGAGACCCCGATGCCATCACAAGAACAGCTATGCTTTGGACCCCTGAAGGAAAACGAAAGAGAGGCAGACCAAAAACAACCTGGCGGAGGACTGTGGAGGCTGAGATGCAAAGAATGAACCAGAGTTGGGGTACTGTACGAAGGATGGCTGCCGACCGAGCAAAGTGGAATCAATTTGTTGTTGCCCTACAAGACGCCACCAGGCGTGATGGCCACTGACTGCTTTGACGGTCGGCGGCTAAGGATCAAAGAAGAAGAAGAAGAAGATGGCAAACTGAGTACAAAATTACAATGCACAATGAAAACCATGTGCAGATTTTCAAAAGAGAATGACTTTTTATTGTCTACCAACGAAGCTATAAACACTGAAAAGCTCCTTTCCGCTACTATTGACACGACAGGATCATCTATCTATCTACACTAACATAATTACCGATGTATGTTACGTCAGTCAGTCTCACACAAAACAGTAACTAGCGCCAGAAAAAAAAGTGCGCAACGCACGGTGTGCAACTTACGCGGCGTGGGTGTTATATAAAACAAATACTTTAGTTTCATTTTTTTATTTTCATTTTTATTCTTTCACGAAATTAGTAGTGCTCGACAAAGGAAAAGTGCGTAAAAATTGGTGTGCATGAGCCAATAACATACCAAAGTGAATTGTATTTGAACGGTTTGACACATAATGATCAAGATGATAAGATGGCTGCCCAATCTGCAGCTACTAACAGTTTCCATTATATATACTCTTCCTAAAATAGTTACAATCAACAAAGAAAAGCTTTCAAATGACGGTGTTCATGAACAGTTTGATTACACTGTATAATGGGAAGAAACCAAAAACACTCAAAGAATGTTCTTCTATCGGCTCATCCGAGAACGGAAACAGCACACTATAATTAAAAACTCGTCAAGTTTGACGGGTTATTGCTAGTACTTGAAATAAACTACGTCAATTGGCTCCGAGTCCGCTGAAAATTTGCCACGGGAAAAATGTTTCTTTGATAGCACATTTGAAATTAAGCACAGCTTTCTTATCCCGCATTTTTGTATCAAAACCTGCTCAATTTTCTTTTGCACAGCTTTTCTCACGTCTCCATTCACACAGTCTAGTCACTCATTATTTTCTTCAGATCTATTTGATCCACTAATAGAACTGCTAACTTCTCCAAGAAAGTAATGGCACCAGGCAGAAATCCACAATTTGACATTATGTAGGAAAATTTACTACCAACATTTGTTTTTAGGGGTTTGGGGAAAAATTATTAAATAGCATGAAAAAAAAACATGAGAAGTAAAGAAATTTGTGAAAAACTATTCGTACGAACTTGTTAACGTGCAAAATAATGACTAAAAAACCAATAAAAAATGCATTATTTTGACCGAAAAACCTAGAAATAATGCCGTAACATGTCGAAAATGAAAAAAATAGCAAAATAATTTCTTAACAAAGGCTCTTAAATCAGCTTAGTTTTTTTTTTTTTTAATGAAACACGTTAATAGCCAACTGAGCAACGCTTCTGTTATGCAAAATAATAATAATAATAATAATTAATAAATACAGCTGATAGAATGGTCTGGCGCTCTCTCTTCCAAACCTCTACACCTCACGGTAGAAGGGGAACGACTAAGTAAGTAAGTATAATTAATAAAAAATGCAAAAGCGTTAAAATCCTAGTCAAAATTATGAGGTTACCAGCCACAGCATAAGGAAAGGAAGTTGAAGATGTGAGATGAAGGTAAATGGGAGAACGACAGATATAAATCGACATTTAGGCAAGAACGCAGTTAATTATGTGGCTCTGAAATACGGGGAAATAAAAAAACGACAATCGAGATGTTACAGACTTTCATATCTGATAACTTTGCTTAGAATTGAGGGACTGATTCTCGAAATAATATGAAGAGATTACCACTGTGGAACTGGTGACAAGAACCAAACAACTGCTTGTGAAACAAGAGAATAGATGAAGGCATACGCGTTGAATTGAACACACATTGAGAAAACCTGTTGTTAGCATTACACGACAGTCAGTGGTTTGGAATGTAGTAGACGAAGACCGAAAAGCACATTGAGAACGGAATTGGAAATACGACATGAAAGAGATACACAAGAGATGGACGACTTTGAGCGGATGGCATATGATGGGAACGCTTGACATTATTACATTGAAGGCCTATGCTCCTCATGATGCAGAAAGCTAATAATGATTATGATTTTATTAACCATAGTTTGACAATCAGGTCCCTTGAAGATCATGAGTTTTTTTCGACTATTGAAAACGGTAGATGTTTAGGCAGTCACTGACATACGCAACGAATGAATGGAGAGCAATACCTAACTAAGTAATCTTATTGCAACACATTAACAATCAATAAATGCCATTTACTTACCCAAGGAGGGCTAAACTTGAACAAACACATGGTATGTCCTCTTGTCGTGTGCCATAAGATCAAAGTTTTTCCATGTCTTCCACATCATTTCCATATCTATCTCCAGCTCATTTCTCCATGTGTTCATTGGTCGTTTCTACTTCCCTTACCCTCGGGATTCCAGAAAAAAATCTTTGGTTTGGTTTGGTCTTAAGGACTGTCTTCATTGCACACGGACAACATCCATCCGTGCTCCGATCTCCTCTCTTAGATCACACAAGGAGGATCTCAACACAGTGCACGAGCTCCGTAGCACCAGCGAGAATTCCACTGTGTGCATTTAGGAATCACACATCTATAAATATTTTTCTGGTGGGTATGTGTATAATTTTTAAATTTTGCCAGGACAGCGGTTTTATGACCTACTCTTTACGATGTCCTACTGCCGAGGGATTTTTAACGTGCGCAGCTTGTACGCGGGACCTTCTATTTTTTTCGCCCTTATCTGAGAAGGTTAGGCATCTGATCTCATTACCCATGAGACCAGTTCCAGAACAAGGACTGTCTGTTAATGCTTATCAACAGGTCTCCTGAATATGTGTCCGATTCATCGCCAGCGCCTTCTTCCTATTTCTTGTTACATTAGTACTTGCCTGGTACTTGTCATCAATCGCATGTTTGTGACCATGTCATACCATTTCAAACCTTCTATTCTAAGAAGGCACCCATTAATGAAAGTATGTAACTCCTTGCTTGTTCTTCTCTAAGTTTCAGAACCATTTTACAGTATGACTGGCTTCGACATCTGAGTAACACATTAACTGGATTATCAGAATTAAGTATCTTCGACAGAGTTTGGTTCAAGTGACAGATCAGCTGGAACAACAATCATTCGTAGGTTAAAAAGCAACCCCACTCTTAATTCTCATCCGCTTGATCTAGTACCAAATATACTCTTCTAGAGCGACTAGCAGTTTCGAAACTATTCTACTTTTTGAGCTTAAAATTGGTCTTCATTATAAGTAATATCAATTCTACAGTCAGTTCCAACCTGGGTTCATGTTGGGAACATAGACTAGAGTCCGCCATGTTGGAAAAAAAAAAACGCGGCGCTTCGCTTTTTGGTGTGAGGGGGGGGGGGGGGGGGGGGGGGGGAAGGGTATTTTTTTGAAACGGTTTTGGTGTTTGTTGGGCGTCATTAATTTTGACCAAGCTCCAAACAAGGCTGGTGTTCGGTTAGGGATAGCTGTTTGACATAGCTCGAAACAGAGTTGGGGTTAAGTTAAGGCTGGCTGTTTCGTACATTAGGACAGCCAGTGTGGAAACATGGCGGACATTGTCTACTGGCACCGTCATCCACCCGAACCTGTTGAAGTTACCAATAAATTTTAGTTTCCTAATACTAGTATCAATTCTAGTGAATTGGAATTACAGTTAATTCTAGTCTTTTAGAACAATCATCAATTCCAGTATTCTAAACCTAAAATCAATTCTTGTCTCTTAAAATCTCCTATCACGTCTAATTTGTTGGAACAACTACAAAGTCTAGTCAATACGAAATGCTCTAAATTTAAATCTATTCAAAGTAATCACGAGCTCTCAATTCAGGAATTTACAAATCGAGTGTAATTACAGGCATGTAATGAGGCATTCTGGGAGAGGATTTTATTGCATAATGAAAGATCTAATGAACCGTAACAAATTAGGGTTAACGCATTTTGATGTAACACATTTGCAGCCGCGAAGATTATTTTACAGTTTGGTGATAGGTTTCGCGCTTTGTAATGTTAAATACTTTACGCCGTGTAACAGACTTTATATTGCTGCATGGTGGAGTCTGATAAAATAGTATCGTTGTACAAAATGGTAGTATATAAATTTATTGGTTTCTGGAAAAGTCCGTTTTTTTTTTTGTGGAGCTTATATCCAGAGCCAGACCAAGGGATATTTCAAGATAGTGTTACCGTGAAAACACCCTCTTTCGTAAAAGCAAATAATTGTTTACTGTGACTTTTGTGGTTTATTTGTCTTGTTTTAGAATGTATATGTGCTTATTATTTTTAATACATTTCGCCGTCTTCCTACCCCTCACACAACCCAAGAGCCGGCCAAGTAAATATCCCCGACCAGATCGCTTAAAGCTCGTATGTCTTGATCATTATTTTCTATCTCTTTCTGCCTTGCTGCTCCTTCTTATTACAATATCCATTTTAAAAATTCTTCTTTCTTCTTGTTCTTTTTGATCTTCTTCTTGTTCTTCATAGGGTTAACGCATATGAGAATATATATGAAAATATATATTACATATGAGAATAAATGAATTCAATATGAAAGGTGAGCGAAAGGAAGGGCAGAATGTTAGACGGGCCTGTGTGCCCAATTCTCAACCCTTTGAAAATAAAGTTCTTTCGTTCGTTCTTCTTCTTAATCTTCTTCTTCTGCTTCATCTTCTTCTTGTTGTTATTCTTCTTCTTCTTCATTCTTTTGCACTCCTTACGGAGCCACTAATGCATCTGGGTCCCTTGCAAAAGCATGCACCAAGCATTCACATTCTCCTGCAGCGGTGGTTTCTGTGGCAATGTGTTTAAATGCTTCATGCACAACCTCATCTTAATCGCCTGGTACGACATGCCTGAGGGTGCAGTGGTCCTACTATTACATTGTCTTATTATGTAAAACAAACGGTCATTGAACACACCATTGTATGAGTATTTGAATGCTTCCTGAAGTCTTCCAGGAAGGGGACCAACTACAGTGGTGGCTTGATGCTCAGTGAGGAGCACAAAGGAAAATAATTATGCTCCTGAGTAATGCTCTATCTAAACTTTTAAAAGCTCGTTTTTAGAGTCCAAAAAATGTTGTCTGCTGTAGTCAGTCTACTCAAATCGCTGTCTCACGCTTATTTGACACATTTTAATGATTACATCAAACTATCACACGCTTGTTTAACCCCCAAAACTACAACAATCGTACACACTCATTCTAATATACACTGTCCACGTCAATGACACCCATCCACCTTTCATTTCCTTTTAATGTGTATCTCTCTTTACTTATCAAAACCCATTACAATCGTTTCTGTCCTTTGCTTCCCTTCGGGTCCTGGTAAAACATGGACAACTTCGACACGTGTTAGTTAAAAACGGACATCTTGTATGTAAATGGGTGGCGAACATCAACTAAAAGGGCAGATCGCAGGTTAAAAGAGAGCATCACATCTGCCCAGTATCGAAAATGTTGGAATCGATCACAACACCTTTGAGAACATGGCCGTTTGGTGTGTGCAGCACATATGTTGTGAAGAAAGAAAACACACGTAACTCTGTATTTAAAAAAAAAATTTATATATATATATATCCTCTTCCTTTCATCAACTGCACGTACTGTGAAGCAATGCACTACCAGCGGGACTTAACGTAATCATGGTCAGGTATGATTCATAACACTAATTCTACTTCTCATTTTTTTCAGTTACAGAAAAAGAATTTAATAAACATGTGTAAACATCTGTTTTCTACCAATATCATAAATATGGTCATATCTAAACATGAACTGATGAACATGACTATACGCGATTGTTGGTTTTTTTTAATTTTAATTTTTATTTTATATAACTGCCATTTTCTCTACTTAGGAGCCAGGATGAGACACAACAACACCGTGTGTCAAACAGACAAAGGCAATAGGGTTAATGTTGGTTACAGTGTTAGAATGCAGCCCAGTCATTTACCATTATAAACATTCAGCAGAAGTCAGCGCCTGGAACAAGAAATAATAATAATAATAATAATAATAGCCCCTTCAGTCATAACTGACTATGGGAATGCGCCCCTGAGGTGACAGCCCTCAGCTGCTTATTTTCCTGGTGCTCCTTTCGACGTTTTCTCCTCACCTCTGCTTCTTGTGTGAGCCTCTCTTCGCCCAATCTGAGGTGGCGCCGTAAATAGCATCGCCACCTAGTGCGATCGGCAGCTTCATCCTCCCATGTTGCTGGATCCATGCCCAGTGCCCTCATATCTCTCTTGCACACATCTTTGAACCTCAGCTGTGGTCGCCCAACTGTTCTCTTGCCATCTGCTAATTGTCCGTAGAAGATATCTTTTGGGATGCGACCATCTTCCATGCGGCGAACATGGCCAAGCCAGGGAAGTCTGCGCTGTCTAAGAAGCGTATACATACTTTGAAGGCCAGCACGTGAAAACACCTCGACATTTGTCACTTTATCTTTCTGCGAGATGCCGAGGATGCTGAGGCGGGCAAAGGTAGCTGCAGCTTTGCCAATGCGGCTGTCGATTTCTGTATCCAGTGAGAGTTTGTCATTGATGGTAGACCCTAGGTATGTGAAGTGGTGCACCACTGCCAATTCATAGTTATCGATAGTGATAACTGGTGCAGCACCCACATCCTGACTCAGCACATTCGTTTTCTTTAGACTTATTGTGAGGCCAAAGTCCTTGCATGCTTTAGTGAAGCGATTCATCAAGCTCTGAAGCTCCTGTTGGCTTTGAGTGACGACTGCAGCATCATCAGCGAACAACAAGTCTCTTATAGTGACCCTTCTGATTTTTGTTTTTGCCTTCAGCCTTGAAAGATTAAACAGACGGCCATCTGACCTAGTGTGAAGGCATATTCCTTCAGTTGCATCTCTGAATGCATGTTTCAAGAGTAAGGCAAAGAAGATTCCGAAGAGGGTCGGAGCCAGAACACAGCCTTGTTTAACGCCACTTCGTATATCAAAGGGCTGTGACGTGCTTCCAGCATATTGGACTGTTCCCTTCATGCCGTCATGGAATGACTTTATCATTTCCAGCATTTTAGAAGGGCAGCCTATTTTCAGGAGGATTTTAAAGAGTCCATCCCTACTAACCAGGTCGAATGCTTTTGTGAGGTCTATAAAGGCGATATATAATGGTCTTTTCTGCTCTCTTGATTTTTCCTGAAGCTGGCGGAGAGAGAAGATCATGTCTGTTGTTGATCTGCCAGCTCGGAATCCACACTGTGACTCTGGATATATGCGCTCAGCTAACTTGTGTAGTCGCATTAAGATGACTTTGGCAAAAACCTTACCAACAATACTAAGAAGAGAGATGCCTCTGTAGTTATTGCAATCACTTCTGTCTCCTTTATTTTTATACAGTGTTACAATCTTGGCATCTCGCATGTCTTGAGGAATAGTTGTCTCTTCCCAGCACTGGCACAGCATCCTATGCAGGGGATGTAATAGCGTGCTCTTACAGCATTTGATTAAATCAGGAGGAATCCCATCACTGCCTGGTGCTTTGCCAGAGGCCAAGCTATCAATGGCCTTGCTGAGTTCCTCTAATGTTGGTTCGGCATCCAGCTCCTCCATAGTTGGCAGACTGTTGACACCATCAAGGGCTGCAGGCGTAACGGTATTGTCTCTAGCGTAAAGCTCAGAGTAGTGCTCGACCCACCTCTCCATCTGCTTACCCTTATCGGTTAGCTTCTCTCCGCTGATGGTTTTTAGCGGTGCCGTCTTACTTTTATGGGGGCCAAGTGCTTTCTTTATACCGTCATACATTTGTCTAATGTTGCCTGTTTGCGCTGCGATCTGGATGCTCTCACTGAGCTGGAGCCAGTAGTCATTTGCACAGCGTCGAGCAGTTTGTTGAACTTTGCTTCTCGTAGCCCTCAGGATCTGTAGGGTTCTGGCACTCGGTGAACGTTTGTATTCATTCATAGCACTGCGCTTAGCTTCAATGACAGGTGCCATCACATCTGATGAAGCATCAAACCAGTCATTTGACTTGGCTGTTTTCTTACCAAAGGTGGCAAGTGCAGTACTTTGAATGGTGTTCCGTAGATGCTCCCAGTTCTCTGTAATAGTATCACCATGCTGAGGGCTACTGAGCACTTTCTCGAAGGTCGCAGTGAATTGAGCGATCATGAAAGGGTCTGGCATCTTGCTGGTATCAATGCGTGGTTTCCCTTCATGTCTGACACGATAGAGTTTTCTTGGTTGTGCTCTGATTTTGCAGCAAACCAAGGAGTGATCTGTATCACAGTCTGCACTATGGTACGAGCGCGTGGAGAGCACAGACCTGAGGAGTGGCCTTCTGACGAGAATCAGGTCAAGTTGGTGCCCCTGCTTGGATCGTGGGTGTCTCCATGACACCTTATGCTGGGGTTTTGTCTGAAAGTAGGTGTTGGTCACGCAGAGGTCATGGTGGACGCACAACTCTAAGAGCCGTTGTCCATTTTCATTCATCTTGCCAATACCAAACCTGCCCAGACATGAAGGCCATGAAACATTATCGGCACCCACTCTAGCGTTAAAGTCACCAAGGAGAACAAGCTGTTCTTGCCTAGGTATGCTTTTGATAATTGCTGTTAGATTCTCGTAGAACTCATCTTTAGCTTCTGAGGCAGAGTACAGAGTAGGAGCATACACACTGACAAGGGTGATGGGACCTGTGCTAGTTTGCAGGCGGAGCGTTAACAGGCGTTCTGATCCATTCTCGCCTGGTTCAACCATTTTAGTTAGCGATTTTTTTGACCGCAAAACCTACTCCGTGTTCTCTAGCTTTATTAAGATCTTTCCCTTGCCAATAAAATGTGTAGTCCTTCTCGCTCACCGTTCCAGAGCCCGCCAGGCGCGTTTCCTGAAGTGCAGCTATATCCACCTGAAGTCGTTTAAGCTCATCATTGATTATGGCTGTCTTCCTTACATCGTTTACATCCTGTAGGTTTTCGGATAGTCCAATCAACATAGTCCGGACGTTCCAGCATCCCAATCTGAGAGTTTGCTTATTTATATTTTTTCGATAATTGCTTGGTGCAAAATTTTCTGTCCACAGTTCGGGTTTGACCCTAATCCCCATGCACCCAATGGGGAAAGCAGACAGTGGCGGGACAACACCTTATTGACTGGGGGCTGCCCAGCTTGAAGCGGGCGGTAGCTGTCCAGTGAGATCCTAGAACCTCTCCCACTGTCGGAAGTAGCCCCTGGCGCCATGCCCTACGCCAATTGGGCAAAAAGCTTATAACCGGTAACTGCTACTTCCCGTGTTTTGCCGACACCTATAGGGTGAAGCTGGAGTGTCCTCTCCAGGGCGCGAGCTTGGGCACAGTTATATGGAGATCAAGCTGTTGCCCATGCAGCATGTTCCCCCTCTCCACACAGCCGGTAGATCCAAAGGAACGGCAGTAGCCGATACAGTTTGGTACCAGCCATGTCGCAGGAGTTGCCAGAATAATGTCGAATCGACATTAGACTGCCTTAGGGACTCCGACTCCGGATTTATCCTCAGGGTTTACTCCCGAAGCCAATTCCATAAATGGATATTCCCGCAAGGCAGCGGTGGTTTGAATTCAGAGTTCCTTCTCTTAGATAAGCTACCAACCAAGGATCACGAGCCTTATCTGCCCGAAGCTGCTGGTTTTAAGGCGCCAGTCGCTCGCCTTTGCCCCTTCTCCCGTCAGTGGAAACAGTTCCGCCGGGCTCAAATTGAGCCACACGTGAAGGCCGGGAGCTGGACTTGGTTGTCAGAGGCTGTTTGAGGCGCGTGCCATAGAAGTATTTTGGAACAAGAAATATATCGTATTAATAAACTCATGAACAATCTGACTCATTTAGCATAAAAATATGCAGATATTCTCTTCCTACGGTGCTTAATGACACAATTAAAATGAAAAATTATATATATATATATATATATATATATATATATATATATATATATATATATATATATATATATATATATATATATATATATATATATATATATATATATTTTTTTTTTTTTTTTCTCTCTTTCCGTCCGTAGAATTTTCCTTACAAACAATAATCTATTTTCATTCTTTATTTTATTTGCGTTACAGCATATCATCTTTTATCTCTCACCATCACATGAATCAACTATGAATGTTAAACCAAAAAGAAAGAAAGAAAGAAACAGATTCAGCTATTATGTCGGGTCTCAAATTCAAATCTCATGAATTCCAAAGGCCGTAGTGTCAGTTAAGCGAATGCGTAAAATAATGCGTTTCTTTTAAATAGATATGTTCTGGTGTTAATTAACTTTAATGGAACGTATACGTTCATTCAAAATGTGAGTCGAAACAGACGCCAGGGCCCATATGGATATTTTCACACTATGAAACAACCGCACATCTCGTATTTTATTGCATTAAAAGTAACGATTCGGTTATAGCGAAGATAAAGTTCGGGTGTGAACAAATTCTTGGCATAAACGCTACAGCACTTGACTATGTCGAAAACTAATGTACAGACACACTCACACATATGCAGACATAAATTCACATACATACATACATAGATACACACGCTTACAAAAACCTTATACCGCCATGCATACATACATAATGCAGATATTCACTTACGGAATGCAGACCAGACGGTAAGGGTTTTTATGTTTGGACATGCGCCCTAATATAACCAACGGACCTTGTGTCTAGGTTGAACGGAGCGCACCTCGCCAAAACGGGGCAACATTTGATTTAAAAAAAAAATACACACATACACACAGACACACACAGACATATAGACACACATACATACAGACAGACATACATACAATTATAAATATCAGAATCTTTATTCTCCTTTAAATACACTGGCAATTAATGTGTATCTCTCTTTACTCATCAAAACCCATTACAATCGTTTCTGTCCTTTGCTTCCCTTCGGGTCCTGGTAAAACATGGACAACTTCGACACATGTTAGTTAAAAACGGACATCTTGGTTGTTGTATGTGTGTTTTACACCGAATATTTTCCTATCTTGCATATAAATACTAGCATCTTTATTATACATACATAAAATCATACAATCAAACACACATACAATAACACACACACCACACACACGCATGCATGCATACATACATACATACTGTTAAGCTCTTTCATATTCATAGAGGGGGGAGTTAAATGTTTGAGATCCTCACATGAGAGTCTAGTATTTTGTAGACGCACATTTGAGCGCATCTAAGTTCATTGTGGGTTCATTGTATTACTCGTATTTGCGTACGACTGTGCACCTGTCTTAAACGGGTATGGCGCGGTTTGTCGTGGTGATCTGTTGCTATCCAGCAAACGTACTGGAGGCAGATTCCGATATTCTCCGTCTTGTATAGACGTGAATTTTTCGTGTGCTTATCCTTAGTTCAGGAAAGACAAGGTCATAAAGTAATTATAATCAACTATAAGATGAAAATGTCGTTCTTGATAAGAAAATACTAAGACTTGCTTGATTTGAATATTTAGCCAGAAAACGGCTTATTTTTTAAGTATCTTGTCTCCGAAACTTCGTCTCCTGTAAACGTTATGGCAGAGCTTCAATTTTACCAGATATGTCAAATTGCTAGTGCGTCCCCTTTAACGCTAGGAGCTGATTGAAGCGTAAAGGAATATATAACTACTTAAAGAATGTGAACGGTCAATTCGACAGAACCATGTATACTACCAAGCCGTTAAACTTGACGTCGCAACAGCGAGTGCTGTCAATCAATGTCCATGTTGATTATTATATATGCCAATGTATATACTGTCAGAACCATATCAATGAACTGTACTTGCACATGATGTCAACGTCTTTTTCTGTAATAAATCGTATCGTCATTCACGTTCAACAATGGGTCCAGTATGCCTTACTTACCAATTGGTCAGTCTTATGACCCAATTGTTACCGTTACGTTTGTCTTGTCATCATTATCCATAATAATAATAATAATAGTTGCCCATCACAAGCGAAGATGGCGACAGCTTAAGACTTGAGTTGTGACACATCTGTGCCGTGATCTCATGTGGCTAATTAGTCCTATTTTGGCCCTACAGGCAAGGCCACATACGGGGCACAAATGGTTAGAGTCGATAGTAGTGTTGCTGTGCATGCTGACCTTTCTTGCAGCACGCTTGCCTTCTGCCTTATCAGCTAAATTCTGTTCTGCAATGCGAGCGCCTTGGGTAATGTTTGTCCGCCAGGTACAGCAATCCTATGCGATAGTCTCCCAGGAGGAGACATCAATTTTGTCATAATCATAATGATTATGATGCTGTAAAGGCTTTATTGCTAGAAAAAAGTATCAACTGGAGGAAAATGAGTACAGATTGAAACTAAAATCATTGTTTCCTGATTCAGTCAAGGATTTTGCTGAATTTATTTCATCAATTAAGCTTTGCTTTTCTAGAGGGGTTGATTTGTCAAAAATTGATAAAACTTTTGATGGGCTGGCTGACTTAATTTTAAGAGACAAAGTGCTGTCTTCAGTCAGTGGTGATTTTTTGAACTTTTTGCAGGAGAAAAAGCCTGAAACGTTGGCTGCTGTAGAAAATTTTGGACGACAATACCAAATTGCACATCCTGGAAGAAATCTTGGCAGGACTAACGTAAATGATGCATTGCCTGTGGCATCAGGTAGAACCATGATGTTCAATCTACCCAGACAAAGATCAAATAGCATGTACAGAAATTTTCGATTAAATCGAGATAATAATACTGGATCTTTCAGAGGGAGATATAATTTTAACAATAGGTCACAACAACCTCACAGGAATTTATATTCATATGATGATGGATATATAACTGAACAATCATCTTTCAGACCTAACAGGGATTGGAGGAGAGGTGGATATAATTTCAAATCAAACAGAGGCCAAAGGTCCTTCTATGGAAACAATGTAAATAATTACAACAACAGAAGTTCTCAACAGAACAATAACTTTCGACGATCTAGAAATCCTGAACGTTCCAATGCAGTTGTGCATCAAAATGATAATAATACAGTACAGAATAACAATGTTGCTGCACATGCAAAGGCATGTAGTGTGGACTTGTCAAATAGTACTAATTGTTCTGAATGTAATTCTTTGTTTCAGCTACAGGGAGCTCCTAGGCTTCTGTGTGGACATCCTTTGCCAGTGATGTCCTCTTATGATGGGACATGTTCACTAGTGTTTAATAGGGGTTTTATAAACAACCAACTTGTTTCAGTGCTGAGGGACACTGGATGCACTACTGTTGGGTTGCGAAGGTCATTAGTGGACCAATCTGAGTACACAGGCAAAGACGTCAAGTGCATTACATTCGGGGGCACAATTGAATATTATCCAACTGCTGAGGTATTCTTAGATACACCTTATTTTACTGGAAGGACTCTCGTGTGCCTGTTGGACAGACCAATTGCTGGAATAACCCTGGGGAATATCCCTGGTCTTCATGAATGCACTAAGGATGATATTGTAAAATGGGAACAGCATCATTTGCTTATGGCAAATGCTGACACTACTAGAGCTCAGTCTCGTGCAAAGTTGCATGAACAGGTCCAGGTTGAGGAGATAACTGATGAGGTGATGAATGATGAGAGAGTGACTGAGAAGGTGGTGACTGATGAGATGTCTGATAAGGAGGGAACAGATGAGGATGATTTACATGTTGAACTTATTGACAAAAAATCATTCATATAGATACAAAATGAAGATGATTCATGAAGAACATTTTTTCATGTTGCCAAGTCTGATGATGTGGTATTCAATGATAATTCTTTACACTGGTATACAATCAAGAATAGGATCTTGATTCGGAATTTCCAGGATTCCAAATCAGTTTTAAAAAAAAATTATGGTACCTACTAATTTCCGCCCATTTGTCTTACTTAGAGGTCCACTACCAGTCACGTCAGCTAGAGGTCATCTTTATGTGCTAACATGCATTGATATGTGCACGCGCTGGCCAGAGGCTATTCCTCTTAAAACAATATCCACTACAGATGTTGCTGACGCGCTATTTTTAACTATAAAGATTGCGTTTTCCCGAAAACATATTATCAGATCAGGGAACTCAGTTTATTTCTGATGTTATGACTCAGATTATGAGAGAGTTTGAGATAGATAGATCTCTTAGTAGTGTATATCACCCTATTGCGAACGGGAAAATTGAGAGGCTAAATCGCTGTCTTAAACTTCTTCTTCTTCCTCGTTCGTCCTGAAAAGGACGTTGGTTGCGTTGTGTCTATTTCCAGCGAAGCTGCGATATCTGCGCCTTTCGGCCGACACATCCGACTTCAGCAAGGCATTTTTTGGGACCGGGTTTGCCTTCCCTCTTCTTAAACAAATGCTAGGCAAGGTAACTGCGAAATACCCGCAGGATGGGGATAGAGTACTCCCTGCGGTATTGTTCGCTTATCGGGAAATACCGAACAAACATATGGATTTGCGCCGTTCGAATTAGTCTTCGGTGCCACGCCCAGAGGGCCTATGTCCATATTGAAACAGTTATTGGTTGGAGCTGACATGCCTGAGGATGTTCAAACCTGTTACCAATACGTGGTTAACTTGAGAAAGAAAATTATCGACGAGTGCCAGATAGCTGTAGAAGCATCAGAAAAAGCTAAACTTAAGGCAAGATTGTTTGTTAATCAAAACAGAAAACTGCTTCAATTATGGCCGGGTGATGAGGCCTATGTATTGTTACCCAATGAGGACAATAAGTTACTTGTATCTTGGAGAGGACCATATACTGTACTGGAAAAATTGTAAGATGTTGACTACATTATATCTATTAAAGGAAAGGAAAAAACCTTTCACATCAACATGCTGCAACAATTTCATTCTCGTCATCTACATCGTAAACCAGTCTTTGAAGCTATCGACAACCCTATTGATCGTCGCTCTTCCTTAGTTTCATGCAGGAAGAGTTGTCTGAATTACCTAATATTTCTTAGCCTCTATTATCTCTACCTACTTTACCACTTTCATCTACTGAGAATTGGAGGGATATTTCTATTTCGCCAACTCTTGCTCCATATCAGCAAGATCGGATTTTGTTGTTACTACAATCTTTTCCTGACGTGCTCACGGATATTCCTGGGCGTACAAATATCATTGAACATGATATTCTCCTTACTGATTTCAGACCAATCAAACTTAAACCTTATCCTATCCCTGTACATTTTCAATCACAAGTACAAAAAGAAATAGAGGATATGATAAAATTAAACATAACTTCTCCTTCTTATCTCCATATAGTTTTTCTATGGTCTTGATTAGAAAGAAAGACAAATCCATTCGGATTTGCATTGATTTCAGGGGTTTAAATGCTTTGACAATCTCGGATGCAGAGCCTCCACCTTTGTTGAATTCTCTATTGGATTATCTACAGCTACCTTTTTCAGTAAATTTGATTTATCTGAAGGTTATTGGCAAATCCCCTTGTCGGACAGAGCAAAACCTTATACTGCTTTTGCTACACCTTTGGGATTGTTCCAATTTAATTTTATTTCTTTTGGTCTCGTTAACGCTCCTGCGACTTTTGTTCGTATGATGCGAAATATTTTCTCTAGTCGTGATGACATCATTATCTATATTGATGATTGTTGCGTGATAAATTCTCGCAACATCGTTTTATTTCAATATCTGTTTTATAACGCAAGGGCAACAACTGCTTGAAATCTATAGTCACTTTTCTCGGTAAGCATTTGTCTTCTCGCGTTAGTATCGAATGCAGTTAACTTTTGAGCTGTGGTCATTTTTGCGCTGGACTGCGCATGACTTGTCTTGTTGTTTGGTCGATCGGTTTCCGCCCACCACTAGTGGGAGTGAGCGATTTGGAATGGCGAAAGAGATGCCTCGTTGAAGAGGGGATCTCCGCTATTTTTGTTCTGTCAGGGATGTGTAGTCCTCTTATGGATATTTCGTTTATTCGGGATAATACCTCTAGTGTATTTGCACATGCCGGGAGGCGTGATATTTCTGTATTTCTTGAAAGCAAGGTAAATTAACATTTTCATTAACTCTATTGATTTTGGGTCGTGAGCGATTTCGATTCATAGCCTGTCTGCGAAAGTCGTCGTCACGAGATGTTTTTTCCCAGCTCACATGTCGCTGCATTGTACTGCATCGGTTGATGCAGGTTCCAAGGACCATTACTTGCTACTTTGTTAAATGAACTAGGTTTAGAAAACCTTTATTATCTAGAGGATATTTTTGAGGACATTATTTATACTTCGGCAGACGTGTCTGTCTTGCTGAAGTCAAACTAAGGAGAGTGAACTGATCTCATACATCTGGTTATCTCCTGGCTGTTATAGAAAAGGATGGAGTTTTCCACCTGACTACATTTACAGCACTATGAAATATAACATGCATCTGACTCATCATTGTAATGCTGTCTACCGTTTATTGCTGTATTGAATGTTGCTGTGATAATGACTGTTTGATGTGCCTACACATTAACGTAACCATTTTGTCACTGTGGCGTCCACAATAAATAATGAAGAAAAACGTCAACGGCTGTTTCAAGACTCATTGACTTTATACGTCGTGAGTTTACTGACGTCCTATGTGGATTGCCCTGTTATTGTTGCATGAACATTGTTTTGACTGAACACATCTACACACTACACAAAACCAGACATGCGGATGCCATCCATCATCATATGGCATCACGCATCAATGATATTTGACTTTTCCATCAATCTTGGCAAGAACATGTTCTTGGAATTGAGTCTTTGTTGACTATTCTTCGTCTCCATCATCTTACTGCTAGACTTTGAAAACTAAAATAGGATTCACTGAAATTTCTTTTCTTGGTCATACAGTAGGAGGCGGTGTTCTTAAGCCTGAGGATTTCACTATCTCCTGGATCTTGAATCTAGAAATTCCTAAGATAAAAAAAATACAGTTTCGCAGTCTTTTAGGTCTTGTAGGATTCTATAGAAAATTCTTGCCTAATGTTTCAGAAGTTACTTCAGTTCTGTCTTCGTTATTAAGAAAGAACTCTCCAAATAAGATTGTTTGGACACATTCATGTAATGAGTCATTAAATTTGCTTAAGTATTATTTTTCAAAATCACAAATTTTAAGATTGCCTGGTACTCGGTTCCCTTTTATCCTTAGAGTCGACGCCTCTGGTTCGGGAATCGGCGGTACACTTATGCAGGAATTCGATGATTGTCTACATCCAATTCTGTATGTCAGTCGGAAATTGACACCCACAGAGAAAAAATACCCCATTGTCAAGCGGGAGTTGCTCGCGGTGGTATATTGTTTTACAAAACTGCAACGCTACCTTATTGGTGCGAAATTAGTCTTGGAGACGGATCAGTGGGCCTTGTCCTATCTTAAGACTGCACAATTTCGTAATGAAAAGGCTGTCAGAGCATCACTTGCACTCCAGCCCTACGAATAGGACATTCGTGCCATCAAAAGCAGTCAAAACGTGGTCGCGGATGTGTTATCACGTTGCGTGAAAGACTCACTGTCATCTAGCAACACTGCAAATGTAGGTATCTTGTGAAGTTACATCAAACCTATCAACTGACTTCTCCACATGTTGACCAATGAACAGTGTACGATATATGAACATATTTTGCTGACAATGCTTATGCTGACATGAATGTCCTAGTTTTTACTACTATGTAAAGAGGATATATGACTATACCCTGTGATGAATAACAAGGCTGATAACTATCGTAATTTTTTCATAAAAAAAATTGAAGGAAATCGCTCAATGACTCTTTTGACAGTGCTTACAGGTATTGAACGTGTTCACTCAGCACCTGATGATAAATGCTGATATCGCCAATTTCAAGTTGTACCTCGTTTTACTCAGCTCATGACATGGATGTCTTGGATCTTATTAACAGTTTACATACTCGGTTTATGTGCAGAAACACACACATTCATTGATGGTCTAAGAATAATAATGTGACATTTGGATATTTTGAATGCAAAAACTTGATTTATTCTATTATTCGAACGGCGTCTAAAGGGACTTAACTCAAGGATGCTTCGCATGGTCAAAGGGACATAACTAGAAAAATCCTATCGTGCCATTATTAATCTCTATCCGGTTGGACAATGAACATTGTTACTTAACGTGAACTTATAAAGGACCTTATACGATAATATAGCAGAGAATCATGGACAAGAACTTTGAGCTCGATTATAAATATTGTCTCTGGACTTTAGTTGGTTCTTATTCCACTAGTACAGATAACAATATAACATTGTAACTTTAAATACAGTGCTTTAATTGGCTGTTGATTAATTTTATTTCGCGGGATGAGATTCTGTCTTTGACACAAGGCATTAATACACTCACACTAATTATATGATTGAACATGTTAATAGTTCTCACAACTATTGGTAATTTGTACCATACATCAACGTATTATTACTTGATTGGACACACAACTTCGTCGTGTTCAAAATAACATTTTTTTAATTGACACTACAATATACTTTTTATGACAAGTACTTAAGATGTACACATGACTTTAATCTTTTAGCGTATGATGTTGCATTCATTCCTTTACTATTATGATTGTCTGCCCAATTTCATCTACGTACTCTGTTACATATTTGTACATTCTATAATGCTTTGCATTATTGCTGTTGATCAAAAAGTTAATTAATTGACAACTGATACAGGACTTGACTGATAGGTGTTATTGAACGGTGTGAGGTATGTGAGTGCATGTATTGCTACCATCATTTTTTAATATGTTGGGTGCTGTTAGTTATGGCGACCTCACATTGCTGATAAAAAAGGAATTTCCCCGTAGTAGACATTGGCTATGGTCTTAACACCATGGACCACACTAGCGTTTGATAGGGAACGGACTGGACATACATACTACTTCATTTGTCTTTGGGGCTATATATCTCTTACCATGGAGCTGTTTGTACAACCTAATAAACTGCATGTTTGTAAAATTGTGTTGGTCCGCTCGGTACAGTTATGCTGATTTCGTGTTGTGTGACTGCCCCTAGAGTCTACCTTGGCCACGGGGAATATCTCCGGAATATTTAACTATACGACACGTATCGCCACCGAAGAATTGACGAAAAAACGGAAGCAGCACCCCCTTATATCAGTTAAGTGCTTATAAAAAGGCACCAGCAACCGGACATAATTTTCTGAACGATATCCGCACCCTAAATCTCCGTGAAAAGAAAATTTGATTCCAATATAAAATTCACCAGCATTTCATTTATTTTAAACAGCTAATACTAATTGATTATTAAATTTGTTACCTGTTGTTTTGAAACTAAACTATAGTTGTTTATTCAGTTACTACATGTATGTAAACAAACGTATGAGCCAGAATATTATATATGGTACTCGACAAAAGTCAAGGGCCACTTAGAAAAACCTTGGTTGAAACCATAAAACAAATCTGATATAAACGTAATTGGTATCAGTCAAAACGGCATTTATTGAATACCAAATTGACATGTCACGTAAAGAAATGGAAACACACATTCAAACGCAATGAAGCTGTGAAGAGTGTCACCCACCTTTTCAAAAGTCACACAATAGATATTGGACAAATAGACATTTCAAAATCGGGTATGACCACCGTTTGCAGCAAGGCATTCAAGACAGCGTAGACGCATCGAGTCCACAAGGGTCCGAAGAGTATCCGGAGGAACAGCTTGCCATTCCTGAAGCAGAAATGCAGTCAGCTGTGTACATCCATTGGCAGGGGGTGATTTGTTGACAATCTTAGACCAAGGACATCCCAGAGGTGCTCAATCGGAGAAAGGTCAGGTGAATGAGCTGGCCACGCCATCCTGATGATCCTATGTTGCTGAATAAACTCATTTACCACACGAGCTCGATTGTGTCGAGCGTTATCATCTTGGAGGTTGGCATTACCACCTATGGCCTCCAGAGCAGGCTGAACAATTGGTCTCAAGATTTCGTTCTGGTATCTTGGGCCTGTCAAGTTGCCTTGGATGATGTAGAGTGGAGTCATGCCGTGTCTGTAGAAGCCTCCCCAGTCCATGACAGAACCCCTACCATAACGATCCACCTCTCGAATTGTTTCATCAGTAAATCGCTCTCCTGGTTGTCTCCAAACTCGAATCCTGCCATCATTGAATGACACAGTGAAGCAAGATTCATCAGTGAAGAGAACTTGACTCCATTGTTGCCTTGTCCATCGGATGTGCTCGCGACACCAAGCAACACGGGATCTGCGATGAGCAGGAGTAAGAGGGATTCTGACTGCAGGACGTCGAGCAGCCAGTACAAATTCATGTAAACGTTTGCGAATGGTGCTTTGACTGACATTAACGTTTACAGTTTGTCTCAGCTGACATCTTAGAGTGGAACAAGTCACTGTTCGATGGCGCAGGGCTGACAACAAGAGGTACGGATCATCCTGTCTATTGGTGCATCTAGGGCGACCTGGCCGGTGGCGATCCTCCACACTTCCTGTGGCCTGAAATCTCTCCAAAATTCTTTGGATAGTAGAGTGTGACACTGCAAGCCGCCTAGCAACCTCACGGACAGATAAACCACTTTCAACCCACGCTATAGCCCTCATTCTTTGTAAGGTGTCAAGACTTCTTCTCGGTGGCATGGTTTTTGCAAGTGATGAAACTACCCTAAGTCTGCTGATTGTAAAACAAATTAAGAGTGAACTGTGTTCACGAAAATTCGCCATTGCACGTGGAATGTCAATCAGCACGATTACTTCACCTGTTTGGTTGTACTGAAGTTTGAAAAAACAGATTAAACATGTGAATTTATGGTCAGCAAACCAAATTGCAAGTGATCACCATGGTTGTCGGTGA
Organism: Oreohelix idahoensis; assembly: GCA_024509875.1. Classification (NCBI taxonomy): domain Eukaryota; kingdom Metazoa; phylum Mollusca; class Gastropoda; order Stylommatophora; family Oreohelicidae; genus Oreohelix; species Oreohelix idahoensis. Next base: position 454,062 of record JAMPIV010009817.1, on the reverse strand, counting down.
GTTGTTTTTAAATGCTTAACGTGCATAGAGGACTGTCAGAGGAAGATATTACACCCATTTTTACTAAAAACTTCCTTTATTTAATCATTCTGTGCGCTTATATAAAAGTGTATTGAAAATAATAGGGTGGCCCTTGACTTTTGACGAGTAGTAAATATAAATATAAATAAATATAAATAAATATATAAATATATAAATGTAAATAAATATAAATCAATTTAAATAAATTTACCTATAAACAGAGCTATACCATTATAAGAGGAAATTTGCTGAATTAACTCAGCTGGGGGCTTGAATGGGCTAAAAACCATTGCTTACATCCTTCACAAAAGGCGACGGACAGATATAAGTTAACAAATGTTCAGCGCTAAGCAGCATTGTTCTTGACTTCTGAATTATCTTGTGAAACACCCTTAAGGTAGAAGCGTCATTACTCTTCTATCTACATCTCTGCCAAGAGTAATCTTGAGCGAAGGTAGACAACTTTGACGACTTATTTAGATACTCTTGAGTTTTGGCCACTGTTGGACCACTACTGCAAAGCAGGGGAGGCAATCCGTGACACATACAATCACATACACATAATCACACACACCCACACGCATGCATACATACAACCATACATGCATACATAAATGCATTCATACACACATAATACATCCATGCAAATGATGATCAGAAACAATGGTCGCTTTTTCACTGGGGGAGGAGTTACACCACATTTTTAGTAAAAACAGCACAAACATGAAAATTGAGATTAGTCTGTATTCAGATAATGTTTAATCACCTAAATCTAAATCTGTGAAAATCATTTGTCAGAACACATGCTAAGTAGGTGTATTTTGATTTTGTAAATAGTATTGTCTTCAGAAATTCTGCTTTTCCTATGAAGAAAATCATGATTTTCTCAGAACTTTTTTTTTTTTTTTTGCTAATGATCTTATTTATTTTTTTTATTTTTGTTGTGTACGCCCGCTATTACTCGAGGCGAAATCTCAGGTTAGTATGTCTAACCTGAGACTGATTTTTACGTGAGTATCCCTTTTTTTCTTGTACAGACAGGTGTCCCTCGCCATTCAGGCAGATACTCGCCGATTTCAGAGGTACCCATTAGAGCTGGGTCGGCTCAGGAGCCGCCAGTCCCTGGTCGAAGACACTTCGTCAAATGTCCTCGCTAGGGCTCGAGTTAATCCAGTCCAAATTCCGGTCGACGAAAAATCTTCAAATGTCCTCGCCCTGGTTTGATCCTGTGTCACCCGGTCGCCAGCGCAGTTTGGTAACCACTACACCAGCGCACTAATGATCTTATAACTTGCATAGTTTTTAATCAATCCATATGAGATTTGGCGCTAATACTTCCCATTGGATAATAAAACTTTATTAAGATCCGATTCTTGATATCTTATTAAAATGTTGACTTATTGCAAATAATGTAAAATTTTGAAAAAATTGTTATTTTTTTTAGATACAAATTTTAAAGTTCTATATCTCAGGATCTATTTAAGTTATCAAAAATCCAATCTGACAAAAGTTTTAAAATATAATGTTAAATATTGCTTTTAAATTTGGGTTTGATAGCTAAATAAAATAAAAAGTCTTAGCAAAATGAAATTGAACAATTTAATCCAATATGACTGCCGTTTCCATGGCAACAAATTATGTAATACCATCAAACTCTTCATTATGCGTATATGTGATTGATGTAGGTTAAGTTTGTGATTGGTGTAGGTTAAGTCTGTGACTGGTGTAGGTTAAGTTTGTGATTGGTGTAGGTTAAGTCTGTGATTGGTGTAGGTTAAGTGTGATATTGGTGTAGGTTAAGTGTGTGATTGATGTAGGTTAAGTCTGTGCATTTTTATTGAAATCATGTGATTAATAACGAAAATAGCATTTCGCTGTAGCTCCTCCCCTTAAAAAGAGGACATTTAGAACTCATCGTCACAGCCTTCACTTAGGACAAGAGAGATAGAAATCACCATTAGATGAACGAGTTACTGTTTGCAGACGATCAAATCTACTACACGCACACGTTAAAAAAAAAAATCAAGATCGCACAGACTCGCACTGAATGGAACATGCCAGACACGTAACATGAAGTTTAGGGCTTTAGAACGATCGCAGTGAAAGTTAGAAAAATCCAAGACCATTCTCCGTGTACGCAATAAAGTCAATTCTGAAACACTGGCAGACGCCAAGCTATCAAGCTGGTTCACTCTCCAGAACGTTAATGATATGACAATTCATTTATTCATTCTTACTTTAGTTTGTGATGCCTGTTATCTCCTACAGAAAAACCGCTTCACGTCTTCTCATTGGGATATTCCAAACTCTGCACTCTCTGAGAACAGACGTCTAACTGAACTTCTTCACAGATAGGACTTCTGACTATCTCTCGTGAAATCAAAATGCGGCACCTAATCATCTGATAGACTTGATTTGTTACTGCACGGATTTGAACTTCCCCTAACTATCGCATTAAATAATATTTATTCCATAAGATTTTCCCGAATAATGCTAATCTGACACATGTTAATGACTACGTCAAACTATCATACAGTTGTTTAACCCTCAAAACTACAACAATCGTACACACCCATTCTAATATACACTGCCCACGTCATTGACCCCCCTCCCCTTTCCTTTTAATGTGCATCTCTCTTTAAAGATCAAAACCCATTACAATCGTTTTTATCCTTTGCTTCCCTTTGAGCCCTAGTAAAACACGGACAACTTCGACACATGTTAGTTAAAAACGGACATCGTGTATGTAAATGTGTGGCGAACATCAACTAAAAGGGCAGGTCGCAGTTTACTATAGAGCATCACATCTGCCCAGTATCGAACATGTTGGAATCGATCACAACATCAAACCTCCAGGGTGAATACGCACTGTAGACAGAAAAAAGATTCAAGAATAAAAAATTAGACACATCCCAGTTATTTGCTAAAATGCTTTTAAAGCTGTCCATTTCGATATTGTGACTGGATGCACTATCCTAGAAAGTGTAACACGCTTACAGAAGGAGGTACAAGAAAAGATTTTAAGTGGTAAGCAGAAAAAAGTAACTTTACATTAGAAAAAAAATTCATAAAGAACATTATTACATGAGTATTAGCGTAGATGAGCTAGATAAAGCGCCAGTGAAACAAAATATAGATTGGCGCTGGTGATGCATAGGACATACATTGAGAAAACCTGTTGATAGCATTACAAGACAATAACTATTCTGAATTCCCCAGGGTAAGAGAAGAAGAGGAAGACCAAAGAACATATGGTAAAGAGAACTGAAGACAGACAGGGGACGAAGAAGATATGGAAATAACTTGAGCTGATGGCACGTGACGGGAAGACTTGGCAGACGTTTGTTGAAGGCCTATACTCTTTTTGGGGTTGAAAGGTGAAAGAAGAAGTGTAGATGATAATCTGATAAGGCATACAAAACATTTCTAAAAAAAAAAAAATATGAAGTAAGTAATAGCACATATGATAGCAGTGAAGGTGTAACTCATGACAATTCAGTCCAAAAGTAAGACTGAAAGGTACAAACACTGGTGTAAAAGAAACATGCATCGATACAACAGTTTCAGAGGATTCTTTATGCGAACTTTAAGCAGAGTGTTCAATTCGCAGAGTGACCTCTTACGTAAAAGTCATCGGGTTCTTCTTCTTCTTCATTCGTCCTGAAAAGGACGGTGGTTGCGTTGTGCCTGTTTACGCCTAAGCTGTGATATCTGCACCTTTCGGTCGACACATCCGACTTCTGCACGGCATTTTTTAGGACCGGGTTTGCCTTCCCATTTCGATCCACACTCGCTCAGCCAGACTGTACTGCTGCAGACTGTTTCCAGGACCACCACGTGGAGGTGGAGTGCGGTCTTGACCAGCTCTGGTTCGCTGGTCCTGACGCAGGCAGTCAAGCTATGAGTCGCTGACTGCGTTCTCTATTGCTGCGTATCGGGTTCAATACCTAGTAACGTCATTGATCCAGAGTTAGGTCAAGTAAAGGAAGTGAGGATAGGAATCGGTCACCCTCCACCTCATAAAGCTGGAACTAGAATAGTGAAGTCTTTAACACCTCATTAACCTACAGCAATATCTGTCATGGAACTAATCTTACGTATTGAGTATTCAACGCTGAAAAAAGTGCGTCCGAATGTCTCTTGGTAATGGCTTTAGTTAAATATTTATATCGAACCGTGTTCCCAGGTTTCACGTGGTGCTAATGGATGTTGTTTGTACGCTCTAGTAGTCATGTTATTAAAAGAGAAAACGTAACACATTAATATAGCTGAAAAAATTATGGAAAGAGAGATAGGGAGCGGCAAAGGTAAAAGAAATTCAACGACCTAACAATATTACATGGTAGAGTCAACACTAAAACTGGCAGAGTTCTGGCAGTTTGGAAAAAGTTATTATGAGACATAATCGTTTCACAAGTGAAAAGCAGAGTAGCGCATGCTAAAGCAGCATTCTATAAAATTAAAAGTATTTATAAAATACTTTTAATTTTATAGAATGCTGTTTTTAAGAAAGCCAGAATAGCCTTCGCCAATCTAAACAACATTTGAAAATCTTCCCATGCAGTACAAACACTAAATTAAAAATATACGAAAGCTGGGTAATTTCTGCACTTCAGCAGGGTGCAGAATGCTGGAGAGTAACAGAAATGGAAGATCTCCAAACTGTCTTCTTTCCGTACAACCTGCATAAGGAAAATTCAAAGAATGTTCTGGCCGAACACCATCATCAACAGAGAACTGCTAAACCGGAGCTACCAAGACGATATGCGCACCATCTCAGCTGGTAGACGCTGGAATGGGGTCGGCAACATTTTCAGAAGAGACTATGACGCCATCACCAGAACTGCCATGCTATTGACTCCAGAAGGAAAGGGAAAGCGAGGCCGGCCAAAAGCAGCATGGCGGAGATCTGTGAAAGCAGAGATGCAAAGCGTGAACCAGAGTTTGGCTACCACACGAAGGATGGCGGCCGACCGAACAAAGTGAAGACAGTTTGTTGCTGTCCTACAAGACGCCACCAGGCGTGATGGTCACTGATTGCTTTGACAATCAGCGGCCAAGGACCGAAGAAGTAAAAGAAGATAGAACAAATCTTGCAATTTGGAAGTGAGCCATGAACAATTACTAAACGAGTAGGATAAGTAAAACAAAAGGTAAAGGATCCCGGTTACACGCCCATTGAGGCATATTGGGAATATGGTGTTAGGCCTGTCAAGAACCATTTACTGTGGATATCACTCCACTGGTTACACCACTGCCATGTGGATTTATATTAATAAATAAAGGCTCCTTTTCTAAGAGTATACCACACAATAATGGCTGACAATAGAAATGAACACCTTTAACAGGAACTTCCCTTTAATAATATGCACACTACAACAAGGCCTCACACGGCCAATAAACGCATCAAATACAATAATGAAATACCATAGTACACTTGCATTAGCAGCTTAATCTATCAGCATCATACACGACAGTTCGACTTACACTGAAAACACTGCAATAAATATCGCTCACCGTGAGCGGCAAAACTGTGACAATGATACAATCAAATCATTGACAACTTATTAAACTACAGCCTGTAGATAATACCAACTAGACACCACATTGCTCTAGAATCACAATGTACGAGTAATTATCCATAAGAACCGAAATATGGCAAGCACTCAGTTACTAGTTCGTAACCTGAACTACACAGCAAACTTGCTGGCAAAAGGGAATATGCGTCCTCTCGGGACGAGGCTAGTTTCTGACTGTCTAAATTTGCGCCTCATTTGCCGACTTCCGGTAGTCATATGACCCACCGGTTCGGCTAGGCCCGGCCTCGCCCGGCTGATTAAGAAGCACAGCGAAATAGCGCTGTGACAAGGCCCCTATTTTCTTGACCATCGGCGCACTAGGGGTGATGTCGTTAGCATCACGGAGTAGGATAAGTACTGGTGTATAAAGAAATCGGGTTTTACTAAAGATTGTTCATCTATCTATGGTATTTTTAAACAGAGTAGAGAGTACGTCCTGAAAGAGGCTAATGTGCAAAAGAAACGTATTCCTCAGGTTCGAAGAAAACAATCCACATTCTTTTGGCATGTAATGACAAGAAGGAAGTTGGAATATATTATAACAGGAAAGACTGAAGGAAAAAGATAAAGAGAACAACAAAGAGCTAAGACACTGGACAGTTTTACATCCTGGCAGGGAAATGGTAAATTATATAATTTATAAATATTACAGATTTCTTTTAAAACAAACTGTATCGATTAACGGGTTGTACATATTTAATACCAACGGGCTGATCACCCGTTTGCCAGTCACTTCGATTACGGAAACAACAGCAAATGGATTGATTTGCCGTTGCCCTAAAGACGCCAATAGGCGTGATGGGAAACAATGGCAAAGAAAACCTATCTGCTGTTGCCCTAAGACGCCACTAGGCGTAATGGCCACTGACTGCTTTGACGGTCGGTGGCTAAGGACGGAAGAAGAAGAAGACATATTTAATGTGTACACTGGTTTACGTGTGATAAGTATGTGTAGATTAATGTGTACTAGGCCCAGCGGCCCATAAATGACGCAGCATACATAACTCTATACTAGTTGTATAATAAAACAAGTATTAATTCCCACATGGTCAAATGTGGGTTACTTTATAAGCAAAATGAACGGCCTTCAAATGTTTATTGAAAGTTACATTCTAAAATGCATATTCAGTCTTAGAAACATGAGTTAAGTATAAAATTTAGCGTTCAATTATAGAAGATCTTGGACCTTGAGGGGTTTTAACGCAATTTGTGTTGCATACTAAGTATTTTATGTTTAACGTTTAATGTTCTATGTTACTGAAGAGTGCTTATTGTTGATTTTTTTCTTTCTAGATGGCTGGAATCGTTAAGTTCGTCCTGGTGTATTTCATTAGCTTTCTGGGAAACAAGGTGTGGCAATAATGGTTACTGCGTGGTTTTTCTTGCATATTTCAGCTATTCCTAGAGCTGGCGCTCGTCCCTTTACTGCCTACAACACGAGCAAAACAGCGACTGCTGTATTAGAATGTAACGGGGAAAAGGTCTAAGGAATTGAGACGCCAAAACAAAAAAAATGTTCTTATTACCTTTTAACCCTAAATGTAAATATTCATGTATGATGCGTGCCGTCTATAAAAATATAATGTTCGGAGAAGTTTCCGTGGCCAAAGTGAAACATAGGGGTACTGGACAGACAAAGATCAATATAAAGTCAATTACTTGACAACACCTCTTGAACAGTTGACGATTCACAATTTAATGGCATTGGTTACACAGCTCCGTGAAATCTATTCTAGCCCAAAGGCAAATGCAGTCTTCCAAAAGTCATTAGGCAGTCCGTTCACGCAACATAGTATCTTGCTGCCCTAGTGATGGTACAACGCTGGAAAAACACAGTAGAACGTCCGCTCACATTAAAACACACGCTGCATTTCTTCCAGCAGGCGATCACCCAAACTTCTGCTTCAAATTCGCGTCTGCTCCCACACCATATCGGTATGATGTCACTTCCTTTATTAGTGAGTAATTCCGTATAAAATTATCAGAAATGAAGCCCTGTTGAGCTTACTATAATACATACATAATCGTTATGAATTTTAATCATATCAATGTACAACATCGAAGGTTGTAATCCATTCACATACGACTCGTTTATACACATACACATACACTCCTATATAAACGCAGAGAGAGTCAATGTCAAATCCGAGCGATGTCCATAGACCATTATCCAATCCAATCCAATCCTATCCAATTCTATCCAGTCCTAACCTATCCTATCCTATACTATCCAATCCAATCCTCATCCATCCATCTATCTATCTTTCTATCTATCTAATTTTCCTTGGCTCTCTTTATGAATCATGGGGCCATAACTGTAGCTGGACTTCTTGGAGATTAATAGCACCAATCAATTACACGCTCTTGCAGGGTTACCTTCAGTGTCAATTTGTTTTACGTTAGAAGATTGCTAGCCCCATTTACAGCCTTATATTATCAACACAACTGTTACAAGTTGGCTGAACAGATAAAACCAGGAATTTGGAATTCACAGACAAGATTGAATAGGTTCAATTCCCAACGTGGACGGGAAAATCAACAGGAGGCTGACACTGAAGAATTATCACCGAAGTGAGCGTGCTACCCTCCCCCTGTAAAGGAGATATAAGAGTCAAAACACGTGTCTGACGGTGGGGCTCTTTTGGATGAACAGAAGTGCTTCCTGTTGTAACGCTCTGTACAAAGTTCCTAATGCATGATAACCGAACCTACGACTCCACTTGTGTAAAGGGCGGACTATCCAAAGCAGGAAGGAGTTAAGGCAACTCAAAACTTTCGCTGAAATGTATCAAGATCCTAACCTGCAGTAAGTTTTGTGTGTGCATTCAAAATGGCTGACACTTATAAGATTCAACACAAAAATGTAACGGAGTTTAATTATGATATCCACAGACTCCCCTACTACAGGACCAGACAAGTTTACCATAGTTGACTTTTATTTGGACCACAGCTTCCGTTTGATAGTTAGGCTACAAAGGTACTTGTAGTCGATCGGTCAACCAAACAATCAACGCCCCTTAGTTCCCCAAGGAGAATATGCTTTCTACAAATACATGCAAAGTCCTCCTGTCGCGTACCATCAGCTCCATGTCTTCCTCATAATTCTTTTCCTGCCTCCAGCTTTCTTCTCCGTGTGATATTCGATCTGCCTCTTCTCCTCTGTCACTGGGAATTCAACAACAAGGACTACTGCCTTGTAATGCTATAAACATGTTAACTTGATGGGTGACTAATTCATCGCTGGCGTCTTCTTCCCATCTCTTGTTCCACTGGTACTTGTCTGGTTCCTTTCATCACTTCCACATTGGTGACCTTGTCATACCATTACACATCTTCTATTCTGTGCCAGCACCCATTTAAAGACTTCTCGATTTTTATTTTTGTTTGTTCTCCATGCCCCAGAGCCATACAATGGGAATTATTTGATATATGAGATGTAGGTTCTTAGTTTTTGTGTTAGACTTGTGTTGTTGTTAAAGTGCCAAGTGTTAACTCTTCGCGAAGGATTTCGTGCTTGCGAAGTTAAATGATTTTATCTAGGCATCCATTTACTCTGTCATCCTTTTTCGTAAACTGCCTATACTCACGTCTGTCTGTCTGTCTGTCTCCATCCATCCATCCATCCGCACGCCAGCCTGCCCACCCACTCATCAATTCATCCATCTATCCGACCGGCCGCCCGTCCGCCTGAACCACTGACCTACCCATCTATCCATTTTTCAATTTCTCCATTTGTCCATTTATCAATTTTGTGACGATACGGTTGTACGATCTCAGGTCCACTCCGGCAGGATTGCATTACATTCCCGTGCGAGTGATATTTTCTTGTTTTTCTCTCCCCTGTCATTGTTATGGGGCGTGTTTTGTGCACCATTGCTTAATCTCTATGCTGAATCTAGTAAGGTGAGGTCTCTAACATTCCACGCCCCTACGGAAGTATCGGCCACAGGACTGTGTTCGATTCTCACATGTTTGGTTTGAGCCGATCCCAGACAGAACTGTAATAACGTCATGTAATTTGACCTATCAGCGACTGATAAGTTTTCGCTTCATTCGTCTGGCCACATTTGATAGAGACGATCATTTCTATTGATCCCTTTGAACGTGACCGTCCAACATTTGACCCCGGGTGGATAGTGATTATCCCTGTGTTTGCACAGGACGGGAGATAATGAGGTAATCGCTTCTGATGTACGTTCTGTATCGAGATTACAGATTAATCTGTCTGGTAACTCCAGAGTTGCAGACGATAGCATCGGGGCAGTATCAGTGCATAACATTTGTTTGTGAAATTAGCACAAGATGCCAGCGGAAGTCTGACGCAACGATATAAAGCGGTCACGCGTGGATATTAATTTAATATTTTGAAACACGTGAGGGTATTTTTTGAATTTGAAACACCCCTACCTACGTAGTGCTGAACGAGATTGGATTAGATTGGTTGATTTGAGAGGCCGAAATATACAATGTATCTCATTGGAAAATTAGGCGGAAACACAGCTGGAATTTGAACTGAAAATTGTGAGATATAATGTAGTGAAATCAAAGTCAGTACACACACTGCAGCGCAAACGTCAGACTAGCAACTCCTAAAAGCCAGAAAGAAAAAGGAGACATTGGACTTAGAAATTCAACAACTATAAGTAACAGATAGAGTATTGGGCAACTTAGGAATTTTCATGTAAACCCGCATTTTTAACACAAGACTGGAAACTTAGGAATTTGATCACCAGTCATAGATAAATTAAACAAAAGTTTTCCCAGGCAGTGATTTTGCAGGACACACGCCGTAAAAGGAATTAACTCTAATTTCCAGACCTAAGTGATTTCGCAGCATCTAATACAGAGCTGTGTCCAGTCTAAATCTGTGCAAGGAGATTGTGTATTCCCAAAATTTTGGGATAAGTGAAAACAATTTATTTATTAATGTAAATGTTACAGGTTTCTTGCTAAGTGGTTATATATGAGGCTGGCAACCTCAACATATGAAAACAGTATATGCATGAACCACTACTGCAAGAGCTGGTGACTGTTTCTGAGTTAGTTAGTTGCTTATCCTTTACAGATCGTGGCAATCAACCCCAGCTTTTATTGGCTGTTTTTGATTTTTCTAGGCAATTTTTTTCATTTAGTAGTTTGCCATTGCTTTCTGAACGGTACGGCGCTTATACCATTGTTAAAAATCCACACAAAGCGATCTGCTACCAAACCGCCTGCAGCAGGTTTCGAACCTGGTATATCTGGATTATGAAACTGCGTTCATATCCATTAGGCCACAGACGCCGACAAGTAGTCGTAGTCGTGCGGAAACCCGACAGCAGAGGTACCCGACATACTTATGTGTCCCCTTTCGTATTCCACCATCCCATTTACTCAGAATTTACCCTCGATGAGAAATCACTTTAATCCCTCGAGAGAAAACTTTCTTTACATTAAAATTGAATAGCTTTATAGTTACTTTACATTTAAATGAAAAGTTTAATAGTACAGATAGAATATGGTTACATTTATGTTTACACTGATTTGAAAAGTTTGAAACTTCCATTAATTTTAAAGTGAATGTGTTATCTTGGACATTTAAATTGATTTGAAACAGTAAGTATTATAATTAAAATGTACATCATTTCTTTCATCTTTCACTCCCTGCTTGTGACAAAACGTCTGAACATGCTCTTTTGTGTGATCTCTCACACCTTCAGCCCTCCGGCAGTATCCGTTCTTTTTCTTCATTTTCTCACTCATCGCTTTTATTTGGCATAAATCATGCCTTTTCATTCGTTATTTTCACTATTTTGCTCTATGCTGGACATAGCATGGTGAATTCTCTAACACGCCACTCTCCTATGGCAGTAATTGCTACAGGAGTAATGCGTTTCTTATTGTTTACCACTCATCAGACGTATTTACGTTCCGCCAGCTGAACTGTGGTATTATCGTAACAATACCCAGTCGTCAGACCGGTCACCCGTTTATCGCATAATCCGTCTGACCACCTGTGGAAACGTGTCGGGCAAACATTTGACCCCATTGGGAAGCTGTTGATCATGTTGACACACGCTTGTATTGTGCGTACGATGAAAGAAGACAACACTGTCTGACCAGACATCTGTCTGTCGGAGGCATGCAGATAAAGGGGATAATGAGATAATCTGTCGGGGCAGACATCTGGGCGGAAATCATTACGCCAGAAACACAGAGTCACAATATTGTGATAGACAGAGGTGCGCCGGAAGTCTTATGTAACGATATGACATCACTGTTGTAAGAGGCCACACGTGTATATTAAATTTAATATTTTCAAATACGCGTGGGATGAGTAATGATAAGCTTCCCCACCCAAACAGTACTTGATAGATTTGATTGGTTCGCCAGAAGCTACAGTGAATTGATTGGAACATTCAGCAGGAAACACAGCTGAGATTTGAAACTCCGGATTGTGAGATATACTGTAGAAATCAGACACAGAACAGCACAGACTGCATCACAGCGTCAACTAAACACCTCCTACAAGCCAGAGGAAAGAGGATAGGACTTACAATTCCACAACTAAAAGTACCAGATCGAGTATTGGGCAACTTTGGAATTTACAAGTAAGCCTGCAATTTTAATACAAGACTGGAAACTTAGGAATTTTATCACAAGGAGTCCGAGAGGAATTTTAACAAAAGTTTTCCCAGGCAGGATTCATAGAACACAAGCAGTCAGAGGAATTAACTCATATTTCCCAGACCAAGTCATAAGAGGAATTATACAAACAGTTTTCCCAGGCCAGGAACTCGCAGAACACCAGCCGTCAGAGGAATTAACTCATATTTCCAGACTTAAGTGATTAGAACAGCTTCTAATTAAAGGGCTGTGAGTCCATTCTAAATCTGTGCCAGGAGAAGTGTGTATTCCCAAAATTTCGGGGTAAGTGTAAACAAATTATTTACTAATGTAAATGTTACAGGTTTCTTGCTATGTGGTTACATACGAGGCTGGCAACCTCTACATATGGAAATAGTATATGCATGAACCACTACTGCAAGAGCTGGTGATTGTTTCTGACTAGTCGTGCGGGGAAACCCGACAGCAGAGATGACCCCAGAACTCAGACGGGTGTAAGGATGAGTAATGAGTGATGATTACATCACATGTGCCTAAAGTATATAGAATCAGTTTGTGAGATTTATATACCTTTTTTTAATTCAGGCAAATCATTATTCATGCACTCAAGACGCAATTTCCTAGTTAATACCCAGAAGGATATTGGTGAATTCTCATCATATTCCCTGAGTTATCTTGTGTGCTCGGGAATTTAATTCTTCTGAGAGGTTAACATTATTGGATGGAGCGCATGAAAATGGGCCTGTTAGTTTGCGGAGAACAAATATACTGAGGCATTTGTTTCTTTCTAATTTGTCACAGTTTGTGGTTCCAAGCCACCATACGACTGTGGTAATAACGCAGCTAGTGTGACAGAAGAGCATCACCACCAACCGCCGAAATTGGACAGACTCGGCGAAGAAGTGCCCTCATCAACAAGAAGTGACGTAAACCACAGCTGCAGGACTCATCTGGAGCTAAGTGTTATATAACAGGCTACAGAAAAAATACGGACATTATTAACGCCCTAACAAAATCTCAATGAAGAAAAATTTAATATAACTTTCACCCCATTTAATCCTTATTTTAACTTGTTGAACTAATTCACTATTAAATTTGTTGTATGTTATTTTAAACTAAAAAATGTGTACATTTATATGTACGAAAGCAAACGTATGAGCCAGTCTTTCTTGATAAATAAATAAATAAATAAATAAATAAATAAATAAATAAATAAATATATAAATATATATATATATATATATATATATATATATATATATATATATATATATATATATATATATATATTTATATATATATATATATATATATATATATATATATATATATATATATATATATATATATATATATATATATATATATATATATATATATATATATATATATCGCTAGTGGATGTTCCAGTCATTTGAGGCTGGTAACCTCAGCGCATAGAATGATGATTTCATGAAACACCACTGCATGGGCTGGCGACTGCTTTTATTGCTAGTGTCTTGAGGAAAACTAAAAGCATAAGTAAGTCCCAAGTTCCACGTGGAGCAGTGTCACGGGATTGCCTCCCCTTGTTTTGCAGTAGTGGTCCACTAATGGTCACAACGCAAGCGTATCTAAAAGTAGGTCGTCCAAGGTATCTATCGTCGCGCAAGATTACTCTTGGCAAAGATGTAGATAGAAGATGAAAGGCGTTTCTACCTTATGGGAGCCTTCACACGATATTCCCAGAAGTCAAGAACAAACGCTGCTTCAGGGCTGAGCAAATTGTTTACTTATTATCTGATCCGTCGCCTTTTGTGAAGGGGTTATGCAATGATTCTGGCCCGTCAAGCCCCCAGTTGGAGTAATGCAACGAATGCCCTCTTATAAGTAATGGATCTATATATATATATATATATATATATATATATATATATATATATATATATATATATATATATATAGATATATATATATATATATATATATATATATATATATATATATATACCTTGTTGTGGTGAAGTGGGATGTTATAAATATTTATAGGGGACTTAGTGTACTGACTGAGATCAGCTGTGAAGGTATCTATATCTATTAAGAGTAGTGTATTATAGATAACCTTACTTGCTACCACATATCTCTATATCTCAGTCAGAATTATTCTGGAATAGTGTGATGCTACGTTATGTGTCTAGGGTATGTGTATGATGAAGTGTAAGTCACAACAACAGACAGATAAACAATTTAATTTAATCCACTACTCTTAACAACACTGTGACACTCACATACATATAACACTCTATGAGAATATCTTAAAGAAGTCACTCGTAACTTTTCAAATAACAATATGTATTCATTACTGGCATGAATGAATATGTGTCCTGATTCAACTACAAGGGAACCAGGAATCACAATCAATTTAAATTACAAGTTATGTACAGAATGTATTTAATATGAATATTGTAGTGACATATATTATTACAAATGTTCTATGTGTGTCAGTTGTGTAGTAGTAAAATGAGGTAATACTGGTTTTGTTTTGTTCAAGCTCTGTTGGTATTTGTCATCATGACTTCAATAGTTTGTCTTTAGGGACTAGTATTGGAGATGTTCACAGTTCCTGATTTTAAGACAAGTAAATTCCCCTCTTAATGTTAATTTTACAAAGTCAGTTCAAGATGAGGGGACATAATGTTGAGCTCAGCTGGCCAAGTTAGCTTATCTGGCGTGATGGCGGCAGGAAAGGACTCCTCTGCTCGAATTCTCCTCTGGGCTCTGGAGACACCTCACTGATAGCTAAAAGGACCAAGGAGTATGCTGTCCGACACTGGATTCAGCAAAGCTCTGACCAGGTGCTGCTCAGTACCATCAAGACCACTGTCCCTGAAATCAAGAAGGATGTACCTTCTACTTCATAACTAACTTAAACTCTCTTGTTACACTGATCACAACACAGCACAAACATTGAGTTCAGAGCATTAGGCCAACTGTCAGCTTCATTTGAAATACTTTATTCCAGTATTACCCTTCTTAATGGTTACTACGCCTCTGCAATTCCAGCATTATTTCTTTCTATTCAATCATCCAGGTGTCAGTGTACTGTTTGGCCATTCCATGCCGTTTTACTTCTCTCCGACACCCTCTGTTCAGGCTGGAGCATTACAGGCTTTACCTCACGTTGGCCACTGAACTACACATATATATATATACAGGCATAAATCAACAATTCACATTCAATTTTCATTAAAAGATATTGAATGGTTCAAGCTTACCACAATTCATACGAATAAACACAGATACGTTGATTAGCAATGAATTCTGGCACAAACTGGCACAAATTCCCATCTGCTTATCTTCCAGGCTTTTATTTAGCCAAATATAAGCTGGCTTCAACGCACTGATGCTTTATCAATCTTATTTAAACAAGTGGTTTCGAACTAACGCTCCCAAGTGTGTATATCAGCGAGTCTGACCAATGAGCCCCGTTTCGACAAGAGTTTGAAAAAATGTTACCTTTCCCCGTTTCCCCTAACAACCAAGATAGTATTTATAGCCCGACCAATCGTGGTTAGGCTTTCATTTGTTGCGCTCCAATCAATTTGGAGTTTACATGGTAGGCTATTTCTGTAACGTAAATTTTTTTCAAACACGTTATAAAAAAAAATCTTATGAGCAGAAATGATTTTAGGCTGTCAGGCACCCCCAATATTTTATTTTGGGTATAATTTATTAATTCCTGGACTATTTGCGTAACGTTTTACATATTATTTGTCAGCAAGCCCTAAGGAACCCAAAAATACAAATTTAAAGGAGCTACGTGGCTGCGTTCAAAATATGCAATTTCTTCTACCTCCTGTTTCGAAGATGTGCTGTCTGGGTACTGTTATGTTTTCAACCGTAAACCCATCTAATGTTATCTTTTCTAATAAGGGTTTTTTATGATTTATAAACCTAACTCTGGGAAAGGGTAGTGTATTTTATCACTGTCCGTCTGAAAAAAAGTTAGTGCTTGTAGTCTTACACGCGTGATGGCAGCATTTGTGTATCGCGCGAAGCGTGTTGCATGCGTTCCTGATTTTCAGCCCTCCCCTCTCTCTTTATCCTTTTGTCCATCTGTTCGTTCGTTTTGGTAACGCAGTATAATTAATGTTAGGATTAATTTAGGTCATTACGCAGTACGTCTCAATGTTTTTCTTAGAAATGCAGCACACGTTTCATTGAAGAAAGCGGGTAATAATACAGTAAGCTTTTACTATCAACGTGAAAGCGTTACAATTTGCAGACGAAGCATAAAACAAGGGGGATTTCGAGTACAGTCATTGTGACAGCACTGTTCTTTACCATTGCTCTTCTCTTTATTTATTAGATGTATTTATTAGGCTTTATATTTACCTAATAATTTATATATGTGGATTAGAATATTTCATGACACTTGTATATATAGCGTTTGTTCTTGACTTCTGGGAATATCGTGTGAAGGCTCCCATAAGGTAGAAACGCCATTCATCTTCTATCTGAGGTTGCCAGCCTCAAATGACTGGAACATCCCCTAGCGATTTTCAAATATTAATATTCACATGGTAATATATACATATTAATTCACATGTTAGTAATGAAAATATAGAACGTAAAAATGACAACTTACGCCAATCCTGGCTCATAGACTTTTTGCTCAGATGAATGAAGTTAAGGCACTAGCCGATGCTTTTTTACACGTGTACTTGGGGTCGTTAATTTTAACTTTAATTCCCTCTCTGACTTCGTGTGTTTGAGTTTCCTCGTCCTTCCTTATTAAAATGGGTTTCCTGGGCTATGTAAGTCCTTCAAGATTGTTCTACAAAGCCTGGCCTGATAAATGAAAATTCTGAATTCTAACTTCTGGCAAGTCTGGTTGTGTCATGGCAAGCGTAAATCTCACAGTGTCTTAACAGTGAACCGTGTCAGGTTAAATTCACTGTCCTGCCCCAGCATCTGTTTGTAACGAAGCTAAGAAATCATCAATCACTCCAAACAAAAAGGTTGGGGGGGGGGGGGGGGGGGGGAATTTCAAAATATTCCTGACATAGAAAAATTTTGAACATATTGTAGAGGTCAAGTCTTCCGTATATGGAATGAACACATCCGATCCCTGGCAGGCGAACTCACCAACACATCTGTAAACTCCTATATTTCAGATGTAACAAATTATTACTATCTAAAGCAATCTTGTCATAATAAGTAGGACAGGAAGCGATTATGTCATTCTTCTCTGTCCAAAATGTCTTCCCATATCACCAGCTTGGCGGCGAGCGCGGTCTCGCCTTATCAGCAGTTGAAAAAATACGCTGAGCTATACTCCGTTCACCAATTGATGTTCAACTTTGAAATTTGTTTTCAAAAAAACTACCAGATGTAATGAATTTATATTTTGCATGTAGTCTTATATTATCCATGACGTTACAAATATGTTGTTGTTAAGTCAATATCAATTCTGCATTCTTCAAAACCGTAAATTCCTTTGATCTTTTCCGAATCTTACAAGAAGCACGGCTTAAAAATTAAATTTTACAGTATACTACGTCATAAGTCTCAAAAGTAGGATCAGAGCCGTATCCATATCTGCTCACCGCATAGGAAACAGCTATAAGTAGTGATACATTTAAATCTGAAACGTGGGCGAAAAGAAATTTTATTCAAAACTATATTGTTTACGACACGGTAAATTTTACATGTATACCTGCACTATTTCTTCTTGTTTTGAAGGAGCATAATTACATTGTTTCAATATAATACAATGCAGTTATAACTTTACAATAATTTCACAATACGCCACTGACTTTACAACACTAATGATGTTGCACTATTTCAGCTTTCAACAGCAAACAACTGCGGTGCACGAAATGTCATAATTTTTTCTTAAAATATATTTTTTTCTATTAAAATACCATTTATTGCCCGTGCAACACAAATGTACTGCTAACATGCTAAATTTTAATACCGGTAGGGGAGTGTGATTTTAATATAACCTGAAGAAGAGATATCTTAAACTAGATACATTTTCTGGAGGCAAAAAATGTTTTCATAACGTCATGCATAATATAAGACTACATGCAAAATATAAATTCATTACATCAGGTAGTTTTTTTTAAAAACAAATTTCAAAGTTGAACATCATTTGGTGAACGGACTACAGTGTTTAATCTGTAGTCTAATGTCGACTGCAATCGCGATTAACCAACATGGGTGTCGTTAATGTTGTCCCTGCCGCTCCTTTCAAAGCTTTAGGGAAGGGACGAGTAACAAGCAGACATGGTAATTTATCTCTGAGAGGAGTGAAAGAATGTAGATACCAAATATCTGCTCCAGTGGACAGAGAAATAAACGGGTGCGACTCGGAAAAAAATCGCAATAAAATCAGTACAAAAATGTAACTGATTACTGCCGTAATGAAAGAGAGATCTGAAAGAGGTCGCCCCAAAATCCATCTTATGGCAGTTAATAAACCTGACGTCGGTTATTGTTAAGGTGAAAGAATAAAAATATAGGTAGTTATATTTGGAAAGTTAAAGTAATGTACGAGATGATACCCATCAAATGTACATCTTTGTGAAAAATAATATAATACAGACCTTACCTAAAAATATGCAAAATGACAAAACAATGTACATCAAGATAAAAAGACGTCCATTTTTGCTAGATGTTAATCACTAACATATGCGTGGAGATGCAAGGATTTAAATTTTTTAAAAATAAAAAAAGCTCTTTCACAAGCCCGATAATGATCATAGTTGGTGAGATAGTGTTTTCAAACTACCTGGTAATCTTCCTACCCTCCAGGTCATGCCCATTAGTAACTACGCTATTAACCTGATATGGTCATTACTGCTTCCGAATCTACGGTCAAGTTAATAAATTAATACTTCATTTGCATGTGGAAGGGGGCAAATTGATTTCCAGGTGTTAGACAGGAAGTCGTCATGCACGCGTAAGCGCAGAAATTAGCAGTCTCAAGAACTGGAAAATGTCTAATTCGCTAGTTTTATGGCGTTATTAGCATATTTATACCGTTGTATGCGTTGCGCACAATGACAAAAAAAAAAAAAAAGAAAGAAAGGAGATACTGCCGCAATGTGTTGATTTTAGAGGTTTCGCATATACTAGGTCTCAGCTTTACGAGGTGGTCAGTTCTTTTTCTCAGTGCCTTTGCCTTCTCTATCTCGAAAGCTGTTTTTACAGCTGGGTAGACTAAAGAGCGTACACGAATTGATTTCGAACCCAATCTATTTGCCTCGAGAACTACTCTGAAACTCGGAGGTGTTATTTTCCGATCTAAAATTGTGCATGCCACCCCTCCGTCCTCCCCTCCTCTAATGTTCTAATGAACTACAAATTAATAGACGAAAGGTGGAATGTTCTTTGAATTTTTATCGCAGAAGTTGTGTCTATTTTATGTTTTGATCTCTCTCTCTCTCTCTCTCTCTCTCTCTCTCTCTCTCTCTCTCTCTCTCTCTCTCTCTCTCTCTCTCTTTCTCTCTCTGTGTGTTTCCAGTTTTGTTTCTTTGGTGAAAGTTATGCATTTCAAATCGAGGCACTGATTAAATATTAAAACGTTCTCCAGCTGCTTTGATAATAATGCTTTTGCTGGGGCAAAGCGTATTTACATTTAGTTTGAGCATTATCCTCAAAAATACAGATATACAATCACTCTTGGACACATACAATTTTCTTGCTTATTGTGGACGTTATTCAGTCAATAGATTACACTTTTTATTTGTTGACAGGAAATGTTGAATATATAAATGTCCGACACGGTTGCGGAGAGTCAGGTGCCAGATATTCTGTTATTTTCTATAATAACAAAGTTTGTAAGTCATAATGAAACATCAGAAAATCCACTACAAGACCGGTGTCCAATTGGGTTTAGTTTTCGAGGAAGTCATTAAAGCAAAAACCAACATAGTATTGATAAATCTCATAGCTGTTCTCAGGTGTGTCGCATGAACAGATTATAAATAGTAAAGGCTTGTCCATGATGGATGCAATGCTGCAAATACCCCATTAACGTCTATTTAATTTTTGTGTTTGTTTAACCCATATCAATTTGTTTTCGCCTTTGATCACGTGCACAGTTGTTTTCCCCAGGAGTCGGCTGCAGTGACGAAAGATTCTAGCTTCCTACTAAAACTCGGTAGAGCGGAAATGAACTCCGGGCACAGTGTTTCAGTGTCAATGCTGTAATTATTTGTGCTGCACGTTGTGTAGATATTTAGCAGCTTAAGACAGCATGTCTGCTACTTTTTCTCTCCACCTCCTCCATCATACTGCATCTTTTTCTATTTATCTACTCTCTCCTCCTTTATCTTGTTATATTTCATAGTTACAGGTGTCAGCCATAGCGCAAAAGTATCTTCAAGTTGACACAATAAAAACCTATCTCAAAAGTCGTACTTACAGTAATAAAGGCGCGTATTTCAGTGCCAGGGCCACACGTTCATTAAAACAAAGTAGCGGTAAGCCCATAGTTGATGCTGCTGTATCGGAGTGAAGTATTATAGACTTCACTATATCAAATAAAACAAAAGAAATGAGAATAAATAAAAGGCAGATGGACTAGATAAGATCAATGATCAAGTCATTGAAGAAGTAGAAAGCTTTACATATCTGGGGAGTAACACTGACAAAGGAGGGGGAACAGCTGGTGACGTCTGCTCAAAGATAAATAAAGCCAGTTGCGCTTGTAATGCCCTTCGACCAATATGGAACTCCTCAGCGATATCCAGAGAGAACAAAATTAGAATGTTTAACTCAAATGTGAAGTCAATCTTGCTGTATGGCTCAGAGACATGGCATGTCTCAAAGAGTATCACCCCCAAGCTACAGACATTTGTAAATAGATGTCTCCGACGGATCCTCCGTATAAGATGGCCAGATGTAATAACAAATATAAAGCTACGGAAAAAATACGGGCAACAGCCAATACAAACAGAAATTAAGGTAAGAAAGTGGGGATGGATAGGACACACACTCAGATGAGAATAAATCAAGCACAGGCAGAATTGCCCTTGACTGGAGCCCACAGGGGAAAAGAAGACAGGGGAGGCATCCTTCGTACAGTGCCCCAACTGTGGTTAATTCTTTGCATCTCAGCTTCCACAGTTCTCCGCCAAGTTGTTTTTGGTCGGCCTCTCTTTCGCTTTCCCTCGGGGGTCCATAGCATAGCTGTTCTTGCGATGGTATCAGGGTCCCTTCTGAGGACATGGCCAACCCAACTCCAGCGTCTGCCAGCTATGATGGTGTGCATGTCCTCCTGGTTACTCCGAATAAGTAGTTCTGCTTTCACCACTGTCAGTCATACGAGCCTGAGACTCCGGATGTCCGTCCCGCATCAAAGTATTTCCATTTATTGCTGTTTCCGTAACGTGTGTGATTTTTTACACAGACAGGGGTGTCGGCCCTGTGCTAAAACCCCCAACCTGGAGGACCAGGGTACCAGCTTTTGTCTGACCCCTACCCACGCAGACCAGTCCAGCATGGTTGAACCTACCAGGAGTAAAACTCCCACTGGCATAGCTCATGAAATTATCATGATATATATATATTTCCATCAGTTTTGAAATATCGTTTTTCACTCTTTCTTCAACACTAAGTAACTTTCACTTAACAACGCAAAACAGCTCATATACTAAGTATGCTATGTACTTAATAGATCACATTTAATACTTATATACTGTCCGCTTGTCTATTTTTCGAACTGTATACACACACACACACACGCACACGCACACACCCACACCCACCCACCCACCCACCCACCCCCACACACACACACACGAGAGAGAGAGAGAGAGAGAGAGAGAGAGAGAGTGAGTGTCATGCGCCGCATAACGTCTGTTCGGACAACGTCCAACCGCATAAACGTCCGTGGTCCCATAAGGTTATAATAGAGTTCAGAAATCCCGATAGGAGAATAGGACGAAGCGGACGTAACCGGACGTAGCGAAAGCAACAGCTTCCCGCACGCATCACGTGTATCTCATGTCTCTTGTATACAGTACAAAGCGATTGCGATGCCAAGCGTATAATGGTACAGTACATATATAACCTATAATACAGTACATATGTCTAACAAAGAATTTAAGCCGCAGATGAACAAAATCGCTCCAGAAATAAGAAAGATAAGGGGGAAACTAGTTTTTCATAATTGAACAGAGAGACAAAATATGCCTCATTTTGGGATTCGCAATATCCCGTTAGCCCCCTGCTTTCCGATACGCCGGATGTGCTAGTATAAATAGACCTTGCCCTTGCTAAATTGGGGCCATAAGATTTGAAAAACACAGCGAGCAGAAAGAAGCGGTAACTTGTAAATGAAGACTGCCTTTGCCAGTTGTACCTGAGAGCAGAGCAAGTTTGCCATTAACAGCTCGTCTGTGTGTGCCTGAGGGTAAGAAAGATATATATATATATATATATATATATATATATATATATATATATATATATATATAATATATATATATATATATAGTATATATATATATATATATATACATATATATATATATATGGGACCCAAAGATGCATCAATAGT
This sequence comes from Oreohelix idahoensis, assembly GCA_024509875.1. NCBI lineage: Eukaryota > Metazoa > Mollusca > Gastropoda > Stylommatophora > Oreohelicidae > Oreohelix > Oreohelix idahoensis. The sequence continues at coordinate 431,304 of JAMPIV010009817.1, read as the reverse complement.
ATATATATATATTTCGGGCAGATAGGGCTCGTGATCCTTGGTTGGTAGCTTATCTAAGAGAAGGAACTCTGAATTCAAACCACCGCTGCCTTGCGGGAATATCCATTTATGGAATTGGCTTCGGGAGTAAACCCTGAGGATAAATCCGGAGTCGGAGTCCCTAAGGCAGTCTAATGTCGATTCGACATTATTCTGGCAACTCCTGCGACATGGCTGGTACCAAACTGTATCGGCTACTGCCGTTCCTTTGGATCTACCGGCTGTGTGGAGAGGGGGAACATGCTGCATGGGCAACAGCTTGATCTCCATATAACTGTGCCCAAGCTCGCGCCCTGGAGAGGACACTCCAGCTTCACCCTATAGGTGTCGGCAAAACACGGGAAGTAGCAGTTACCGGTTATAAGCTTTTTGCCCAATTGGCGTAGGGCATGGCGCCAGGGGCTACTTCCGACAGTGGGAGAGGTTCTAGGATCTCACTGGACAGCTACCGCCCGCTTCAAGCTGGGCAGCCCCAGTCAATAAGGTGTTGTCCCGCCACTGTCTGCTTTCCCCATTGGGTGCATGGGGATTAGGGTCAAACCCGAACTGTGGACAGAAAATTTTGCACCAAGCAATTATCGAAAAAATAGAAATAAGCAAACTCTCAGATTGGGATGCTGGAACGTCCGGACTATGTTGACTGGACTATCTGAAAACCTACAGGATGTAAACGATGTAAGGAAGACAGCCATAATTAATGATGAGCTTAAACGACTTCAGGTGGATATAGCTGCACTTCAGGAAACGCGCCTGGCGGGCTCCGGAACGGTGAGAGAGAAGGACTACACATTTTATTGGCAAGGGAAAGATCTTAATAAAGCTAGAGAACACGGAGTAGGTTTTGCGGTCAAAAAATCGCTAACTAAAATGGTTGAACCAGGCGAGAATGGATCAGAACGCCTGTTAACGCTCCGCCTGCAAACTAGCACAGTGTCGTGGAATATTCTAATCCACATATATAAATTATCAAGTAAATATAAAGCCTAATAAATACATATAATTCTAATAAAGAAAAGAGCAATGGTAAAATAACAGTGCTGTCACAAAGAATGTACTCGAAATCCCCCTTGTTTTCTGCTTCGTCTGCAAATTGTAACGCTTTCACGTTGATAGTAAAAGCTTACTATATTATTACCCGCTTTCTTCAATGAAACGTGTGCTGTATTTCTTGGAAAAACATTGAGAGGCAGACTGCGTAATGACCTAAATTAATCCTAACATTAATTATACTGCGTTACCAAAACGAACGAACAGATGGACTAAAGGATAAAGAGAGAGAGAGGGGCGAATAAAATCAGGAACGCATGCAAAATTAAACACGCGTCTCGCTATTAATGCCACCCCCAACAAGCGTAACGCGATACACAATTACTACTATCACGCGTGTAAGGCTGCATGCACTAACCAGCCACTTAGCTCTTTTAAATTTGTATATTTGGGTTCCTTAGGGTTTGCTGACAAAGAATATGTAAAACGTTATGCAAATAGTCTAGGAATTAACAAGTTATAGCCAAAATAAAATGATAGTGCTGTCAGACAACACCCAAAATCAGAATCGCTCAGTGGTAGATTTTTTTTCACCACCATTGTACGGGAAATGGGCCACAAGTTACATTTGAACTGATTGGCTGGAATGATATGTAAGGCTAAACACGATTAGTCGGGCTATAAATGCTATCCTGGTTGTTAGGGGAGACGTAGGAAGTTAAAATTTTTTTCAAACCCTTGTCGAAACGTGGCTCGATTGGCCAGACTCGCTGATATACTCACTTAGAAGCGTTAGTTCGAGACCACTAGTGCAAATAAGCTTGATAAAGCAACAGTGCGTTGAAGCCAGCTCATATTTTTGCTAAATAAAAGCCTGGAATATAAGCAGATGGGAATTTGTGCCAGTAATTGTGCCAGAATTCATTGCTAATCAACGTATCTGTGTTTGTTTCCATGAATTGTGGTAAGCTTGAAACATTCAGTATCTTTTAATGAAAATTGAATGTGAATTGTTAATTTATGCCTGTATATATGTGTAGTTCAGTAGCAAACATGATATAAAGCCTATAATGCTCCAGCCTGAACAGAAGGTGTCGGAGGAAAGTAAAACTGCATGGAATGGCCAAACAGTACACTGACACCTAGGTTGTTGATTAGACAGAAATAATGCTGGAATTGCAGAGGCGTAGTAACCATTAAGGAGGTTAATGCTGGTATAAAGTATTTCAGATGAAGCTGACAGTTGGCCTAACGCTCTGAACTCAATGTTTGTGATGTATTGTGCTCTGTGTAGAACTAGAGTATAAATTAGTTATGAAGTAGAAGGTACATCCTTCTTGTTTTCAGGGACCGTGGTCTTGATGGTATTGAGCAGCACCTGGTCAGAGCTTTGCTGAATCCAGAGTCGGACAGCATACTCCTTGGTCCATTTAGCTATCAGTGAGGTGTCTCCAGAGCCGAGGGGAGAGTCGAGCAGAGGAGTCTGTTCCTGCCGCCATCACGCCAGATAAGCTGATGTGGCCAGCTGAGCTCAAAATTATGTACCCCCAGCTTAAAATGACCTTGTAAAAATAACATTAAGAGGGGAATTAAATTGTGTTAATATCAGGAACTGAGAACATCTCCAATAATAGTTCCCCTAAAGACAAACTATTGAAGTCATGATGACAAATACCAACAGAGCTTGAACAAAACAAAACCAGTATTACCTCATATTACTACTACACAACTGACACACATAGGATACTTTTAATAATATATGTCACTACTATATTCATATTGATAAATTCTGTACATATAACTTGTAATTTAAATTGATTGTGATTCCTGGTTCCCTTTGTAGTTGAATCAGGACACATATTCATTCATGCCAGCAATGAATACATACTGTTATTTGAAAAGTTATCAGTGACTCCTTTAAGATATCCTTGTAGAGTGTTTTATGTATGTGAGTGTCACAGTGTTGTCAAGTGTGGTGGAATAAATTAAATTGTTTATCCGTCTGTTGTTGTTATGACTTACACTTCATCATACTCATACCCTAGACATACAACGTAGTCATCACACTATTCCAGAATAATTCTGACTGAGATATATATATATGTGGCAGCAAGTAAGGTTATCTATAATACACTACACTTATTAGATATAGATACCTTCACAGCTGATCTCAGTCAGTACACTAAGTCCCCTATAAATATTTATAACATCCCACTTCACCACATATATTGGGGTCTCGCTCTTGGGATTTTGAATCTTTCCCTATTAAAAATATTGGGGGTAATTCACTCCAGGGAATATAAGAATTAAAAGGTATCCTTGGGTGGAATTAAATAAGGTTGAGCTCACGGTGCCTGTGTTGTCCATTAGATATATAGTTAGAAATTGAATTGTTGGTTAGACATTGTATAAATTTACCTGATAGACAATGGCGGACCTGGCCAAGTTTCGATCTGCTGCTGTTCAGACTGCAAAGGAGTTAGGATTAGATGGGCAAGTTATGGTTGCCTATGTTACAACGGAATGTTACAAATTTATTGAACGCGAAGAAAGAAGGTTTGAAGCCGAAAGAAAGTTAGAGGCTGAAAGGGAAATTAAGAAGTTACAATTTGAGGCTGAGGCTGAGACTAAGAGGTTGCAGATTGAGGCTGAGGCTAAGAAATTGGAGGCAGAAAGAGAAGACAAAAGATTTACTGCAGAAAGGGAAGCAGAAGAAAGAAGATTGACTGCAGAAAGGGAAGAGAAGAAATTAGCTGCAGAAAGGGAAGAGAAGAAATTAGCTGCAGAAAGGGAAGAGAAGAAATTAGCTGCAGAAAGGGAAGCAGAAGATAAAAGATTACAAAGGGAACATGAGTTACGACTAAGGGAGTTTGAGTTTCAAAGCCATGCTCCTGAAAATGGTGCCAGTCCCTTTGCCTCTGATGCCACTGCTAGCCAAGGAGCCTCAACCTCAGCTATGAATTTCCATTTAGATCATTTTGTTGAGAAAGACGATGATATAGAGAGCTACCTAAATAGGTATGAACTATTAGCTACCACGTATGGGTTAGAGAGAGAAAGGTGGAGCTTAAAGTTATCTCAGGGACTTCGTGGGTCAGCTTATGAAGTTTTTGCAAAAATGAGTAGAGGTGATCAGGAAAATTATGACATGCTAAAGCAGGCTCTTTTGTTAAGATATGAAAAGAATGCAGAATTCTATAGGAAAAAATTTAGGAATGCTAAACTACTGTCAGGTGAAACCTATCACCAGTTCTCTGCACGAATAGAGACATACTTGGAGAAATGGACTTCTCTGGGGAAAACCCAAAATCTTAAGGAAATGGTCCTTATAGAGCAATTAAGAGAGTCCATGGCTCCAGACCTGAGAAAGTTTCTCATGGAACAAGGTGCAGAGAGGCTGGGTGAGTTGCTAAATGTTGCTGAAAGGTATCAAGCAGCTCAAGCAGAGGTAACAGGTAATAAAAAGAAACAGGTGGACAACTTTAGGGCACCACAGAACTTTAATAAATTTGATCCTAGGGATCAAAATAAAGGTAAGCACCAATTTGATAGGCCACGGTATGAAAATAAAAATAAAAACCCACAATTCGATGAAAGGAAATATGATGAAAGAAAATCTTTCAACCAAGGAAAAAGGTGGTGTAAAAATTGTAAGATGAACAATCATGACACTGACCGTTGCAGAAGGAAACCTGTGTATATGGCAACCCTTCAGGTCAGGTCGACCTCAAGACAGGAGGAGGATATTATGTTAGATACCACTCCAGAAGAGATGAGGAAGGCACAGGCTGGGGATAAAACACTCAAGCCTTGTTTCAGAAAATTGTCAACTTGTCATACAACTCCAGGCAAGGGAGATGTTTACATGAAAAACAAGTTGATGTATAGGAAGGCCGGAACTAGATCCCATGGTCACGGACAGCTGGTTCTTCCAAAAAGATACAGGGCAGACTTAATAAGGAGCCTACATGTGAAACCAGATGGGGACCATGAGAAGATAGGTACCATCATTCAAAAGGTGGCTCACAATTATTATTGGCCCAAAGCAAGATGGGACATTGAGAATTTTGTAGAAAGGTGTAGCATAGCACATGAGGGAACACCCACAAGTGGGAACATGGATCAGGACCTGGACACGCCACGGGGCAAAATTAGGCCTGATAATAAAAAGAAATATAGATTTGATAAAGTGGACCAAATGGAATGGGAAGCCCCTTTTCACGGACAAGCTTCACTTAACTGTTTCACAATGGCCACTATGCGGAGAGTGCAAAAAGATGTCTTACCCCAGGATAAGCCGACAATCCCTCAATCGGACTTAAACAAACTGGAGGAAGAAGATGTAGAGAGGAAATCTCTCATCAAGAATTTTAAGTGGGGAGAAAGCGCCAAAAGAAAAATTGATAGCGGTCGTTTTGTGAATGATAATTCTGGGAGGAAAAATCATCACTACAAAGCTTCGAGTGGAAGAGACCATACCGGTGCATGGACAAATAGGTCCACACAATTAAAGGTCCATATGTAGCTTTGTTAAGAACGTGGACTGATGAAAAGGCAGAGGAAAACATTACATCTTCATACCAATATGTGAATGAGCTGACCACTCGTTTAAAAAACTGGTTGGAAACTTGCCAATGAAAATTTGAAACAAGCCAGGAAGAAACATGCTGCCTATTATAACAGGAAGGCGAAAGACAGAAATTTGGCTGTGGGAGAGAAAGTACTGCTTCTTTTGCCCGGGAGTCAGAATAAGTTACAAATTGGATGGCAGGGTCCATATACAGTTCTAGAGAAGGTGTCTAGAACAAATTATAAGATAGATAAGAAGGGGAAAGAAAAAAATCTATCATGTGAATCTCCTGAAGAAATATTTGGAAAGAGAACATCAGGAAGAGACACACTTGTTGACCTTGTCCATCGCCATGGAGATGAAAAAGGAACCACTTTCATCATTTGAGTATCCATTACACCCCTGTGAGACAGCAGCACAGGTGAAAATCAGTACACATTTAACGAAAACTCAGAAAGAGAGAGTGCAACAGGTTCTAAATAATCATGCAGAGGTGTTAACAGACCGACCAGGGCATACAAACCTATTGGAATATGATATGAAACTGATAGACCCCACACCTGTCTGTATGAAACCATATTCGATTCCGTTTGCTAAGGAGAAAGCTTTGAAGGAAGAGATAGGCTATCTATTGAAGGAAGGAATTATTTCACACAGTGAATCTTCGTATAGTTCCGGTGTTGTACTCTTAAGGAAGCCCTCTGGAGAACATAGACTCTGTATAGATTACAGGAGACTGAATGCTATTACAGAAGGACAGGTGGATCCATTGCCGGATACAAATCAGCTGTTTGCCAAACTAAATAAAGCTAAATATTTCTCCAAAGTGGATCTGAGTAAAGGATATTATCAGATTCCAGTAAAGCCTGAGGTTAGACCATACCTAGCTTTTAGTACTTCAGAAGGACACTATGAGTTTAATAGATTGCCATTTGGATTGAAGAATGCGCCTAGTGTCTTCTCTAGAATGATGAGAAAATTATTGGACCCTCTGAATAATCCATGTATAACAAATTTCATGGATGATATCCTTATAGCAACAGAAACATTTGAGGAACACATTGACTCTCTGAACATGCTGTTTAATCGACTTAGGGAGGCAAATTTAACAGCCCGACCAACCAAATGTTGCGTTGGATGTAAAGAATTGGAATTTTTGGGACACACAGTTTATCAGGGAAACATGACCCCTGACCCAAAGAATTTAGAGAAACTACAGAAAGCCCCGAGACCACAAACCAAGAAGGACGTGAGATCCTTTGTCTCATTATGTGGTTTCTACCAGAAGTATATCAAAAACTTTAATTCCATATGTGCACCGTTAACTGATTTGACACGTAAAGGACATCCAGATCGCATTACATGGACACCACAATGTGAAATGACTTACCAAGAATTGAAGGAAAAGCTCACAAGTAAACCCATTTTGAAATTACCTGACTTAAGTCAAGAATTCATAGTAAGGACGGATGCAAGTAATATTGGGTTAGGTGCAACTCTACTACAGAAATCCGATGCATTGGATGGGGAATTAAGCCCAGTGGCATATGCTAGCAGAAATTTGAATAAAGCTGAAATCAATTACTCAACTAGCGAAAAAGAATGTCTTGCAGTAATATGGGCAATAAAGAAATTCAATATTTATCTGTATGGGAAGGCCTTTAAGTTGCAAACAGACCACAAACCTTTATCGTTTCTAGCACAGGCTAGGCATGAGAACTCCAGGTTACTCCGATGGTCTTTACTTTTGGCTCCATATAATTTTAGCATTGAGTATATATCTGGAAAAAACAAATTTGGGAGCGGATTTTTTAAGCCGCCATCCGTGTGATGAGAATCACCGTAAACCCCAGAACTAATAATAAATTTCTCTATGTGTATATAGAATAAAGGACTGACATATAATGTCTGTTTTAAGAGGGGGGATGTCGTGGAATATTCTAATCCACATATATAAATTATCAAGTAAATATAAAGCCTAATAAATACATATAATAAATAAAGGAAGAAGAATGGTAAAGAACAGTGCTGTCACAATGACTGTACTCGAAATCCCCCTTGTTTTATGCTTCGTCTGCAAATTGTAACGCATTCACGTTGATAGTAAAAGCCTACTATATTATTACCCGCTTTCTTCAATGAAACGTGTGCTGTATTTCTTGGAAAAACATTGAGAGGCAGACTGCGTAATGACCTAAATTAATCCTAACATTAATTATACTGCGTTACCAAAACGAACGAACAGATGGACTAAAGGATAAAGAGAGAGAGAGAGGGGCGAATAAAATCAGGAACGCATGCAAAATTAAACACGCGTCTCGCTATTAATGCCACCCCCAACAAGCGTAACGCGATACACAATTACTACTATCACGCGTGTAAGGCTACATGCACTAACTTTTTCGGACGGACAGTGATAAATTCACTACCCTTCCCAGAGTTAGGTTTTTAAATCCTGAAAAACGCTTATAAGGAAAGATGACAATAGATGGGTTTACGTTTGAAAACATTACAGTACCCAGACAGCACATCTTCGAAACAGGAGGTAGTAGAAATTGCATATTTTGAACGCAGCCACTTAGCTCTTTTAAATTGGTATATTTGGGTTCCTTAGGGTTTGCTGACAAAGAATATGTACAACGTTATGCAAATAGTCTAGGAATTAACAAGTTATAGCCAAAATAAAATGATAGTGCTGTCAGACAACACCCAAAATCAGAATCGCTCAGTGGTAGATTTTTTTTTCACCACCATTGTACGGGAAATGGGCCACAAGTTACATTTGAACTGATTGGCTGGAATGATATGTAAGGCTAAACACGATTAGTCGGGCTATAAATGCTATCCTGGTTGTTAGGGGAGACGTAGGAAGTTAAAATTTTTTCAAACCCTTGTCGAAACGTGGCTCGATTGGCCAGACTCGCTGATATACTCACTTAGAAGCGTTAGTTCGAGACCACTAGTGCAAATAAGCTTGATAAAGCAACAGTGCGTTGAAGCCAGCTCATATTTTTGCTAAATAAAAGCCTGGAATATAAGCAGATGGGAATTTGTGCCAGTAATTGTGCCAGAATTCATTGCTAATCAACGTATCTGTGTTTGTTTCCATGAATTGTGGTAAGCTTGAAACATTCAGTATCTTTTAATGAAAATTGAATGTGAATTGTTAATTTATGCCTGTATATATGTGTAGTTCAGTAGCAAACATGATATAAAGCCTATAATGCTCCAGCCTGAACAGAAGGTGTCGGAGGAAAGTAAAACTGCATGGAATGGCCAAACAGTACACTGACACCTAGATTATTGATTAGACAGAAATAATGCTGGAATTGCAGAGGCGTAGTAACCATTAAGGAGGTTAATGCTGGTATAAAGTATTTCAGATGAAGCTGACAGTTGGCCTAACGCTCTGAACTCAATGTTTGTGATGTATTGTGCTCTGTGTAGAACTAGAGTATCAATTAGTTATGAAGTAGAAGGTACATCCTTCTTGTTTTCAGGGACCGTGGTCTTGATGGTATTGAGCAGCACCTGGTCAGAGCTTTGCTGAATCCAGAGTCGGACAGCATACTCCTTGGTCCATTTAGCTATCAGTGAGGTGTCTCCAGAGCCGAGGGGAGAGTCGAGCAGAGGAGTCTGTTCCTGCCGCCATCACGCCAGATAAGCTGATGTGGCCAGCTGAGCTCAAAATTATGTACCCCCAGCTTAAAATGACCTTGTAAAAATAACATTAAGAGGGGAATTAAATTGTGTTAATATCAGGAACTGAGAACATCTCCAATAATAGTTCCCCTAAAGACAAACTATTGAAGTCATGATGACAAATACCAACAGAGCTTGAACAAAACAAAACCAGTATTACCTCATATTACTACTACACAACTGACACACATAGGATACTTTTAATAATATATGTCACTACTATATTCATATTGATAAATTCTGTACATATAACTTGTAATTTAAATTGATTGTGATTCCTGGTTCCCTTTGTAGTTGAATCAGGACACATATTCATTCATGCCAGCAATGAATACATACTGTTATTTGAAAAGTTATCAGTGACTCCTTTAAGATATCCTTGTAGAGTGTTTTATGTATGTGAGTGTCACAGTGTTGTCAAGTGTGGTGGAATAAATTAAATTGTTTATCCGTCTGTTGTTGTTATGACTTACACTTCATCATACACATACCCTAGACATACAACGTAGTCATCACACTATTCCAGAATAATTCTGACTGAGATATATATATATGTGGCAGCAAGTAAGGTTATCTATAATACACTACACTTATTAGATATAGATACCTTCACAGCTGATCTCAGTCAGTACACTAAGTCCCCTATAAATATTTATACATCCCACTTCACCACATATATTGGGGTCTCGCTCTTGGGATTTTGAATCTTTCCCTATTAAAAATATTGGGGGTAATTCACTCCAGGGAATATAAGAATTAAAAGGTATCCTTGGGTGGAATTAAATAAGGTTGAGCTCACGGTGCCTGTGTTGTCCATTAGATATATAGTTAGAAATTGAATTGTTGGTTAGACATTGTATAAATTTACCTGATAGACAATGGCGGACCTGGCCAAGTTTCGATCTGCTGCTGTTCAGACTGCAAAGGAGTTAGGATTAGATGGGCAAGTTATGGTTGCCTATGTTACAACGGAATGTTACAAATTTATTGAACGCGAAGAAAGAAGGTTTGAAGCCGAAAGAAAGTTAGAGGCTGAAAGGGAAATTAAGAAGTTACAATTTGAGGCTGAGGCTGAGACTAAGAGGTTGCAGATTGAGGCTGAGGCTAAGAAATTGGAGGCAGAAAGAGAAGACAAAAGATTTACTGCAGAAAGGGAAGCAGAAGAAAGAAGATTGACTGCAGAAAGGGAAGAGAAGAAATTAGCTGCAGAAAGGGAAGAGAAGAAATTAGCTGCAGAAAGGGAAGAGAAGAAATTAGCTGCAGAAAGGGAAGCAGAAGATAAAAGATTACAAAGGGAACATGAGTTACGACTAAGGGAGTTTGAGTTTCAAAGCCATGCTCCTGAAAATGGTGCCAGTCCCTTTGCCTCTGATGCCACTGCTAGCCAAGGAGCCTCAACCTCAGCTATGAATTTCCATTTAGATCATTTTGTTGAGAAAGACGATGATATAGAGAGCTACCTAAATAGGTATGAACTATTAGCTACCACGTATGGGTTAGAGAGAGAAAGGTGGAGCTTAAAGTTATCTCAGGGACTTCGTGGGTCAGCTTATGAAGTTTTTGCAAAAAATGAGTAGAGGTGATCAGGAAAATTATGACATGCTAAAGCAGGCTCTTTTGTTAAGATATGAAAAGAATGCAGAATTCTATAGGAAAAAATTTAGGAATGCTAAACTACTGTCAGGTGAAACCTATCACCAGTTCTCTGCACGAATAGAGACATACTTGGAGAAATGGACTTCTCTGGGGAAAACCCAAAATCTTAAGGAAATGGTCCTTATAGAGCAATTAAGAGAGTCCATGGCTCCAGACCTGAGAAAGTTTCTCATGGAACAAGGTGCAGAGAGGCTGGGTGAGTTGCTAAATGTTGCTGAAAGGTATCAAGCAGCTCAAGCAGAGGTAACAGGTAATAAAAAGAAACAGGTGGACAACTTTAGGGCACCACAGAACTTTAATAAATTTGATCCTAGGGATCAAAATAAAGGTAAGCACCAATTTGATAGGCCACGGTATGAAAATAAAAATAAAAACCCACAATTCGATGAAAGGAAATATGATGAAAGAAAATCTTTCAACCAAGGAAAAAGGTGGTGTAAAAATTGTAAGATGAACAATCATGACACTGACCGTTGCAGAAGGAAACCTGTGTATATGGCAACCCTTCAGGTCAGGTCGACCTCAAGACAGGAGGAGGATATTATGTTAGATACTACTCCAGAAGAGATGAGGAAGGCACAGGCTGGGGATAAAACACTCAAGCCTTGTTTCAGAAAATTGTCAACTTGTCATACAACTCCAGGCAAGGGAGATTTTTACATGAAAAACAAGTTGATGTATAGGAAGGCCGGAACTAGATCCCATGGTCACGGACAGCTGGTTCTTCCAAAAAGATACAGGGCAGACTTAATAAGGAGCCTACATGTGAAACCAGATGGGGACCATGAGAAGATAGGTACCATCATTCAAAAGGTGGCTCACAATTATTATTGGCCCAAAGCAAGATGGGACATTGAGAATTTTGTAGAAAGGTGTAGCATAGCACATGAGGGAACACCCACAAGTGGGAACATGGATCAGGACCTGGACACGCCACGGGGCAAAATTAGGCCTGATAATAAAAAGAAATATAGATTTGATAAAGTGGACCAAATGGAATGGGAAGCCCCTTTTCACGGACAAGCTTCACTTAACTGTTTCACAATGGCCACTATGCGGAGAGTGCAAAAAGATGTCTTACCCCAGGATAAGCCGACAATCCCTCAATCGGACTTAAACAAACTGGAGGAAGAAGATGTAGAGAGGAAATCTCTCATCAAGAATTTTAAGAGGGGAGAAAGCCCCAAGAAAAGGAAAATTGATAGCGGTCGTTTTGTGAATGATAATTCTGGGAGGAAAAATCATCACTACAAAGCTTCGAGTGGAAGAGACCATACCGGTGCATGGACAAATAGGTCCACACAATTAAAGGTCCATATGTAGCTTTGTTAAGAACGTGGACTGATGAAAAGGCAGAGGAAAACATTACATCTTCATACCAATATGTGAATGAGCTGACCACTCGTTTAAAAACTGGTTGGAAACTTGCCAATGAAAATTTGAAACAAGCCAGGAAGAAACATGCTGCCTATTATAACAGGAAGGCGAAAGACAGAAATTTGGCTGTGGGAGAGAAAGTACTGCTTCTTTTGCCCGGGAGTCAGAATAAGTTACAAATTGGATGGCAGGGTCCATATACAGTTCTAGAGAAGGTGTCTAGAACAAATTATAAGATAGATAAGAAGGGGAAAGAAAAAATCTATCATGTGAATCTCCTGAAGAAATATTTGGAAAGAGAACATCAGGAAGAGACACACTTGTTGACCTTGTCCATCGCCATGGAGATGAAAAAGGAACCACTTTCATCATTTGAGTATCCATTACACCCCTGTGAGACAGCAGCACAGGTGAAAATCAGTACACATTTAACGAAAACTCAGAAAGAGAGAGTGCAACAGGTTCTAAATAATCATGCAGAGGTGTTAACAGACCGACCAGGGCATACAAACCTATTGGAATATGATATGAAACTGATAGACCCCACACCTGTCTGTATGAAACCATATTCGATTCCGTTTGCTAAGGAAAAAGCTTTGAAGGAAGAGATAGGCTATCTATTGAAGGAAGGAATTATTTCACACAGTGAATCTTCGTATAGTTCCGGTGTTGTACTCTTAAGGAAGCCCTCTGGAGAACATAGACTCTGTATAGATTACAGGAGACTGAATGCTATTACAGAAGGACAGGTGGATCCATTGCCGGATACAAATCAGCTGTTTGCCAAACTAAATAAAGCTAAATATTTCTCCAAAGTGGATCTGAGTAAAGGATATTATCAGATTCCAGTAAAGCCTGAGGTTAGACCATACCTAGCTTTTAGTACTTCAGAAGGACACTATGAGTTTAATAGATTGCCATTTGGATTGAAGAATGCGCCTAGTGTCTTCTCTAGAATGATGAGAAAATTATTGGACCCTCTGAATAATCCATGTATAACAAATTTCATGGATGATATCCTGATAGCAACAGAAACATTTGAGGAACACATTGACTCTCTGAACATGCTGTTTAATCGACTTAGGGAGGCAAATTTAACAGCCCCACCAACCAAATGTTGCGTTGGATGTAAAGAATTGGAATTTTTGGGACACACAGTTTATCAGGGAAACATGACCCCTGACCCAAAGAATTTAGAGAAACTACAGAAAGCCCCGAGACCACAAACCAAGAAGGACGTGAGATCCTTTGTCTCATTATGTGGTTTCTACCAGAAGTATATCAAAAACTTTAATTCCATATGTGCACCGTTAACTGATTTGACACGTAAAGGACATCCAGATCGCATTACATGGACACCACAATGTGAAATGACTTACCAAGAATTGAAGGAAAAGCTCACAAGTAAACCCATTTTGAAATTACCTGACTTAAGTCAAGAATTCATAGTAAGGACGGATGCAAGTAATATTGGGTTAGGTGCAACTCTACTACAGAAATCCGATGCATTGGATGGGGAATTAAGCCCAGTGGCATATGCTAGCAGAAAATTGAATAAAGCTGAAATCAATTACTCAACTAGCGAAAAAGAATGTCTTGCAGTAATATGGGCAATAAAGAAATTCAATATTTATCTGTATGGGAAGGCCTTTAAGTTGCAAACAGACCACAAACCTTTATCGTTTCTAGCACAGGCTAGGCATGAGAACTCCAGGTTACTCCGATGGTCTTTACTTTTGGCTCCATATAATTTTAGCATTGAGTATATATCTGGAAAAACAAATTTGGGAGCGGATTTTTTAAGCCGCCATCCGTGTGATGAGAATCACCGTAAACCCCAGAACTAATAATAAATTTCTCTATGTGTATATAGAATAAAGGACTGACATATAATGTCTGTTTTAAGAGGGGAGATGTCGTGGAATATTCTAATCCACATATATAAATTATCAAGTAAATATAAAGCCTAATAAATACATATAATTCTAATAAAGAAAAGAGCAATGGTAAAATAACAGTGCTGTCACAAAGAATGTACTCGAAATCCCCCTTGTTTTCTGCTTCGTCTGCAAATTGTAACGCTTTCACGTTGATAGTAAAAGCTTACTATATTATTACCCGCTTTCTTCAATGAAACGTGTGCTGTATTTCTTGGAAAAACATTGAGAGGCAGACTGCGTAATGACCTAAATTAATCCTAACATTAATTATACTGCGTTACCAAAACGAACGAACAGATGGACTAAAGGATAAAGAGAGAGAGAGAGGGGCGAATAAAATCAGGAACGCATGCAAAATTAAACACGCGTCTCGCTATTAATGCCACCCCCAACAAGCGTAACGCGATACACAATTACTACTATCACGCGTGTAAGGCTGCATGCACTAACTTTTTCGGACGGACAGTGATAAATTCACTACCCTTCCCAGAGTTAGGTTTTTAAATCCTGAAAAACGCTTATAAGGAAAGATGACAATAGATGGGTTTACGTTTGAAAACATTACAGTACCCAGACAGCACATCTTCGAAACAGGAGGTAGTAGAAATTGCATATTTTGAACGCAGCCACTTAGCTCTTTTAAATTGGTATATTTGGGTTCCTTAGGGTTTGCTGACAAAGAATATGTACAACGTTATGCAAATAGTCTAGGAATTAACAAGTTATAGCCAAAATAAAATGATAGTGCTGTCAGACAACACCCAAAATCAGAATCGCTCAGTGGTAGATTTTTTTTCACCACCATTGTACGGGAAATGGGCCACAAGTTACATTTGAACTGATTGGCTGGAATGATATGTAAGGCTAAACACGATTAGTCGGGCTATAAATGCTATCCTGGTTGTTAGGGGAGACGTAGGAAGTTAAAATTTTTTCAAACCCTTGTCGAAACGTGGCTCGATTGGCCAGACTCGCTGATATACTCACTTAGAAGCGTTAGTTCGAGACCACTAGTGCAAATAAGCTTGATAAAGCAACAGTGCGTTGAAGCCAGCTCATATTTTGCTAAATAAAAGCCTGGAATATAAGCAGATGGGAATTTGTGCCAGTAATTGTGCCAGAATTCATTGCTAATCAACGTATCTGTGTTTGTTTCCATGAATTGTGGTAAGCTTGAAACATTCAGTATCTTTTAATGAAAATTGAATGTGAATTGTTAATTTATGCCTGTATATATGTGTAGTTCAGTAGCAAACATGATATAAAGCCTATAATGCTCCAGCCTGAACAGAAGGTGTCGGAGGAAAGTAAAACTGCATGAAATGGCCAAACAGTACACTGACACCTAGGTTGTTGATTAGACAGAAATAATGCTGGAATTGCAGAGGCGTAGTAACCATTAAGGAGGTTAATGCTGGTATAAAGTATTTCAGATGAAGCTGACAGTTGGCCTAACGCTCTGAACTCAATGTTTGTGATGTATTGTGCTCTGTGTAGAACTAGAGTATCAATTAGTTATGAAGTAGAAGGTACATCCTTCTTGTTTTCAGGGACCGTGGTCTTGATGGTATTGAGCAGCACCTGGTCAGAGCTTTGCTGAATCCAGAGTCGGACAGCATACTCCTTGGTCCATTTAGCTATCAGTGAGGTGTCTCCAGAGCCGAGGGGAGAGTCGAGCAGAGGAGTCTGTTCCTGCCGCCATCACGCCAGATAAGCTGATGTGGCCAGCTGAGCTCAAAATTATGTACCCCCAGCTTAAAATGACCTTGTAAAAATAACATTAAGAGGGGAATTAAATTGTGTTAATATCAGGAACTGAGAACATCTCCAATAATAGTTCCCCTAAAGACAAACTATTGAAGTCATGATGACAAATACCAACAGAGCTTGAACAAAACAAAACCAGTATTACCTCATATTACTACTACACAACTGACACACATAGGATACTTTTAATAATATATGTCACTACTATATTCATATTGATAAATTATGTACATATAACTTGTAATTTAAATTGATTGTGATTCCTGGTTCCCTTTGTAGTTGAATCAGGACACATATTCATTCATGCCAGCAATGAATACATATTGTTATTTGAAAAGTTATCAGTGACTCCTTTAAGATATCCTTGTAGAGTGTTTTATGTATGTGAGTGTCACAGTGTTGTCAAGTGTGGTGGAATAAATTAAATTGTTTATCCGTCTGTTGTTGTTATGACTTACACTTCATCATACTCATACCCTAGACATACAACGTAGTCATCACACTATTCCAGAATAATTCTGACTGAGATATATATATATATGTGGCAGCAAGTAAGGTTATCTATAATACACTACACTTATTAGATATAGATACCTTCACAGCTGATCTCAGTCAGTACACTAAGTCCCCTATAAATATTTATACATCCCACTTCACCACACACAGGTCCCATCACCCTTTTCAGTGTGTATGCTCCTACTCTGTACTCTGCCTCAGAAGCTAAAGATGAGTTCTACGAAAATCTAACAGCAATTATCAAAAGCATACCTAGGCAAGAACAGCTTGTTCTCCTTGGTGACTTTAACGCTAGAGTGGGTGCCGATAATGTTTCATGGCCTTCATGTCTGGGCAGGTTTGGTATTGGCAAGATGAATGAAAATGGACAACGGCTCTTAGAGTTGTGCGTTCACCATGACCTCTGCGTGACCAACACCTACTTTCAGACAAAACCCCAGCATAAGGTGTCATGGAGACACCCACGATCCAAGCACTGGCACCAACTTGACCTGATTCTCGTCAGAAGGCCACTCCTCAGGTCTGTGCTCTCCACGCGCTCGTACCATAGTGCAGACTGTGATACAGATCACTCCTTGGTTTGCTGCAAAAATCAGAGCACAACCAAGAAAACTCTATCGTGTCAGACATGAAGGGAAACCACGCATTGATACCAGCAAGATGTCAGACCCTTTCATGATCGCTCAATTCACTGCGACCTTCGAGAAAGTGCTCAGTAGCCCTCAGCATGGTGATACTATTACAGAGAACTGGGAGCATCTACGGAACACCATTCAAAGTACTGCACTTGCCACCTTTGGTAAGAAAACAGCCAAGTCAAATGACTGGTTTGATGCTTCATCAGATGTGATGGCACCTGTCATTGAAGCTAAGCGCAGTGCTATGAATGAATACAAACGTTCACCGAATGCCAGAACCCTACAGATCCTGAGGGCTACGAGAAGCAAAGTTCAACAAACTGCTCGACGCTGTGCAAATGACTACTGGCTCCAGCTCAGTGAGAGCATCCAGATCGCAGCGCAAACAGGCAACATTAGACAAATGTATGACGGTATAAAGAAAGCACTTGGCCCCCATAAAAGTAAGACGGCACCGCTAAAAACCATCAGCGGAGAGAAGCTAACCGATAAGGGTAAGCAGATGGAGAGGTGGGTCGAGCACAACTCTGAGCTTTACGCTAGAGACAATACCGTTACGCCTGCAGCCCTTGATGGTGTCAACAGTCTGCCAACTATGGAGGAGCTGGATGCCGAACCAACATTAGAGGAACTCAGCAAGGCCATTGATAGCTTGGCCTCTGGCAAAGCACCAGGCAGTGATGGGATTCCTCCTGATTTAATCAAATGCTGTAAGAGCACGCTATTACATCCCCTGCATAGGATGCTGTGCCAGTGCTGGGAAGAGACAACTATTCCTCAAGACATGCGAGATGCCAAGATTGTAACACTGTATAAAAATAAAGGAGACAGAAGTGATTGCAATAACTACAGAGGCATCTCTCTTCTTAGTATTGTTGGTAAGGTTTTTGCCAAAGTCATCTTAATGCGACTACACAAGTTAGCTGAGCGCATATATCCAGAGTCACAGTGTGGATTCCGAGCTGGCAGATCAACAACAGACATGATCTTCTCTCTCCGCCAGCTTCAGGAAAAATCAAGAGAGCAGAAAAGACCATTATATATCGCCTTTATAGACCTCACAAAAGCATTCGACCTAGTTAGTAGGGATGGACTCTTTAAAATCCTCCTGAAAATAGGCTGCCCTTCTAAAATGCTGGAAATGAAAAAGTCATTCCATGACGGCATGAAGGGAACAGTCCAATATGCTGGAAGCACGTCACAGCCCTTTGATATACGAAGTGGCGTTAAACAAGGCTGTGTTCTGGCTCCGACCCTCTTCGGAATCTTCTTTGCCTTACTCTTGAAACATGCATTAAGAGATGCAACTGAAGGAATATGCCTTCACACTAGGTCAGATGGCCGTCTGTTTAATCTTTCAAGGCTGAAGGCAAAAACAAAAATCAGAAGGGTCACTATAAGAGACTTGTTGTTCGCTGATGATGCTGCAGTCGTCACTCAAAGCCAACAGGAGCTTCAGAGCTTGATGAATCGCTTCACTAAAGCATGCAAGGACTTTGGCCTCACAATAATAAGTCTAAAGAAAACGAATGTGCTGAGTCAGGATGTGGGTGCTGCACCAGTTATCACTATCGATAACTATGAATTGGCAGTGGTGCACCACTTCACATACCTAGGGTCTACCATCAATGACAAACTCTCACTGGATACAGAAATCGACAGCCGCATTGGCAAAGCTGCAGCTACCTTTGCCCGCCTCACATCGCGTGTTTGGGGAAACTCGAAACTCACAATGAAGACCAAAGCTGCGGTATATAATGCCTGCGTCACCAGCACACTCCTATATGGCAGCGAGACCTGGACGACCTATGCTAAGCAAGAAAGAAGGCTCAATACCTTCCATTTGCGGTGTCTACGCCGCATCCTCGGCATCTCGTGGAAAGATAAAGTGACTAATGTCGAGGTGTTGTCACGTGCTGGCCTTCAAAGTATGTATACGCTTCTTAGACAACGCAGACTTCGCTGGCTTGGCCATGTTCGCCGCATGGAAGATGGTCGCATCCCAAAAGATATCTTCTACGGACAATTAGCAGATGGCAAGAGAACAGTTGGGCGACCACAGCTGAGGTTCAAAGATGTGTGCAAGAGAGATATGAGGGCACTGGACATGGATCCAGCAACATGGGAGGATGAAGCTGCCGATCGCACTAAGTGGCGATGCTATTTACGGCGCCACCTCAGATTGGGCGAAGAGAGGCTCACACAAGAAGCAGAGGTGAGGAGAAAACGTCGAAAGGAGCATCAGGAAAATAAGCAGCTGAGGGCTGTCACCTCGGGGGCGCATTCCCATAGTCAGTTATGACTAAAGGGGCTATTATTATTATTATTATTATTATTATATATATATATATATATATATATATATATATATATATATATATATATATATATAATTATATGATTTGCTATTGATTCACTACAGTGAGTTGGTAAGTATGTAGACGTGTTTCTGCAACCATTGTGTAATTTCTGAAGGACTTACCCGCTTGTGTATATTCAAAATAAATTGCGAATGATGGCAAAAGTGTGTCTGTAGGTTTGGAAAAGCATTAAAAAAATTATTTCTTGTTGGAATGGGACACATACCAGGAACATAAGGAAGGATGACAGAAATTGTTTTAATGTATTGATCAAGGTATTACTTAGTATTTTATATTAGACCAAATCATTGTATGAAGGCGTAGCATGGACAAATGTATGTAACTAAGGATTTAAAAGGAAAGTGTAGTCACGGTGAACTGGATGTGGGTAGTGCTGGTATATATTGTCCTGTGCATTTGCTAGCACATTATCTGACACTGTCTATCGTCCCCATCTTGTGTAATAATGGAATAGTGATGGACCATATTGGGGTTACGTTTATTTATGTTTCAGGTTCTATCCTGACAACTAAAAAACAAAAACTTTATAGAGTCATCCACCTCTGCTGGACTCTGTGGTGCAAGTACCCTTGAGGTTAACAGGGCCAGATACCCAGCTTCCACCGCCTGGAGAAATTCAAAATACGTGTTCAGCCATGGCAGGAGAGTGACAGATCTCTAAACACAAGATAAGTGGCAAAACAAAGCCCCTGATCAGCGTATCCAGATTATACCCCTATACTAAAAGACAAGATGCAAATAAACATACAGTGAATGATGAAAAGTGGGGATATAAATTTACCCATTACTAGCTTCACAGTCAAGAAATAGTGACAAAACTCATTAGTATCATATCAATGTTCTTTAAAAGGAGATAATTAATCCAGTTGATAACCTTCAACAATTGAATGAATTTTGATATTGTTAATTATTTTCAATGTTTATTGATTTATTGTTGTAAATAAATTTGATTTCATTTCAAACTTTCCAGACCGAAAAGAGAAACGGTATAGGCTAAATAAATTGTAAATATTTACCAACAGACTTACTTACTTATTAAAGTTGAGTTCATGTTCTTGTTGGAAATAATTTTGTTAATATCCCCTAGCAGAGTCAACAATAATAATAATAATAATACAATAATCAAGGGAAGATCTTGAGAGGGAGCCCATAGGGATCCAGGATAATACAATAACATCCTATCTGGAAACTTATACAGTTTGACCCTACCTTTGATATCCATACACCCTTACTCTTTTCAGAGAAGGGGTATACTTATAAGACCAGACTCTTATCTGGCCCTATCCTGGTACACTACAGTATCCCATCTAACGTTGCTAAGTATAAAGTATGGTGTTCGCACAACATCCAAATCGCATGTCCTATTTCACAGAACATATCGTGGACGTTAAGCGGCGCATGACGGGACTCTGTTTTGTTCATGGAGTCAATAAAATTTGGATCGTTTATTAACTTTCTAATTTGAGGTCCATCAAAAATTCCAGCTTTAAGTTTGTCTATGCTCAATTCTGGAAACTTTCTGCATAAGTAATTAAAACAGGTACCATCTTTGTTCAGTGCCTTAACAAATTGCTTCATCAAGCCAAGCTTTATATGTAATGGTGGCAGTAGAACTCTTTTTCGATCAATGAGAGGCTTATTGACAATATTTTTTTCTCCAACTTTAAATTCATCCCTCAACGGCCACTGTTTCTTTGTCCAGTGCATATCTTTTGCCCTGCTATCCCACAAACAGATAAAGCATGGATATTTGGTGAATCCCATTTGCTGGCCAAGCAAGAAGTTCATCATTTTAAGATCTACACAAACCATCCAGTTATGTTCTAAATACTTCAATTTTTCCAGAACTGTGCTTATTGTAGCATACTCCTCCTTCATTGTAGTAGAATGAGCAATTGGAATTGAGCCATATTTGTTACCATTGTGTAAGAGAACACCCTTCAAACTTCTTTTAGAGCTGTCAATGAAAAGTCGCCACTCATCTGGTGTATAACTTACACCCATTTTGTTAACAAGACCTCCTACATTAGTACAAAAAACAAGGTTGTTTTCTTTACAAAAGAATGGAATAAAACCTTGCTCTCTGCTGCGATAAAATGTAACCTTTGTTTCAGCAGTCAGTAATTTTTTTTCTTTCAATCTTGAAGCCAAAAGTTCTGAAGATTTCTTGGAGAGATATAGATCTCGTATTAGATCATTTAGTTCAAGCTGGTCGAAGCGTTGAGCATCTGAAAAATCATCTTCAAAATCACTATCACTGTCACTTGTCTTTCCACATGCCACTGCTGTCTCATCTTCTAGCAGGGAATCCGAAATCTGACTGAAAGTTGGAATTGGTATGTCATCTCCGTGTGGAACAGGTCGCCTAGCAGAATCTAAATCTGGATATTTCTACTTTTTGTGATTTGTTCCATTAATTCCCTTAATATTCACAACACAGAAATAAAATTCATCATAGTGGTTCTTGGGCTCTCTTCAAACCATTGGAATTCCAAATTTTAAACATTTTCTTTTCCCACAAGTCCACTGTCGCAGGTGTTCAACACATGTTTTGCAAACAATATGAGGAGCCCAAGACCTGTCCTGGTCGCCTAGTTTTACTTTAAAGTAAGCAAAGTATGCCTTTTTTCACAAAAACAGTAATATGCTTCCTATGTTCTTCTTTGAAAGTGTACTCTCCACAAATATAACAAAATAAATGCGGTGAAAGAAAACATGCTCTTCTTGAAGATGATGCCATTCTCTGTTAGAAGTGTAATAAAATAAGTAGCATACTAACATGCATGCAGTGGCTTAAAATCTAAAAAAGACAATTCTGGGAAGATTCTTGGAAAACTGAAACTGAGAGTAAACAAGCAGTTTTCTTTTGTAAAGGACTAGACAGCAATAGTATTTTTACATAGCCTTATATAGAAAATATTGTAATAATACAGGGTGACCCCAAAAAAAAAACGGGCCCGCGCGCGCACAATAAGTGCGCGCGCTGGCCCGTTTTTTTTTAGTCACCCTGTATTAATGAAATACAAAAATGTCTGTATCTCAAAAACTAGAGCTGCTACAGACAAGTAAAGTGATATTTGGATTGAGCAGGCCTCATTTATGTACAATCAAGAGTAAAATGTTTGGCACCAAAATATTTTTTTTTGTAGGGCTGTGTAATAGACCATTATCATACACAAATAATAGACCATTATCATACACAGATAATAGACCATTATCGAACACAGAAAGTAGACTTTTACCGTACACAGATATAGACCATTATCGTACATATGTAGTAGATCATTATCGTTCACAGGTAGTAGAACAATATCGTACACAGATAGTAGACTATTATTATACACAGATAGTAGACCATTATCGTACACATATAGTAAACCATTATTGTACACATATAATAGACCATTATCGTACACAGATAGTAGACCATTATTATACACTGATAGCAGACCATATTTTTACACAGGTAGTAGACCGTTATCGTACACATATAGTAGACCATTACTGTACACAGGTAGTAAACCATTATCGTACACAGGTAGTAGACTATTATCGTACACATGAAGTAAACCATTATTGTACACAGGTAGTAGACCATTATCGTACACAGATAGTAGAACATTATTCTACACAGATAATATAATATTATCGTACAAAGATAGTAGACCAATATAGTACACAGGTAGTAGACCATTATCGTACTCCGATAGTAAACCATTATTGTACAGAAATAATATATCATTATCATACACAGATAACAGACAATTATCGTACACTGACAGTAGACCATTATCGTACACAGATAGTAGTCCATTATCGTTAACAAATATAAGACCATTATGGTACCCGTACACAGGTAGTAGACCATTATCGTACACAGGTAGTAGACCATTATTATACACATGTAGCAGACCATTATCGTACACAGGTAGTAGACCATTATTGTACACAGGTAGTAGACCATTATCGTACACAGATAGTAGAACATTATTTTACACAGATAATAGACCATTATCGTTGTGGCAGTTAGGGAACGATGTACAGTCAAAGGGAAGGAATAAAGAGAACTAGGAATGGGAAGGTTCAGATAGAGTACAAAAAAAGAGATGCGCGAACAATGTTGCGCATGAGAGAGGTGAAGGATAATCCAGTGAATGCACGCTTTTCTCAGCGGGCAGTACAGAAACGTGAGCCAGAGAGGGAAGCCGCATATACGCGGGTAGCCATGTTAATGGCGTACTCAGATAGTTTAGATGATAATTATTTCATGGACAAGAAGTAGGTTGGGTAATGATTAACCCGAATTATTGAATAGGAGAAATTTTTGTGTAGAAGGAGAAACGGTGTGAGTTAGTTATTATTCAGATAGGAAAAGGTACGTAGAGTGAACTTTATTTCATTTAGACAGTAGTCCTGTTCTTCAGTGTTGAAAGGGAAAACAACATCCCCGGGGAGGCCCGGTCTACCAATAGATAACCTGAACACTGAGATGATAGATAACAATAGACATAAGAAAACTATAAGGAAGAAAGAACAGAACTAGAGACTATAGCACGTGCATGATCACTGATGGTTAAAAGGTCAGAAGGTGTAGATTCGATATTGAGCGAGAGAGAGTGAGGAAAGAATGAACTTACATATTATATATTCTATGATGGACCAAATGTGGAGGTCAGAGCAGACAGCAATGATCCTTTCATATGTAAATAAACACTATTTAAATTACTCTGGCGTTATCGCATCACGTGCTGTGTGTGTGTGTGTGACTGTGTGGTATACAGCATATCATAGCTAACCACAGAGGTAAGCGAACCTGGACAGACATTGTCATATATGATTCATAATAACCACCAGAACTGCCACATCGTACACATGTAGTAAACAATTATCGTACACATATAGTAGACCATTATTGTACACAGATTGGATAGAATTATCGTACACAGATAGCAGATCATTATTGAACACAGATAGTAGACCATAATTGCACACAAATAGTATACCATAATTATAAACAGATAGTAGACCATTACCGTCGGCAGACAATAAACCATTTTTGTACACAGATAGTCAATCATTATTGTACACAGATAGTCAACCATTATTGTACACAGGAAGTCAACCATTACTGTACACAGATAGTCAATCATTAATGTACACAGATAGTAAACCATTAATGTACACATGTAGTAGACGGATATTGTACACAGATAGTAGACGATTATTGTTCACAGAAAGTAGACCATTATTGAACACAGATAGTAAACCATTATTGTACACATATAGTAAACCATTATTGTTCACATATTGTAAACCATTATTGTACACAGATAGCGAACCATTATTGTACACAGATAGTAAATCATTATTGTACACAGATAGTAAACCATTATTCTACACAGATAGTAAACCATTATTGTACACGTAAAGTAAACCATTATTGTACACAGATAGTACATCATTATTGTACACATAATAAACCATTATTGTACACAGATAGTAAACCATTATTATACACATAAAGTAAGCCATTATTGTACACAGATAGTAAACCATAATCGTACACAAATAGTAAAGCATTATTACACACAGACAGTAGACCATTATCGTAGACATACAGAATCGTTACTAAAAATGGAAAGCAAATATTCTTCTCTGGGATGGGAAAACAAATCACAACATGCGTCATGTTTAAAAAAAAACAACAAAATAAAAACAAATACAGTGACACCATAATCCGGTAAAAAGTATTACAATAGCAGGTTGTCTGCGGTGCCGCTAACACGCCACATTAATACGGGAAGCTGTCCAAAAAGCATACGATGAGAAGCCAAACTATAAGTAACCTAGCTAATCTAGCCAATTTATATCTCTCAGTTCCCAACTAGACATTGTAGCAGGCTCTGCAAATGTATTACGTGCAACAGGAGATTACAACAATGCTCGGGGCTCTCTTTTGCAGGATTTGCAGTCAGATTTTCAGCTAGAGAGTACATGACAAAGTGGATTGACCTTAAGTAAGAGGCGACAGTATGTACTATTTTACAGACGCCGTTGTTGAACAGGTATTTCGAAAGTGGCAGTGGAATTCGCGATCATCTCAGAGCTTAGTGGAGTGTGTTACAAACACTGCTTACGGTATTTGTAGGTGATACAACGATTCTGACATGAGATGGAAACCACAAACAGAAGGACATGATGGAACTGCAGGAAGAGCTAATATATATATATATATATATATATATATATATATATATATATATATATATATATATATATATATATATATATATATATATATACATATATATATATATATATATATATATATACATATACACACGTCTAATAAGAGTGTGTTACCGTAGCCTGAAAGGGGAGCAAAGAATAGTAACCTACCATGCATGTCGTAAAAGCGACTAAGGAAGTTGGGCATGTGGTCAGTTAGCCCATCATATAGAAATGTTTAAACCACGAAAACATCAATAAACAAGATGGACAAGTCAAAAGCCACATATTATCCACAACCAAATATTAGTCCCCTTTATCCACAACCAAATATTAGTCAACTCTATAGACAACCTCATATTAGCCACATCTTTACACAACCTAATATTAATCAACTCTATACACAACCTAATATTAGTCACATTTTTAAACTGCCTAATATTAGTCATCTCTTTACACAACCTAATATTAGTCATCTCTTTACACAACCTAATATTAGTCATCTCTTTACACAACCTAATATTAGTCATCTCTTTACACAACCTAATATTAGTCACATTTTTAAACAGTCTCATATTAGTCATCTCTTTACACAACCTCATATTAGCCACATCTTTACACAACCTAATTTTAATCAACTCTATACATAACCTAATATTAGTCACATTTTTAAACAGCCTCATATTAGTCATCTCTTCACACAACCTCATATGTGTCACCTCTTTACAAAATCTCATATTAGTCGCACCTTTAGATATAGTAGAGACAGTAGTATCTCTATACTTTCTTCGTCGCCTCAGATGTAACCGGATATCACCGGTGGTAATTCTTTTGCTTACCCACATACATATGTAGGCCTATATATCTCGAAGTGAGTGCTTGTTTAGACAAAACTGCTGTTTTTAAGCTACAATAACTACAAACGGAAAGGTACATAAAACAAATTTACCTTTTAAAGTGTTATTCATAATGAAAAAAAACCTGCTGTTATGCTGTACGAGATCACAATTTTGTTTCAGTCACCTTCTTCAAGTGCCATGCCTAGTGGCGTAGGAAATCATGTCTCTCCACAACTTCCTGTTTCCAGTACAATGTATCAATTCTGCTGTTTTCTTTCCAATCCACGATGTCAAACTATTACTCTATTTGTCGTCCCCTATCTCGTTTTCCTTCAATCTTACTTGTTGTTACGATATATTCCAGCTGTCCTCTTCTCATAACATGCCCAAAAAAAGTGGATTGCGTCTTACTAACTTGTGAAATAAGTTTCCTTTGCGCATTGTCCTCTTTCAGGACATCCTCATTACTCTTTTTGGTTGTCCATGGTGTTTTTAACATTCTTCTTTTAAACCACATCTCTGTAGCCTCTAGTGCCTTTCCTAATTGATTACTATATGTCAGGATTGGTTCTATATAACACTGAAGAACTCTCTTTCTCACTTCCAATGACAAGAAATTGTTGCATAAAATACACTTCTCTTTATAGAATGCTACTTTTGCCTGAGCTATTCTTCTTCAGCCAACTATAACTTTTAAATGCATCCATAATCGCACAATGTCATTTTTCGGTTAGAAATAGCACATACTTGGTGCAAAATATATATATATAATCACAATTCTACGGATTTAGCAACAAGTTAAGACTTACTGTAAGGCTATATCTAAGGACAGTAAATTAAAAAAAAAAATATTACACACATAAAGGTATGTTTCAGAGGCTCGTGAGAAACAAAGTAGAAAACTAGACAACAGAAAAACAACAGAAGTGAGTGGCTTACCGGATAATCGAACCCAGGACCTTCCGAGCGGCATCCCCGCCTAGCTACGGAAGCGAATCACGATATCCTCTCTGCCAACTAGGCACTAGGCTACATTTGAAACATACCTTAATATGTGTAATATTTATTTATTTACTGTTCACTGGCCTCGGCTTTCCCTTCTTTATTCATTTAAATGTTTATATCTAAGGACATATTGTAAGCAATATGTAGGCTTATATGTCGAGTACTGTCTGTGCATATCACATACCTTTTGTACCATTGATCTAATAAAGGAATAACCACAAGATAAACGTGCTCGACGAAAACAGATAACGTATATTAGAAATTACTTCACAAAAGCTACTTGAATACTTACGAGCGCAAATTAATAATGGCCCAATTTAAACAGATAAATCCAGAAAGAACATAGTCATTCTATTGCAATCCAGAAAATATTTTCACAGTTCAAATGTCACAAGGAGGCGACTATTTACAGCATACTTCTCTTCAAGGACACAATCATTTTATTATACTTCGGTTGGCTTGTTACTTTCAACGAGAGCGCTAGACTTTGTCGAGGATGAAGTTGCAACAAACATCCATGACACGCACGTGAGCTGCGGGTGCAAACCGTTTTGCCAAATTACAAAACCACGCTCTAAACGATACAATAAAAATTCACACAACAATACACGCACGCACGCAGACACTCACAAACACTATCTTACATCAGGGAGTCGATCTTCTCACTTTCCCTGCTCGCTCCTTCTGAAGCATGGAACCACTGTTGTAACTGTTCCGTATATAGGCAGACTGCATCAGTGCTTTTATGTGCTCTAGCAGTTATGGTTTATGAGGCAATGTTTAACAGAACGAATCAAGTCGTTATATCATCATTATCAATTTTTCTTTGTGCTCCCTACGGAGCACGGAATCAACACTGCAGCCGATCCGTTTGCAGGGAGCCCACACCAAGCAGTCACCTGCTATTGCAATAGTGGTTCGTGTGGCAATATGTTTTATGTGATGAGGTTTCCAGCCCCATGCAGAACCTGGCCATCACGCCTAGTGGCGTCGTGTGTGGCAACAACAAATTGATTCCACTTTGCTCGGTCGGTGGCCATCCTTCGTACAGTGCCCCAACTCTGGTTCATTCTTTGCATCTCAGCCTCCACAGTCCTCCGCCAGGTTGTTTTTGGTTGGGAACTACGAGGGGCAGAAACTATATATAAATATCACAGATGCGCAAACAGACACATCAAAGAGTCAAAACGGGGGCAAAAACAAAGAAACAAACATAGATAAAGTCTGTGCCCGCGATGGATGCTTGACTTGCACAGGACTAGCAAAAATAAACATATTCTTCTCAATGAAAGGAGGCAAACGCACAAGAAATCACGTTCCATCTGGCTCAGATCTCCTTACAAGCTTTAGTGGGACTCGACGAACATGTATACAATCAACACCCACAGAGCAAATCAAAAGGAGAAGAATATCTTCGTAGCGGTCCTTGGGGAGACCCTGAGATGGGCAGAATGTCAGAAGTGTGCCAAGCACTTTGGGGTCGTCCGTGTATGACGTCATTAAATTTTTGCCTTTTTTTTTTAGCACCCTTCCCCTTGTCATATTTAGACAAAAACTTAGACTCCCATCTTATGGGACACCCCTCAAATCTCCCTTCCACCCATTTTTCCCTAATTTATTTGTAGTACTGACAAGAAAGAATGTTTAGAATGTAAATTAGTTTAGTGCGGACAAATGACCAATATAACTAGAATAGTGTTTAATTAATCAAGCTTTTACAAAGATTTTTAAATCTTGCTAAATTTATTTAAAATGTCGATCATTAATTTAATTTAATTCATTACTACATAGTAAAGTAAACACGTTAATAGCTTCAATTTTTACTTATGTTAACTTTTCAAAACATTATGTTAAACTTGAGAGCAAATCCACAACAATTAACCGCTTTAAAAACTGAAGTTGTTATCAATTAATTATTTCTCTTGGTCAGCATTATCTCACGGCAAAGAAGGTGCTCCGACGATGAAAAAAAAAACTAGAAATCCATGAGAGAAATCCGGGAGGTATTAAGAATTGCGGATACAAGTATATTGTGAGGATGGAAGTTACAAAATATATCTAGTTCTGAAACCATTTATGAAAGAAGCGATCCTAACTTTTTTTTTTTTTAGTGACGTCATATTTTTGCAGGCCCCTCCCTATCGTCACATTTTTTTTTTTTTCGTACGCCCTCTAATACTCGAGGCGAAATCTCAGGTTATTATTAATGTCTAACCTGACATTGATTTTACGTGAGTATCCCTTTTGTTTTTCTTGTACAGAGACAGGTGTCCCTCGCCATTCAGGCAGATACTCGCCGATTTCGGAGGTACCCCATTAGAGCTGGGTCGGCTCAGGAGCCGCCAATCCCTGGTCGACGACACTCCTTCAAATGTACTTGCCAGGTCTCGAGTTAATCCAGTCCAATTCCCGGTCGACGAAAAATCCTCATATGCCGTCGCCCGGGTTTGATCCTGGATCACCCGGTCGCCAGAGCGGTGTGGTAACCACTACGCTAGCGCGGCTTCATATTTCGTAAAAAAAATGCTGAGGCCATCTACCCCGTCCTGCGTGACGTCATTTGTAGACAACCCGTTTAATCAATATATAGTGGCTAAGAGGTAAGGCGTCCGCCTCGAGTTCTAGAGGTACCGGGTTCGATTCCCAGTTGAGAGAAAATAATTTATGGAAAAATGTTTTTTCAGAACCAGTGGTCCTAGTGATGTCGTACTCGCCCCTGGTCTCCTGGGTAGTCAGATCGGATGCCTAGCCTTCTCGGATAAGGGCGAAAAAAATATGAGGTCCCGTGTGCACGTTGCGCACGTTAAAAATCCCACGGCAGTTGAAAATCGTAAAGAGTAGGCCTATCAGGCCGCTATCTTGGCAAAATTTAAGAATTAGAAACCTACCCACAACAAAAATATTTATAGAACGTATGATTCCTATATACACACACTGAGATTCTCGCTGGTGCTACGGAGTTTGTGCACTGTGCTGAGATCCTCCTTGTGTGATCTAAGGGAGGAGATCGGACCACGGATGGAGTAGTCCGTGTGCAATGAAGTTAGTCCTTAAACCAAACCAAACCATACATAATAAATATTTCACTGGCCTTTTTCACTGCTCATCTTCAACCCCTATATAATGTCCCAAAAATTTCAATTTACTGAGATTCAGCTACTGGGCAAGAGTGGCACAAGATCCAACTCACCCAGCACACAAAACCTTTGATAGGGGTAACCAGTACATAGGCCACATTCCATTAAACCATAATAGATACCCGTGAGGGTGGAAAACAATGGATGAAGTGGATCAACACCCAAACCTATTTAATATGATAAACAGTAGTGCTCAGTATAAAGCAAAGATCCCACCATGGGAATTAAAAGTGCCAGAAACTGACTCCCACTTATCGAAGATCATAAGCAAATCTAACGATATAATCTCAACAGAAATTAAAGCACTACAGTACGGTATATAAATAATAGCCTAACTATATATACAGATGGGTCAAAAGATGAAGAATGACAATTAGGAGCAGGAATAGCAATACCAAAATTAAAAATTTATAAAAGATACAAAGTAACAGGTAATACATCCATCTTTACAGCAGACTTAGTGGCAATCCTAAAAGCTTTAGAAATAACTGCAGAAAACCCACCAAATAAAGTAACCATTCTCACAGATTCCCTTTCATCAGTATTAGCTATCAGAAACAGGAATGATTGTAGCAGGCCAGATATTATAGAGGAAATACTACAGGTTAATACATACCTGCACACTATAGGATGCAGTGCAACAAACATGGATACCATCACATGTGGGGATAGCAGGAAATGAGCTTGCAGACAAAGAAGCCAAAGAGGGAAGAACTAGCTATAATAAAATTGAAGTAGGCTTAGGGGAGTTTGAAATTAAGAGCGTAATTGCTCAAGCAATAACTAAAGAGTGGATAACAGCATGGAACCAAAGTAAAAAAGCAAGACACTCATACAAAATCCTAAAAAAACCAAGCAAATAATATCAAATACAAGATGAACTAAAAATACCAATTAATAAAAAATTGCTGAGGCTCAAGCTTGGAACTGGATATTTCATGATTGAGGAACCCACATGTGAAGAGTGTCAAGAACCAAACACAATTAGAGACTTTCTGGTGAACTGCAAAAAATATGACCAGCAGAGGCAAAACATTAAGACATACTGTAGTAACCACAAGGTAGAAATGAATGTAGAAAATCTCATAGGCACAAAGACCCCTTCAGAAGTGGAAAAGTTAATAAAACACTATATCACAAAAACTAAAGCTAACATAAAAAAAAAAGGGATCCGAGCCAGTAGTCCACACTAGTGAAAGACTCCCCTCAGATACATACGGATTAAAGAAATAAACCGTCCAGTGAAAATTAAAAACATATCAGCTTATAAAATATCATATTTAGGATTTAAAAAAACCATTTTGAACTATAACTACAAAAGGAAAAATACCTACTAGAGATAATAAAGTATAAAATAAATACAAACAAAACATATTACAATAAAGGAAACACGTCCTGATATAACCAACAGCTCCATGTATATGGTAGATGGTTGAAAGAAAAGTAGCAAACACATTAATAAAAAATAAAAAATTTACTTGATCCTGATGAAGTGACCTAATTTTGATAAGTGCTCAAACACAATACTACTTGGCAATCTGTAACAGACGAGATAATTTTTATTTATTTATTTTTATGTTTGTGGCTAACAAAAGCGTCTAGAGCTTTTTTCCTCTAGCGGCACAGTTACCGAGTTCCGGCATGGAAACTGGGTAGCGTCACGCTCCATTCTACCCTACTGTAAATGGGTACCTGCCTTCGGTCTTGCGTTTGGGAGGGCAAAGGCTGGGTGGAACTTCATTGGTCACCCCACATCATAAAAAAAGCTGGACATTGCATGTTGAAGTCTCTAACACTACACTTCCCTTCTGTAGTTTCTGCCATGGTACTACTTTTGATTTTTTTAACAAACGCGTGCCCCAGATCGTGACAAGTATTTAGTGTAAGAAGTTCACTATAGACCAGAGTTTCTTGACCACAAGAACTTTTTTTTGGGACTTTCGCCCTAATATAAGCGACAAACCTTGTGTCTAGGCTGAAATGTGATGACCTCGCCAAAACTCCTTGTGACTTATTTTCGTGTTACTAACTGCCACATTCTGCTAGGAGTTAGTTCTGAAGTGATTATGCTCAAAACGAACAATGGCCAATTAATACGTTTATTTAAAAAAAGTACCTCAACTCATGGTGTACAGATACAGTGCACATTTATTTCAATCCACATTTGACATCATCAAAAAAATCCATTGGCCAACACTAATTTTAACCGTTACACTTTTGAAATCACTAGATACTCAACACATTCTGTGTAAGTCCGTCGTAGTCCATACATTAATTTATAATCCTTGTTATCCAAATAATATCGTCCATAACATATAAATACTATTAACACATCCACGACTACCACATATGGAAATATAAACGGACGCTAGCGACACAATCTCAAAACACAGCTTTCTCGGCCGGCTACACGACAAAGATCTCAAAACACAGCCATCTCGGCCGGCGGCTACACAAAACGGTATCTTTCGGTGTCTTGCACGAGCACTCACGTCATAATTCTTACTTATAACGACGTGCTAAGCAACGTTCTTTTGAGCACCACAAAGTTTAAAAATAACGAACGCTTTGTGGTGTGCAAAAAGAGGTGTATTTTGATTGTTCGATTAAGGATGTGAACCCCTATGGTTGTCCAATAATGGCTATAGACCCCTTCGATTGTCCCATGAAGTCTATGCACCTCTTTGATTGTGCGATGAAGGCTAACGACCATTTTAATTGTACGATGAAGATAATGGAGCCCTTTTGATTCTCAGACGAAAACTCTGGACCCCTTTGATTTTCCGATGAAGGCTATGGATCCCATAGATTTCACAATGAACGCTTTCTTGGGAAAATAATTACGTAAAAGCATAATTACAAATTTTACATTTTAACTATTAGGTTATGTGCACGGACCCTTAGAATCCATTCATGGACCCCGAAGTCGTCCATGGAACACAAGTTAAGAAACCCTGCAGTAAACAATTCTTAGGGGACAATAAATAACTCAAGTGACAATCTCAGATTGAGAAATTAACAAAATCACTGATATGTGTTGGGGAAACTGCGTGTTACAAGTCCATGTCTCTAACTATCACAAGTGTCCGTTTTTAGAGAATTGTGATCAGTATTACATTACTAATTGCCTTTGACAGAGTCATTTGCAACTTCGGCTCCTAGGGAAATGTGATACTTTCACTGGTGGTGATTACTAAAAGCAATATCTGGTCAAACTAAACATCTATACATTTTTTTTAAAAAGTGCTTTACGAAATAACAGAAAAGAAAGTTAGATCGTGCGTCAAAAAAGTCTTAGAAAAAAAAATAAAAATTCAACGTTTTGAAGAACATAATAGTTTAATTTATTTTTAAAAAATAAATAAATAAAACGTACAACCGACGAATTTGAAACGAATTTGTTATTAACTTGTTGCTACTAAGCACGCATACATCCCGTGTCTCTATTATGAGACAAAGAAAGTACGTGCCTACTGCCACCTCAGGCAACTCGTGCAAGGCGGCTAGATGGGATTGTGCATGGGGCTGGCAACCTCATAGTGTAAAACAACTTGCCACAGAAACCGCCTCAGCAAAAACATGTGAATGTTTTGTGTAGGCTTCTTTGGGAGTTATAAGGAAAATGATGACAATGTTTGCTATTATTTACAAAATCTTTAAAATTAACAAAGTAATAACTTCAAAGAAAAGATGTGTTTCAAAAGGGGACGTATTAACATAAGAAAAGAGAAGACGACAATTTAACAAAATATTTAAATAAAACAAGACTGAAGCAATGCACACGTTTCCTGTAACACATAAGGAAGGGAAACCCGAGGCCTGTAAACAGTAAATTAATATTAGACAAACATAAAGGTATGTTTTCAGGCACTCGTAAGAAATAAAGAAGTAGAACACTTGGACAACAGAAAAACAACAGACGTGAGTGGCTTACCCAGGGTTCGAACCCCGTACTTTCCGTACGACAACTCCGCCTAGCTATCAAGCGAATCACACTGACCCCACGGCCAGCTAGGCATCCCCAAAAAAATATGCTTTGCTGGCTATTTATCAGTACGAAACACACAAGATAACACCGGAAGTATACAGTGGGCAACTCAGCCCTTAAATGACGCAATCACTTCTGTTGTTCTCCTATTAACAGTATGTGTCAGTCCAAACAAGACAAAGACCTTGATACTGGGTCCAGTAAATAGTAGAAGACTTAAGGACATTAGTATAGAACAGAGGGTAGGTTTCTGGTATTGTATAAACATAAATAACACATAAGGAAGGGAAACCCGAGTCCTGTAAACAGTACGGGGTTCGAACCCTGGGTAAGCCACTCACGTCTGTTGTTTTTCTGTTGTCCAAGTGTTCTACTTCTTTATTTCTTACGAGTGCCTGAAAACATACCTTTATGTTTGTCTAATATTAATTTACACGTTTCCTGTGTCTTAAGCACATACAAACGGAGGATGTCCATATCTATCAGAAGCGAAGAAGGGGAAAAAGAGAATGACTAAAATTAGATTCAAAAGTGTAAAGCTTGAACTAAGACCCAACC
Organism: Oreohelix idahoensis; assembly: GCA_024509875.1. NCBI lineage: Eukaryota > Metazoa > Mollusca > Gastropoda > Stylommatophora > Oreohelicidae > Oreohelix > Oreohelix idahoensis. The sequence goes on along the minus strand of JAMPIV010009817.1, from coordinate 395,976 downwards.
ATTTTTTTTTTTTAAAATACACAAACACACACATATACAGTCCCCTTGTCACGGGTTGCCTCCCCTTTTTTCTGTAGTAGTGGTCCAACAGTGGCCAAAACCTAGAGTATCTAATGTGGGTCTTCAAAGGTGTCTACCTTCGCACAAGATTACTCTTGGCAGAGTTGTAGATAGAAGGGTAATGATGCTTCTACCTCGAGGGAGTTTTCACAAAATCATTCAGAAGTCAAGAACAATGCTGAATGAATCTGAGCATGTTAACTTTGTATCTGACACGCCGCCTTTTGTGAAGATGGATTATCTTATAAGTAGCTCGTTCAAACCACCGACTGAATTACTAAGCGAAATTCTTATTATTATTTTACAGCTCTTTTTAAGTGTATTTAAGAAATTGACTGAGACACACGGCTGCAGTACACTGAAAATGATTACATCAAAGTTAAATTTGTATATACACAAATAACAAATTTAATAATCAATTATGGTTAACAGTTTAAAAATAAATAACTTTTTTTTTAAAGTAATCATCACAGGGTGATGTTATGGTTTTCGAAAAATGGACATTTCACTTGGCAGTTTTTAAGTTTTACTTAGCTGCCAATAGTTTGATGGTTTCTGCTCCCGCTGATGTTTGGTTCTTTGCAGATAGATGACTGGTTCACTCTCGTCACTGGTCAAGTCTGAAAGTTGTGACACATTCCAAGAAGCATCAGGGAAGTATCTCTAAGACCCGTCTGATGATGGTGTCTAGCGTCGACTTTAGGCCACTTATACTCTTACTTGTTCCAGAGATAGTACTCTCAATTGGTACCACCGACTAGTGTCACAAAAGAAGAGAACAAATACCTTCTTGAGTATTGAGTTTCCCTCACACACACTCATGTTCCCCCCCCCCCTTCCCCCTTTTTTTTAAAAATTCCACCATACCATCTATCTCAGAACTTTACCCTCTCTGAGAATTAATCTTAATCCCAGTGAGCGGAAACTTTCATTACCTTTAGATTGAATAGGTTTACAGTTATTTCTACATTGGTTGATATGGAAGTCTGTTTGATGTAGAAGTAAAGTTGGATTGCACGGAGACTGGAGATGTATAAGGTTGCTCAGTGTAAATGTACTGATGTAACGTACTGTTTTTCTGTGTTATGGATGGTAGTACGTTGAGCGTGTTATGTTGTCCTGGGCAGTACCAAGTAGAAGCAAGGAATCTAGGTCACTAGCGTGAGGTGTCGCCAGGGTTTAGTAGACACATACATAATGTCAGTATTCCTGCAGATTCAGACGTGTAATACTTGTATGACAATGTGGTTGATGGTGTAAGTGTGTAGGTAACAGTGCTGATAACACGAAGGCCGTATAGGCTCTTGGACGTCTTCACATTAACTCACACAACCACAAGTAGAAGTCAGTGAAGTAGGGAATGCTGCTGACGTTTACACTATTTATTTGTGACGTACGATAATACGATGATGATGAACGAAACAGTCAATAGTATACAATCGGGTACATAATATGTGTAGTTACAAAGGTCAGCTTCAGACATCACATCCCAGACATATAACAATGTCTTGTAACAATGTTTACTGTTTATGCAATAGCTCTAACCCCTGACTGAACCCCGTCAGGTAAGCCCTAGCAAATATATTGCGTAGTACGGGCGATATCATCTATATAAACAAAGTCAATGCCATTGTCCTACAATTAACAAAAAAACTTCAGACTGGCCTCACATGCCAGATACTTCATTCTGGTGAAGAATAGATATGGTGACAACGAAATCAGGCCGCAGGTCGCGGGCCTCGATAAACAGGTCACTCTCAATTCACACAGGCTCCTGAGATTGAATATATATTTTCTGCCAAATCATATTCCGCCTGCATTGCGGATCCATAAAGGTGATTCCTAGGCTTATGTGTGTAACAGGTCAACTAGACCTAGTCTTGTAGATATGAAGACATACTGGAGTGCAGTATAATAACTTCTTGTGAGCTCCGCTCACTATGCCGCCATCAGCGATACACGTACCTGTAAGATCTAAACGAGACGAAAAGATCGAAAAGCGTTTTCAGTTACCTTTTTAAAGAATCCTGACACTCTTAAGTAACACAATACAGCCAATACTGGCATAAAGAAAACACTCAGGGACGGAAGAATGCCTAACGGCCATTCCCAGAATTTCCACTCCCTATCGAAAACTTGGCAGAGAGAAATCTACGGATCGGGACATCCGTTCTAAGCCACAGGTACGCACTCTCTGAATATCGGTCTCCCGGCTTTTGCCGCTAAGACCCCGCGCATGCCCAAAGAGCATGGACCAGATCGAGGCAAACCCAGTCCAGGCGTTTCCGACCAAACGGGTGATAAAATACACCGCATGATCCTATAAATAGAATTAAGACATGTCAACTCTAAGACATGTCTGAGACCGGACAACATAAGACAGGAGAAGATAATCACCAGTCAAACTTGTCAACGAGAGATAATAAACGTTTATCTCTCTTTGATTACATTAAACCAAACATACATTAGGTTGGTGCTTTTCTCACCGTCGAAAATGACGGTAACAGTTGAAAAAGTTAACAATATAATAAGTACGTACATAATTTCTCTCATCATTCACTCCCTGCTCCATATGGAACTTGGGCCTACCTCTGCTTTTGGTTCTATATGAGAAACTCGCATAAAGCAGTCACCAGCCCTTGCAATGGTGGCTCATGAAATCATCATTCTATATGCTGAGGTTGCCAGCCTCGTATGACTTTGACATCCACTAGTACTTTTCACACATTAATAATCACAAGTTAATATATACAAATTATTTCACGTGTTAATAATGCAAAATATTGAATTATAAATGTACAACTTACCCCAAAATCTCTTTAGGGATCACTGACTTCTGCCTCAGAGAAATAGTTAAGGTAGCTTGTTTAAGATGCCTCTTCCACGAGTTTTAGGGTGTTTACAATAAGCTTTCACTCTGACTTCGTGTTCAGATTCCAAGGATTCCGGTTGTCTTGTTAATAAAGGTGGAGTTTTCCTGTGATATAAGTCCTCAAGAAGCTCAAACAAAGTCCGGTCCGATAAATGGAATTCTGATCACTTTCTTTACTCTGGCTGTCTGGCTGGTCTCTTGACGAGTTGAATTTTACAGTGCTTCCAACCGACTGAAGTATCAGGTTATGTTGCAACTTTTGTCCCACGCACGCTGTTGTTTAACATTAGACCAGGCTCCAATCAGAAATGTTGTTATGTTTACATCTCTGGCCAATAGTTTCAATCATGCGAGGTATAATGGCATTTATTCAAATATTTTCTTCAGGAAAATTCTGCATGTTATTTAAAAGGTCACTTTCCAAATAGGGAATTTTAAATCCGTCGATTCGTGGTAATGATTACAACTACAACTCCTTACATTATCACAAATAATGTCTTCGTAACAATTCTGTCAGGAAGTTATTACAACATTCCGTCTTTCAGATAGGTAAGGTAAAGGATCCCGTGTGACGTAGAGATATGAAAATTGAAGTCCCTGAATTGATGGATGATAAAGGATAGTAGCCTCGAATAGCTTTGCAGCCCCTGGAATTGTGTGCAACACAATAGTCAACGTGGATTCCACGCGGGCTCATTAGCATGCACAATAGCAACGTGGAATTCTACAACGTGGGCTAATTAATATGATAAACCGTTTTCATGCGTGCATCCAGGACATCGCTTTGTCTTAAAGGGAAGGGTAAGCCACGCCTTCTGCCTTACCTTAGAGCGATCTAAATCAACTACCTCCTTCGCCTTTCTTTCTTACTGCCTAGTAGGGCGTTGCCAAAGTCCAACGAGGAAAGCGGTTAACGATCAAAAAGGCAGTGGTGGTCCCAGAACGGACGAAGCAGTTTCACGCCGTCGTTTAACACCTCAGTGTGAACCAGAGAATCGCTCGCAGACTAAGACGAACGGGGAATAGTCTAGCGGTAAGATAGTTGGGTAATAGAGCGGGGACTGGCGGCGCAGAATCAGAAAAGTTCCCTGACTTCAAAAAAGTTGTGAACTTTCGCGTGTCTCCTTGATTCTTCAATTCTTTAATTATATATTGAGACCACTGAAGAATGCAGTTTATCATTTGCGCCAGAGAGTTTGATGAAAGTACTAGCTATATAGAACAAGATTTCCTATGCATATCTTCTATATTGGAGTCTAAAATTCATTCTGTTTGGCCAGTGGTGATATATTAGTTTCAAGTGATCAGTGGTCTAGTTCTTTCATTTTATTTCACTGGATTTTGTGTTAATTTAAACCTATTAAATAAACCCATCTCAAAAGTTTCCAGTTGCAAATTAAATGATATATCAATACGATATTTCCCAAGATAATAGATGCTTAAATTAATTTAGGAGCCATTAAGGGATTTATAACAAATTAATACAGCTTAGTTCTGTATATACGTGTGTTTTTTTAACTATTAGACTCGCGGAGAGTTTTTCTTAAATATATATAACTGAATACGCGAGTGTATAAAATAGTCTTAACTGTAAACTTAGCGCGCGTCAGAATATGATTAGTATTGAGTGTATGATTTCATGATTTCTATTTTTTCACATAGGATGATCATATACCTTTGCGTCCCAGCAATTATAGAGTCCTCCAGACTCGGTTCTTCTATTATCCAGAATTTTATGAACCTCTTAAATATAATCTTCTTGTGGCGGCCCTGTGCGGTCTCGCTCTCTAAAGTTACATGAGATAAAGCAACCCAAGAACATTTAAAACTCATAAAGCAATAAATTATGTAAATTAACTGGAGAAGAACAATTGCCACAAGCGATATATATATATATATATATATATATATATATATATATATATATATATATATATATATATATATATATAATATATATATATATATATATATATATATATTTATATACTGTTCAAAAAAAAAAAGAAACGCATAGCTATCCGAGGGCGCGTTTTTATGAGTTTGTAAGTAAAATTTGGTGCTAGGGTATATAAAAAACCAGCCTCAAATGTTCTTTACAGTGTCACATGCACGTGTTGACCTGAATTGCGTTCGTTTTTGTAATCGTTACAACGCAGTGGTCAATAGTGTATATGACGCAATTTCTGAGCACAGCTCATGTTGCTCGCACGTGAAAGCAACAACATTTGGGGTGAACACTATTCACTGACTACGCAACTGAAACCCTATAAAAGGATAACGCTACACACAAAAAATTCAGTTAATTTTCAAGCAGACATTTATGCCGTCTCTATCGATAAATTTAAGGAACATTGCTATTGGCCGTTTGCACGCAGGCGAAAGTCAAAGTCAGGTTGCCAAGCATCTAAACGTGCATCAGAGTACCATCAGTCGACTTTGGCACCGGTTCCACGCATCCATGCCCAGAAGATGCCAGTCGCTGATCGATGCAAGTGGAGGCCACACACCATACTAACGGGAAAGCCCGTACGCCAAAAACTCTCGTGACTCAGATGCAAAACAACTGTCAATTGATTGGTTGAACCCTAAGGTATTCTTGTGTGCAATTTGAACAATTAACTCATTAAATTAAAAAAGTTATTGAATGTCAAAATTATGGCTATGTGTGTGCCTTCAGTAGCTATGCGTTTCTTTTTTTTTTTTTTGGACAGTATAGAAAGATTAACTGAAGTTTAAAACAAATGTTGGGAAAGGTTACGACTAAGTATCCACAAGATTGGGATAGAATATTACCCGCTATTCTGTTCGCCTATAGAGAAATTCCCAACGAAAATACGGAGTTTGCGCCATTTGAATTATACTGTTCAAAAAAAGAAACGTATAGCTACTGAAGGCACACACATAGCCATAATTTTGACATTCAATAACTTTTTTAATTTAATGAGTTAATTGTTCAAATTGCACAAAAGAATACCTTAGGGTTCAACCAATCAATTGACAGTTGTTTTGCATCTGAGTCACGAGAGTTTTTTGGCGTACGGGCTTTCCCGTTAGTATGGTGTGTGGCCTCCACTTGCATCGATCAGCGACTGGCATCTTCTGGGCATGGATGCGTGGAACCGGTGCCAAAGTCGACTGATGGTACTCTGATGCACGTTTAGATGCCTGGCAACCTGACTTTGACTTTCGCCTGCGTGCAAACGGCCAATAGCAATGTTCCTTAAATTTATCGATAGAGACGGCATAAATGTCTGCTTGAAAATTAACTGAATTTTTTGTGTGTAGCGTTATCCTTTTATAGGGTTTCAGTTGCGTAGTCAGTGAATAGTGTTCACCCCAAATGTTGTTGCTTTCACGTGCGAGCAACATGAGCTGTGCTCAAAAATTGCGTCATATACACTATTGACCACTGCGTTGTAACGATTACAAAAACGAACGCACTTCAGGTCAACACGTGCATGTGACACTGTAAAGATCATTTGAGGCTGGTTTTTATATACCCTAGCACCAAATTTTACTTACAAACTCATAAAAACGCGCCCTCGGATAGCTATGCGTTTCTTTTTTTGAACAGTATATATATAATTTTTACTGCTCTACTGTGGAAAAGAATATATTCTTTTACACTGACAGTCCTGTTGTTTTCCACTGGATTTAAACCCCCCGAAGAAAACATAACTCACTGTTCAGTCTTTGTCATCACGCTATAGAAGTTGCCCACCACCAGCGGTGAAATCCAGGAGACCACTACTTTCTCATAACGATACCTGTGACAGTGCCATCCCATAGAAACTTTTTAGATAAAAAATCAAAAAGGAACACTAATGCTTCACCTTCCAGCGATTACGGGAAAATTTGCTAAACGCCAAACCCGCTAGTCTGGGGCTGGAAAACGAAGGAAAAAGACACATACATTTTGTTGAGCACTTACTTGCCTGTTTATGTTATTCTATGGAGTGCCAGATTTAACGATCGGTAAGTGAGAATGTGTGTGTGACTGATGTGATGGCCATCGCTAGCGTGCATGAATGAATGAGATATATTAGCTAAACTTATAATTTTCTTTACTTGGTAAATATCCTTATACTGTATTCCTTGAATTGTTCTATTTAAGTGGGATTGCTTACCTTTGCTTATTTCCCCTCCCTTAATCTGCTTAGTCAAGGGATAACTTGGAGAATACTAGGACTCTGTTCCTACACCCCATACTAAATATCGTAAAACCCCGTATCAAAATAAATTAATCTATTTTTGGGTTAAATTATCTCTTTCTGATAACCACTTGTCTTTGGACTGGGTTTTTTTGGGTCTATACAAGCGGGAAGGGCATATTGGGAAACTACTCTTAAACCCCCCCCCCCCCTTCCGCCCCCCCCCCCACCCCCCCCCCCCCCATCTTTATATTTGTATTTTTTCTGTAACTATGATCTTTGACTGTACCATGCTAAATGTTGTGATTTTGGTTTAATGATAATAAACACCATAAACCTTAAATTACTGTGTTGGCCGACCCATTACTCCATATATGTTATATGTAGTTTGTATTCACGTTTGTGTGTATGAAGCATCAAATTGGTGTGTGTACATGAGTGTTGAGTAACTGGCAAAGATTGTTTAGCCAGGAGAGGTTTAGGAGTCTACAGATAAATAAAATTGTCGTAAGATAGGCAGATCGGAGAAATTACCCGATTTCAGAGACTGTCCTTACTCTTTTCAGCACCCTTGTGAATCAACTATCTATTTCTTAACCCTTACTATCAAAGAGCCTTCACCATCATTCTTCACTCGAACGGGACCACTATTTCTAAGACCTATCTCAAATAAAATTACGACATCCCGTTACACGCCCATTGAGGCATATTCGGAATATGGTGTTAGGCCCACATTTTCTTCACCATCGGCACACTAGGAGTAATGTGGTCAGCATCACGCCGACCGCCTTAACCTTCCCAGGGTTGCTCTGGTACCCAATTCATGAGGCTGGGTCGTCCCCAGAGCCGTTTGCGGTCTAAAAAATCTCACCTCAACTGGCGCGCCCCCTCCCCCCCCCCCACCCGACACCATTTCTCCCCTTTCGGCAGCTCTTGTCACCATTTCTCAAATTACAGCAGCTAATGTCCCCATTTCTCAACTTCTGTCCTCCCCCCCCCCCCCTTTTTGCCACTATTTCTCTTCTTTCGGCACCTTTTGTCACCATTTCCCAACGTCCGCCGCTCCCCCCCATCCCGACACCATTTCTCCTTCTTCGGCAACTCTTGTCACAATTTCTCAAATTACAGCAGCTAATGTCACCATTTCTCAACTTCTGTCCCTCTCCCCCCTTCCTCTTTGCCACCATTTCTCTTCTTTCTGCACCTCCTGTCACCATTTCTCAACTTCCGCCCCCCCCCTTCCACCCCCCCTCTCCCACCTCCCCCTCCACCCCACCCCAACACCCCATTGCCACAATGTCTCTTCTTACGGCATCCTTGTCACCATTTCTCATTTTACGACACCCCTTTTCACCATTTCTCTTACTTTTTTATAGACTGGACTATGAAAACAATGACGTCAGCCACCAGAAAAGGAATTGAGAGGACTGACAAATCCGCTTGACGATGTAGAATTTCTCCCATGACCTGGCTCTTCTGTCCAAACAATCGTAACTAGATCAAGACAAAATTAAATTAAAACTCTTGAAGAGAGGTTACAGCAGCTTGGTTTGAAAAAAAAAGGGAAAATGACAAATATTATGAGATTAAATGCAGCATATGATAGCAATTCTGCACTTGGAGGAACACAGCCCATGATGTGGACTCATACGTATTGCCTGGAAGCAACATATTCAAATGTTGTAGACAACGACAGGTATAGCACAGTAAAATGAGCAAGAGGATTTGGGGGAAATATATGGAAATAAATATAAATCAAGACCATTACAAAGACATAAATAATATTCATATGTCAAGTCATTATTATTGCATCGCTCCGAAACATGGACAACCAAACACTTTGACTATCATAAATTGGTGCTTGAGTAGAAAAGAAAGACTGAAAATATAAGGTTTTTCCTCGTTTTGGCGAGGCGCGTCCCGTTCAACCTAGTCGGTTATATATGACAAGATCACCAACGTTGAACTGATGGCTAGTACTAGACGAGTGTCATTGGAGCAATAGATGAGAAGAAGTCGCTGGTACTGGATATATCACACAGCGAGGAAACCTGTTTATAACATTGCAAGGCAGTCGTCTTCTAGCATATGTAGGATCAAAGAGGTACAGAGAGACCAAAATAAGAGTAATAATAAAAGACAGACACACACACACACGCACGCACGCACGCACGCACGCACGCACACACACACACACACACACATGGCAGAAATTGGGGTTAGACGTAAGAGTGCTACAGAAGACATTGAAAGATCTTCAAGGTTTCGTTTTAAGGACTATCTTCATTGCTCACGGACATCTTCATCAGTGCTCCGATCTCCTCCCTTAGATCATACAAAGAGGAACTCAGCATCGTGCATGAACTCCGTAGCACCAGCGATAATCCGAGTGTGTGTGTATAGGAATCACACATTCTATAAATATTTTTTGTGGTGGGTAGGTTTCTAATTTTTTAATTTTCCCAGGGCGGCGGCAATATGGCCTACTCTTTACGATTTCCAACTTCCGTGGGATTTTTAACGTGCTCAATGTGCACACGGGACCTCCTATTTTTCGCCGTTATTCGAGAAGACTATCGTGGGAGAAAAAGGGGGGGGGGGGGGGGGGGGATTATATTAAGGACCACTGATTCTTAAAAAAATGTCCATAAATTATATTACCTCTACTGAAAATCGAACCCGGTAACTTTAGAATTCGAGGCGGACATCATACCTCTTAGCCACTCTGACACACAACAGATGGCACAAGACATGAAGGTTTGCCATTCATTTATTGAAAGTCAATGCTCTGTGAGTAGTTGAATGATCATTACAGATCTTCATTACCTGGGACACTGGATATGGATAGGGGAGAAATACTTAAGACGATTAGCGATCGCCTGTTAGAAAACAACACTGCGATCGATGAATCAACAAGGTTAAGATTGCTGGAATTTGGCATCAAACGTAAGACCAGCAAGGATGGACGTGTGAGCGAATGTATCCGTCGTGTACAGTATACAACCAGCGCGCTACAGGAACAGGTAACATTCATACTCTTCGACATATGCTGATGGAGACTGAGCACCTATGGGTTTGCCCGGTGTACAGTAATGTCCGTTCTGAGCAACAATAACATTAACAAAAATAACATTGATATTGGATACGACCAGGCGATAAACACGTCTAATGTGACAAAGGACGTCTAATTTCCATGGATGCGCATCGAAGTTTTTATATTAAAGATATCACAACATGGCCTCGCAGGACATGTCAATTTGACTTGCTACCAAAGCTTACTACCTAAGCAAGCTGACGTACCTATGAAATTTTAACTTAATATACCTTATTTTTTGATAATCTTAAAGCATCAGGAAGCCAGTACACCATGTTGTGTATGCAAGAGTCCCCACAGTTAACATGTTTCCAGAATATTCCATGTTGTCGTATCTCGGCATTGCTATATCTCTTTAGCAGTGTTTCTCAAGCGGACACTGGTGTGCCGCTGCGCCTATCAAAGTTTGCCGCAAAAATGTTGTAAAGTTACTACATGAAGTATATTTTTAGTGACCATGTCATATAAAACTGATCTAACAGCTTGAATTCATTCAATAATAATTGAAGCTATTAACTTCTTTATACAAAAATAGATATACTTCAAAGTTATTTTAAACAATTAAAAGAAAGTCGAATTGAGAGTTTTCTTTATTCTAAAATTCCCAAAGATTTGTGTATTTAATTAATATATTTCACTGTAATATTTTATTCAGTGGCCGGGTCAAATAGGTATGCAGCAAATCTTTAGAAAATTGAAAAGTGTGCCGTGAACACAAAAAAGGTTGAGAAACACTGCTCTACAGCAACATCTTTTCTAACATTTATCATGCACCTGAACCTCTTCTATTGTAATATTTGCAAAATCGCTTCTAAGAGATTACGCTGTACCACCAACAGCCAACCATTGGTCACTTAAGATAATATTCACATGTCATATTTCTTCGACTTCCTGAAGCTCCCAGGGGTCACTGAGTGTCGTACATTTTTTTTAGATAGGTATAGAGATTTATTTGGTCCCGTCTGATTAGAGCAGAATGTGGGGGTATATGAGAAAGAAAAGTGTTAGCATAGATTCCACGAGTGAATAGGTTAAGGTGAAGATCCGTCTCTGGAATGAGTGGTTTCTCTAGTCCAGCCTATCTATACGACTATCTTTAGAAGAAGACGATCTGTCAAACCTCCTTATAAGTATAATTATAAGTTTACTAAACACCCACACAGAAAAAACAAGAAAGCAGATTTAAACACAAGCAAAACCAGAAGTTCCAAAGTGTAGTGAATTTCTAAATACAATATCTAAATTAATATATAACAATATAGGGCATAACGGCAAAATAAGAAAGTATAAAAGAATTTTCTGCTAGAACGGTTGGTATCACCTACGCCTTCAGATTATTTGCTAACGAATAGTAGAACAAAACGGTACCCAAATTTTTCAAATTCGTCCTTGACATAATCACTTTTCCTAGTTCTAAGAAAATTGTGCCTAAAAATGCATTGTGGAACGAGGAGGGGAAAGGATAGATGAAATGCTAATTCGTTTCGCATTGATTTTAAACTAAAAGCCAATACTAGCACAGGGGCAAGCCTTGCCTTAGGGGTTTCCCCAAAATACGAGGAAAAAGTTAGAACATGCAGACAACTCGTGTCACAAAAACAACCTTAGCTCTTATTTCAAAGGACGTAATTATCACGTAAATAGAGAAGACAGCACATGGAAAAGAATTGAACGTGTAGTAGACTAAAAATAAAAACACTAACATAGAAAAAAAAAACTGTGTACTTCTGAACCAAGCCAACTAGTCCCATATAAATTGTATATTCGTGTACCTTAGGACTTGTTGACAAAGAATATGGTAATAGTTACGCAAATAGTCAATTAATTAACTAATTATAGCCATAATACTATAGTGGACCCGACCAGACTGTCAAGTAAAGATCATGCCTGCTTATAAATTTTTATGGCATGTTTTGAAAAAACGACTTTGGGTAAATGAGGTTAAAAGGTACGGGATATTTGATTGGGTGGATTTTGAAGGAAGGCGAAGTATGATTGGTTGACCTAAAACTAAAAATATATTTGCCTTGGAAACATATTGGGAGTTGTTATTTGAAACGATAGATTCAAAAATAAATGTAAACATGGTCCCATTGGACAAAGCAGTAGATACTGGTATGAAACGGGGACTGTTCACTGCCATTTCAAGTAAATTTTGTGCAAAGCAAGATCGATGAGAGCAGGCGGAGAATTTCTAACATAGGAAAAGCCTGGACATAGGGGCAGATCGAAAATGTGCCATATTCTATTGCCTAGTCATCGTATTTGTGTTATTTCCTTGCATCTGTGGTAAGATTGATTTTCTTAACATTTTATTTAAAATAAAATTTGAATGTGAGATACTAACATACGACTGTAAGTAAGTGAGTCTATGGCAGACTCAAAACAGAGTCTAGAGATTGATCCAGCATATGAAAGACTATCAGAGAGGTGTAGACCAACTAAGTTATATATGATTATCATCAGGAGCATAATACCTATCCTATTGTATGGACAACAGATTATTGCTGGAATTGCAGAGGCGTTGTAACTATTAGGGGAGAGGAATACTGGTATACCTGGTCACATCAAAAGAAACTGGTGAAAGGGATTGTCGTAAAGAGCTGATCTTACATGTTTGTTTGTAATGTGCCTGTACTGGTTGTTGAGTATTATTGTAGGCTGTTGATTACGAAGGAGGCATATCCTTCTGATTTCAGAGGGTTTTGGTTGCTGTCAATAACTGGTGCCAGACTACAGTGGGCCGATATATTCATGCCACAGTCTTGCCTTTTTCGGAGACAACTGTAAACCACCATCATTCTTGAAGAAGTGGGAGCTGAAGGTTGTCGTTCAGCGAAGTGCAGGAAGATTCCTACATCATATTACAAAGATAGGTGCATGTTTCGGCACCTGATCGCTTAACTAACATTATAGTATAAATAAGAGACTGGGAATAGTGATATAAACATTCCATCAGTGTCCATAAAAACTTACAAACAACATGCAGAGATAATGCGAGTAAACAATCAACCAGTGTATACTAGAAGTCACCTCAGTTAAACAATACAACTACACCCTTATATAATAATATGTGTATTATGGTCAGAAGACCCATTGTGTAATTGATTGATGTAATTAATTTCTATGATTTCACTTTGATTGTCAGTCCTGATTCCAAATAAATTAGCTTCAGGACAATAAATTGAAAAACATTAACTTTCAACCCCTGACTTACTAAAGATAGTCTTTTAAAGTGTAGTTCGTATGTGATTGTCGCGGTACTGTTGTGTTGTATTAGATAATAAAATAATTTGTGTAATTGTTTATATGTTCAGTTGGTTAATGCAACCTTACACTAAAATTTCATAATCCTAGACACCAAACGTAGTCATCTTACATTCTATCTAGAATAAGTCTGAATGAGATCATAGTGGTGGTAGTAGAAAGGTACCCTGGAAATTTACTCTAATATTTATTATATTCAGGGACCTTCACAGTTGACCTCATTCAGTACACTAAGATTTCTTAACAACAAACTGTATTAACATCTAACCCACCACACAAAGCCAATGCTCAAGAAGTGTACACAGAAGCAAACAAAAAAGTAAAAAGAAGTATCAAAAGAGACAAGAGGAAGTATATTGAGGAGTTGGCAAGAGAGGCAGAAGATGCTGCAGCCAAAGGAAATATGAGAGAACTGTAAAGCAGCACAAAGAAGCTAACAGGGAAATACAAGCAAACAAGTTGCCTCATAAAAGACAAGAATGGAACACTGCTCAGCAATATACAAGAGCAAATGAAGAGGTGGACAGAATATTTTGAGGACCTTCTCAATAGACCAGCTCCACAAAACCCCCCGGACATCCAGCAAGCAGACGAAGAGCTACAAATTATGGTGAGAGACCAACGAAGGAAGAAATAAAGAAAGCCATAAAGCTTCTAAGAGATGGAAAATCGTCTGGACCTGATGGCATTCTAGCAGAGGCCATCAAAGCAGATATCGACACTGCTACAGAGATGTTATATAAATTACTTGGTAAAGTCTGGGAAAAGGTAGAGATACCAGCAGAATGGAAGGAAGGATATCTGGTTAAGTTGCCGAAGAAGGGAAATTTACAAGAGTGCACAAATTATAGAGGAATAATGTTACTATCAGTGCCAGGAAAAGTATTAAACAGGATTATCCTTGAGAGATTAAAAGAGTCCATAGACAAGAAACTGAGAGATAAACAAGCAGGTTTTCAACAAAACAGATCATGTACAGACCAGATAGCCACTTTGAGAATAATAGTTGAACAAAGTCTGGAATGGAATTTGTCGTGATTTAGTTTGTCTCATAACACGGTTTCCTGTATACTTAGGAGTAAATCTGACCATACCGCACGCCATATGTTGAGAACTCTCCGAGACACTAGCAGGAGATTATGTCTTAAAGTGAAATCTGTATGGACAACAGTTCAAATAGATGTTACGCACAAATAATTACTTTTTCCAAAGTCTTTGTATGATCATTTTTCGTATGTATGATCATTTTTTGACTGAAAGGTGTATTATGTTTTTTACAGTCAAAGGGACATAACCCGAGATATCGAGACTACAATTTTTTTTATGAGTTTGCCTTCTCTTGTATAGAGACACGTTTGGTCTATAATTTCTTGAACGAAGCGTGACCATATCTCCTTATTTGGTAGTATCAGTCAACTGTTGTAGATGTCTGAAACCTGTCTTAACGCTTCTGTTCATGACCATAAAAGGCGCGACTGTGTAAGACTTTTATCTCGAATGTTCTTAGAATCGTCTTATGTGAGCGGCGACTCAGATATTGGAGTTCTGCGCATGTCAAAACTGGTAGTTCGTTTGGTGTGTTCCGCCCAGCTCGGGAGTTTAGAAATGGTCTGAGCAGCGAGCGGACGCAATGTGCGTCTTGTGATTTTCTGAGGGAAATACATTGTCTTTGTGAGTTAGTTAGCTAACTAGACTATTTCCCAGTATTATTCAAGCCTGCCTGGAGGCATATGTTCGTGGTTGATTTCCGAAGAAAGGTAATTCCTCTTGTATTGAACTTTATGCTATCATCTAGAAGTTCGTCATTTTGTGGCTCCTTGCTCGCCTGTGTGATTCAAAATGGAGAGGTACTTTGACTAGGATTTTCGCCACCGGTATCTTTATACCTGAACTAGTTATATATATATATGGGTTGCTCTAGACCAACAAGACTATTGTCTGTGTTCCAGGATTCGTTATATCAGAGATCACGTCCAAGTCAGATGGTTAGACTTAGGAAGGTTATAAGGGTCGGTTTGACCTGTATTCCATGTATGCTATTCACGTGCAGACAGTAAACGGACTTATTGTACACATCTGATCTGCTAGCATCAGGAAGGGAGCATTTATTATTGTCTATGAACATTGATGATCTGCAGCTGACACTGTTGCAGAAATTATATATATTATTTATACAGCTTCATGAACCAGAACTTTATGATATCGAATATACAGAAGCTATCTGTTTACAATAGAACTATTGAGTATTGAATCCTACATTGACTTTGATCTTTGTTGTTGTTTACATTGACTTTGATCTTTGTTATTGTTTACATTGTTGGTGACCTTTGTTATTGTTTACATTGTCTTGTTATTGTTTACATAGTTCTTGCATAGTTAGCTTTCACTATTGTTACATATATGCTCATGCACTATTGGTCTATAGTGCACATATCATAACTAACTGGTGGTTTTTTGCTTATGCACTATTGTAGTGCAGTTATGATAAATAACTGATGGTTATGCACTGATTTGTGTAGTGCACTGATGATAAAGAGGTGACTTGTGATATTATTATACATTTGATAATACAAGTTGGTGTCAAATCTTGTTTCCCACAGAGATTGGAGTAAACATAGTGATTATACAAGCACTTTATTAAGTCTTGTTGCTATTAAGATTGAAATAAGATAATTAATTATTTCAGGTTCTGTACTCACATTTTAGACATCATGTCTACATTTGAGTACTTTATTGAGCAGGGTAAAACCCTTGGGAAGACTGGTGATAAATTAGAAGAATTTGCGACTGTTCAATATGCCAAGGCATTGAAGTCGGAGGAAAAGAAAATGAAAGAACAAACTGAACAAAAGAGAATAGATGCTGAAAATTTAAAACTGCAGATGCAGGTAGATGAAAAAAGATTACAAATGGAAATGGAAAAACAAAAAAGAGAAGCAGAATCTCAGGAGAAGAGGCTTGAAAAAGAAGCTGAAAATAAGAGACTTGAAATAGAGGTTGAAGAAAAAAAGTTACAGGCTCAGGCTGAATAAAAAAAGTTACAGGCTCAGGCTGAAGAAAGAAAGTTACAGGCTGAGGCTGAAGAAAGAAGGTTACAAAGAGAAGCTGATGAGAGAAAAGCAAAAAATGGAGCATGAAGAAAAACTCTTAGCTTTAGAGTTAGAGAAGTTAAAGTTATTGAACACTGGTAATGCTAATGATGCAAATAAGGTGTCAGATAAGACTAATGCTAAGGATTTCAAGCTTAATCTACCAGCATTTAATCCCTCAATTGATGATATAACATTTTATCTAGATAGATTTGAAAGTGCATGTAAGGTGCATAATATAGATAAAACATTATATGTTTATCATCTGTCCAAGATACTTAGAGGTGATGCTTTGACTTTGTTGAGTATGGTAGATGTGCCGGACAAAAACAACTATGAGGTTGTCAGGGCGGCATTGTTAAAGAAGTACCAACTTAACGAGGACGGATATCGTCTTAAATTTAAAAACATGTTACCAGAAACTGGAGTTGAATTCTCTGAATTCATCTCAAGCATACGTCTTACTTTTTTACAATGGGTTGAGTTGTCTAAGACAGAAAGTACATTTGAAGCCCTTATGGATTTACTGCTTAAAGACAAGGTCATGTCTTCTGTTAATGAAGCTTTTCTTTCTTTTCTTCATGAGCGTAAGCCTAAAAACATAAAAGAAATGGAAGAATACTGTAGCCAGTATGTTACTGCGCATCCTCACATAACCATTAGCAACTCTAAAGTAAAAGAAGGTCTGCCAGTTGCTTCGGCAGCACCTTATGGCCCAAATTTTATGCGTAAATTTCAGGGTAGCCAGCAAAATTTCAATAAAAAGAGTAACCGTAATTATGCCCAGAACTATAGTAATCAATTCCAGGGTGATTCTTCTTCCCAGAACTGGAGACAACCTAATACTACACGGTATTCTACTCCGGTTAACTTTAGAAATTTTCACAAAGGTAATCGGCATAGAGGGAAATATTTTTTGCAGAGACCTCAATACCAAGATAATAGAGGTTCTCAACAGCATAGAGATGGTAATGACAGTTATGGAAACTGGAACTCAAACCAGGATAAAAATTACAGTAGGGACTTTAATGATAATTGCAGAGGCAATAATGGTCGCGGTAGATCGCAACATAAGAGAAAAAGATATCAACAGACGAATTCTGTTCAACAAGAATCTCAGGGAGCAGATAAACAGATTAATAGTGATAAAGACCATAATGCTATCGGATGCTCATCTTTTGATTTTGGTAGAGCAAATAAATGTATCCAATGCAGTACTTTATTTGATCCGAAGGACCGTTAGTACTCTAAGCTGTGGTCATCCTTTGCCCGCTCTTCCTGCTAATGTTGCTCATGATGGGAGAGGTTCTCTTATATTACATAAGGGGCTTGTAAATAGTAATCCAGTCTCAGTGTTGTTTGATTCTGGATGTACTACTGTTGGTGTTAGGCAATCTCTTGTAGATCCATCCTGTGCTACAGGAAAGGTCATCAAATGTGTCACATTTGGTGGCACGTTGGAAAAGTATCCTACTGCCATAATACATATTGCTACTCCTTTCTTCACGGGAGAGGTCCACGCGTGTCTACTTCCAAATCCTATTGCGGACCTTATTATTGGTCGTATTCACGGAGTTAGGGAATGTACCCCACAGCAGATTGCTGTTTGGGAAGAGCAAAACATTGAAGCTACCAATGCGGTGGTCACAAGAGCACATGCTCTGGATCCACCTCAAACTTCATTAACTAATAATGATGAAGTAAATGACCAAGATAGTCACTTGACTATTACACGTGACTCATTTATCAAATTGCAAGAAGAAGATCCGTCTTTACAAAAATTCTTCATTCTAGCAAAAAAAGGTGATCCTAATCAGAATACTAATAGAAAATCTTGGATTTCTATGAAGAACGGCGTACTTGTACGTATGGTACAAGACTCGACTACGTCCACTCATTCACAAATTCTTGTGCCCAAGAGCATGAGATTGCAAATATTGCAACATGCTCATGACTCGCAATGTGCTGGACATATGGGTTTTTCCCGTACAAAGTCGAGGGTTCTTGCGGCTTTCTTTTGGCTATTTGTGAGCAAGGACATACGAATTTACTGTCGCTCTTGCAAAGTAAGTCAGGAGGTCAAATCTAAAGGACCACGACATGCTGCGCCTATCCAGGCTGCTGACATTCCTATTCGCCCTTTTCAAAAAATGGCAATAGATATTATCGGTCCTTTTAGAATTAAGTCAGCTAGAGGACATCAATTTATTCTTACATGTGTCGATATGTGCACACGTTGGCCAGAGGCAATACCTCTCAAGAGCATCTCAACTGCTGATATCGCAGACGCTCTTTGGCTGATATTTTCTGGCTTGGGTTTTCCCGGAGAAATATTGTCAGACCATGGCACTCAACTTATATCAGACACTATGTCACAGGTAATGTCTATGCTACATATTAAAAGGTCTCTCAGCAGTATCTATCACCCAATGTCTAATGGGTTAGTCGAATGTTTAAATAGGACTCTGAAAACTTTACTTGGTAAGATAACTGAGGATCATCCTCAGGATTGGGACAGGGTCTTACCCGCGGCTCTCTTTGCGTATAGAGAGGTCCCCAATGAACATACATGGTTTTCCCCTTTTGACCTTGTCTTTGGCATGCAACCACGCGGCCCTATGTCTTTACTTCACGATCTAATCACTGCCGATAATATTAGCGATGAAACTCAATCTTCTTATGAGTACGTCATTGCTCTTAGGCAAAAGATCATCGAGGCATGCAAACTAGCAACTTCTTCATCCGAATTTGCTAAAGAAAAGGCAAGGCAGTTTGCAAATAAAAATAGATGTCTACGACAACTTTGTCCAGGTGACAAAGCTCTCGTTCTACTTCCTTCAAGGGAGAACAGACTTCTAATTGCATGGAAAGGTCCATATGCAATAGTCTCCAAAATTTCTGATGTCGACTATGTTGTCGATATTGATGGAAAGCATAAAACTTTCCACATAAATATGCTCACGGAATTTTATGAAAGACCTGACTATTTGCAGCCTATTTTCCAGGCAACGGACAATTCTCAAGCACCTCATGGTCAGTACTCATCTCTGTCAGTTATACAGGATGAGGAAACTACTTTTTCTGATGTCAATCTTCCTCTTCCTATGGTCCCACTTTATTCTACGGAATCTTGGAAAAACGTGACCGTTTCTCCAAATCTTTCCGCTGAGGAACATCGACAAGTTTCTTCGATGTTGCAAACATTTCGGTATGTTCTTACAGACATCCCGGGACACACACATGTCATTGAACATGACATTGTGCTAACTGATCATAATCCTATCAGAGTCAGACCTTATCCAATACCTATCCATTTCCAGTGTCAAGTCGAAAAAGAATTTGATGAAATGATACGTTTGGAAATCACTGAACCATCCACTTCAGCATACTCTTCGTCTATGGTTACTGTTCGAAAGAAGGATAATAACATTCGCATTTGCGTAGATTATTGCAAATTGAACCAAGTTACGAAGTTCGACGCTGAACCTATGCCTTCATTAGAAGAGCTACTCAATAAACTTGCTAATTCTAGATTCTTTACCAAACTAGATTTGTCTAAAGGTTATTGGCAAGTTCCGCTAACTGAACGTGCCAAACCTTTTACAGCTTTTTCTACACCTAGGGGTTTATTCCAATGGAATTTCATGCCTTTCGGTCTTATGAACGCCCCTGCTACATTCGTACGCATGATGCGGCGAATTTTCGCATATCGTACAGATGTCATAGCATACTTAGATGATATCTGTCTATTCAGTGATTCCTGGGAAGATCACTATTTGGGTTTATACGAATTACTGTCTACTCTTCGCGAGTATAACTTGACTGCAAAACCCTCTAAAGCCTTTATAGGATATAGCGAGATTTCTTTCCTAGGTCATCGTGTTGGTCATGGTCTTTTAAAGACAGAGGACCACAATGTTTCAAAAATACTTAACATTTCGGTCCCTAAGACGAAGAAACAAGTACGGAGTCTATTAGGTTTGATCCAATTCTACGGACGATTCATTCCGAATCTGTCCTCCATTATGGCACCGCTTTCTACTTTATTGAAGAAAGGGTCGCCTAATCTGATCCGCTGGTCTAAAGAATGTCAATCCTCATTGGACCAGGTTAAAGCCCTATTTTCATCTCCACCTATTCTTAGGTTACCTACTATTGAGAAGACTTTTGTTCTTCGAAGTGACGCCTCGTCAACTGGGATTGGGGCAGCACTAATGCAGGAGTATTCTGATACTCTGCATCCGGTGATGTATATCTCTAGGAAATTAAATGCTGCAGAAAAGAATTACTCGGTTTTAGACCGTGAGTTATTGGCTATGGTATGGTCTATTCTGAAGTTACAAAGATTTCTTCTAGGCGCACACTTCATTGTGGAAACCGACCAGAAAGCGCTTACTGCTATTCAGAGCAAAAACTTGAAGAGCTCGAGGTCCACTCGTTATGCCATAGCTCTTCAACCATTTCATTTCTCGGTTCGAGCTATCCGTGGTTCGGATAATGTGATGGCAGACATTCTGTCCAGATGCCCACACGATTCCACATGATTCTTCTGTCATATATATATTTCCTGATATACAGTCCAATATTATAATGACATGTTAGTAGATTTTTTCTCACTTTTTTGGGGGGAATTTATAACATTGTACCATGTAATTATCTAAGAAGGCTTAGTTAGTGATATACGGGCCAAAAGATCACTCGGCCACATTTAGATAATATATTTGCATAATTGTATTAAGAGATTTACCAGTTGTCTTTAAGATTTGTGTTATTGATATTTTCGCAGCACATCAGTGAAGTCTGCGAGATTATGTCCATTGTGGAACATTGAGGATATCAAGTCCTGTCCTAGATTTGGAGCGGATGATGTCCACATCTTCTTCTATTGATTGTTTTATGTCAACGAAGAATAACATTGTATTAGTTATTAATTACTGATGCATTATATAATGTAATAATATAGTGCGGTATATTAGTATATTACACCGCTATTTGCACAACACATTGTATGATATCATAATGATATATTTAATTTCATATATTGGTATGAGAGTAATTTGACTTTTATTATGATGTTGCCATCATTGTGGAGTGTGTTGGTGGCACCTTCCTGGAATATATACGCGAATACTTAGATAAATTTTTTTCTCTAAGGACCTGAGATATGATCTCAGTTTCGCTCCATGCGTTGAGCTAGTTTGTTAGGTATATATCCGCGCATCATACGTGCGTTAGGAGCCTAGATTTTTCCGGCTCCAGGATTTAAAAAAAAAAATGTTTCATTTTTTTTCCCGGGAGGGTGCGGTAATGTTACGCACAAATAATTACTTTTTCCAAAGTCTTTGTATGATCATTTTTCGTATGTATGATCATTTTTTGACTGAAAGGTGTATTATGTTTTTTACAGTCAAAGGGACATAACCCGAGATATCGAGACTACAATTTTTTTTATGAGTTTGCCTTCTCTTGTATAGAGACACGTTCGGTCTATAATTTCTTGAACGAAGCGTGACCATATCTCCTTATTTGGTAGTATCAGTCAACTGTTGTAGATGTCTGAAACCTGTCTTAACGCTTCTGTTCATGACCATAAAAGGCGCGACTGTGTAAGACTTTTATCTCGAATGTTCTTAGAATCGTCTTATGTGAGCGGCGACTCAGATATTGGAGTTCTGCGCATGTCAAAACTGGTAGTTCGTTTGGTGTGTTCCGCCCAGCTCGGGAGTTTAGAAATGGTCTGAGCAGCGAGCGGACGCAATGTGCGTCTTGTGATTTTCTGAGGGAAATACATTGTCTTTGTGAGTTAGTTAGCTAACTAGACTATTTCCCAGTATTATTCAAGCCTGCCTGGAGTCATATGTTCGTGGTTGATTTCCGAAGAAAGGTAATTCCTCTTGTATTGAACTTTATGCTATCATCTAGAAGTTCGTCATTTTGTGGCTCCTTGCTCGCCTGTGTGATTCAAAATGGAGAGGTACTTTGACTAGGATTTTCGCCACCGGTATCTTTATACCTGAACTAGTTATATATATATGGGTCGCTCTAGACCAACAAGACTATTGTCTGTGTTCCAGGATTCGTTATATCAGAGATCACGTCCAAGTCAGATGGTTAGACTTAGGAAGGTTATAAGGGTCGGTTTGACCTGTATTCCATGTATGCTATTCACGTGCAGACAGTAAACGGACTTATTGTACACATCTGATCTGCTAGCATCAGGAAGGGAGCATTTATTATTGTCTATGAACATTGATGATCTGCAGCTGACACTGTTGCAGAAATTATATATATTATTTATACAGCTTCATGAACCAGAACTTTATGATATCGAATATACAGAAGCTATCTGTTTACAATAGAACTATTGAGTATTGAATCCTACATGACTATCAGCTAATATGATTTTGAATGCTGCATTCGTTAAACTATGTTGGTGATGACAAAATATCATGACTGTTTTGTGGCGTGCAATAAATGGTATAAAACATAAAGCGAAGTTACCATTTTCATGACTCTACACATCATGTTGCCTGTGTTGTACCCTGTGAACTATTCTACTGCAACATACACAGCAACACTATAAACCAGAGAAGACACCTACATCTTGCACTTTTATACCAGGTGTCGATAGGGGTGGTGATTTGTCGTCAGCCTAAATCCACTTTTGGTGGTCAGACCCTTTGGCTTATCATTCCAGTTAAATCCACCCTTATCAATAGACTGTAGTGGTTTTTGTTGTTATTGTATGGTTACTATGTTACCTAGTGTACTGGATGAGGTCAGCTGTGAAGGCTCCTGAAGATAAAAGTTTATGTGAGTTACAGAATGCCTTTCTGCTACCACTTATGACCTCAAACAGACTTATTCTGCTATTATGTATGTTAGCTACGTTTAATGTCTAGGGTAATGAAATGTGATGTGTAGGTAATTGAATACACAGACACACACATGTAAACACTAAGTCTAATAATAATAATAAGCTCTATGATCAACTCAACTAACACTGGCTTTTAGAAGTTAATTGTTATAATTTTTTGAATTTATTTAGTCCTGAACCAAATTTTCTTCTGGTCAGGACGTATGAAACAATATGTATTTATCAATAAAAGAGCATATATATATATTGCATAGTCAGAATGAAATTTTTGTACATAGAAATATGGTTACATTGGTTAATATTAACACTAACTACAGTGTCTTTGGAAAACTAGCACTGGATGTTTAGTCGGGGTGGTGTCATCATACCCGATCTCTGTTTACACGAGTCATTGTCTTTGGATTATTGAACTGAATTATAGTTCTTCTACACCAGAATTGTGTTTAGTTATTTATTTAATTTGGGAAACAAGTTTGATGAATCCACAACAGGCCAGGTTTTCACTTATCTGGCCTGTGACGATGCGGTAAAGAATTCAAGTGGCCCACTCCTCACAGTAGCTGGAGTAAAATGATAGGCTTCTTAGGCATCCAATCTTGGACCTCTTCAAGCATCTGGCACTAGCACAGTGCCAGACCAGAAACTCTGAAACCAAAATTTGTGCCATGTGTCAACACACTGCCTACTGCACCAATTTTACACACAACAACGAAAAAAGACAATTACAAAGATCGGGTCAGATCTCTCTGACCAACTCAGCACATCTCACCTAGGTGGTATCAAATAGCACCAGTTTCCCATGACTGCATTGCATCCGAAATATGTTCAATAGTCTCCTCTTCCATCCAATAAGGTGGGTGATATGTTCCCACTGATCTCAAATATAGATCTGTCTTCTCTAGTCTTGGATATGTTTTCCTATACTATTTATTTGCCTCTAGGCCCTGGGCTGTCGCTGGGGACCTAGAATAAGCACTCACTTGTCGTAATCATTTTTCATGACATGGCAGTATCAATCACTCAAAATATTAAATGTTAACAAAAGGGTTAATGAATTTTTCTCCTTACCACAATTCAAAATTGAAAACACAGTTACGTAGTACTAGCAAAACTCAGCTGAGCTGCTGGCTAGATTATGGCGTCCCACTGATAATATAATATTTCCTGGAAATCACTCTTCTAGCATTAACGAAATGTGTATATGGACAGTCTCTTACAAAATGGCACTAGCGGGCGTCTTTCTTTCTATAATATGAAAGCTTCTGTCCAATCAGCGGACTTCCCCTCTACCTTTCAAATATTCAAACTATAAAGTCCAATTTCGGTCCAGTCTCAGTCTAGTGTGTAGTATTTTTTTGTCGGTCTGTCCGTCCCAACTTGGTTTTTCCCAAAATTACACTTGTTTTTGGACCAACTACAAGAAAAAACTAAACAAATTTTGTCTCCCCCTACTTCTAAGATTCTATCCTAAGTTAATTTTAGCTACTATCCTCCTACCCTGCCCCTAGTCCACCTGCAGTTTGTTTTTATGCGTTAGGCTCAAGGACGCGTCAAAATGTAACTTTAGTGAAAATATGCACAAATAACTGTCTGCTAGTCTGTAATGAACAATACAGTCTTTCGTCAATAACTTCCGTGTTATCTGTCTGTCTGTGTAATTAAAAGTATATTATTTCTCAGATTAAGATGGGCTATCAAACTAGCTAGTTTTTATTCTCCTAAACTTATTATTAAGAAAAAACCTACTTGTTTTCAAGGTTCGTTTTGAAATTTGTTTTTGTGCCCTAGTTCACGGCGTTTGCCGCTATATTCAAACTAAAAGGACTAATTACAGTAGAATGTCCAAGATACGTCTGTTTCTAACAAGAGCTAAGGTCGTTTTTTGTCCATTTTCTTACATTGTGTCAACTAGTGGCGTAATTTTTTCTTTAAAACTACAAATTGCGTCTTTTAGACTTTAGATTCAAACACGTGTTCAGACCGTCACATTTTTTTCTTTTATCTCCGTTTCTACCCCGTCTAAAATAATAAATCGTTTAGTCTGCATGTTCTAACTAGTTAGTTTCAATGGCGCTAGAAAACGCTGGCGTAGGTGAAGAAGCCACTGCGTATCTTACCCATATTTTTATCCCTACATGTTATTTTACCTATTATCTTTATAAATGGGGGAATTTTAACGTTGCATCACTGTAATTTCACCACATAGACCACTTTTAAAAATCTAAATAATATATAGAGATAAATAGGTAAGTTGCGCTTCAGCATCGTCACCGGCGCCAGCAGTCGTATTAATTTTTTTTATAAGCCTTAACGCAAGTAAACGATACCCTTCTCTCACTCAATAGTACTAGTGTTTCAAAATACGTCCTTGAAAATTAACTGTAACAGTTTGCCAGCCAAGGCACAATTTTTTTCAAGCAAGAGTGAAAGAAGAAAAACGGGGAAAGAAATAAACGGAGGAATGCAAGTGAGAGACGGGAAAAATACGACCATTAACACGTGTTGGTTTGAATATCACCAGTGCGTGACACCATGCTGGTAGCATATTTGAATAAAACGCCACAAACCAACTAGCCCACCCCCTTATTGCCATTCGCGCAGCCAAAATGTATAAACACTCAGATCGGGAGACTGCGTTGAAAAACACACACACAGTCGTATTTTTCGGATGAAATGCAGACGTTATGCTTCTTTTTGTATAAGCACGATAGAGAGGGGAAAAAGATAGTGTATTTAGTAAAGAAAGAAAAAATTACGATTAACGTGGAAATTTGAAAATTTAACCTAGTCTGTAGGGGACAGGAGGAAAACGTAAAAACTTATTTACAACAGTGAGATGCAAAGCTATGATGGCCAACTGAACTTAGATGAAGACTGATACTAAAATAAACGAAAGGACAGTTTACAATTAAAAGGATAATATTTGTTTATTAGCATATCATAGTCCCCATAAGGTATATTATTATAAAAACATGTTATTTTAATAAATGAAGAGTGATAAATAATGGGATAAAGATACGAATAAAACCAGAAGGACTACATGGCAGCTAGTCTTCTGATCCATAATTGCCTTTCCGCATTTTTTTAAAAATAGTTAGATAGGGACTGAAACATGGAACTGAAAGACACAGTGACGGACATACGGAATCGCCTCATTCAGCTCGCCATATCTTGGGAGGGGAGAGGTAGTCCAAGATTTAAAATGTAACGTATTTTGAAAAAAGGACGCTAGCAAGCATAACATAATTTGATTGGTTGGAACAAATAGACTAAAGATAGTAATAAAAACGATTTGAACCTAGCGTTCGGGGCCACTTGAGAAAAATCTTTTTAATAAGTAGTGTTATCAAAGGGAGCAGGGAATCCATGACCATTGCCCTTGCATTCCTGCACCAGCGGCGATTGTGTGTGACCATTAATCGCTAGATTAACTTACATATTGTGTACATTTCATTGATGCGGGTTCAACTGTGGAACCATAAAGTGAGCCACATACTACTATACTTTCAACTGAAGCTGCCAGAGTGAGGCATAACATTCCTGGGTGCCTAACTTACGAGGTATTCTGTAGCAGCATTCTGACGAAGTGAAATCGTGCAGAAAGTGGATGTGTGAGAGAGACAGCCGAGTTTTACTGGATTATTCAGATAAGAGCATCCGTCCACGGACGTGCCTTGGTTCACATAACTTTAATCTCCATCATCTATATTTTATCAAGGTTGTCTTGAAGTGATGAGAACATTCGTTCCTCCAAGGATTGCCCATTCATAGACTTATTGTTTCATCATACCAACTCAAGACATAAACATTGTAGATAATTATTCACAAACAGAGTGTTGTTTTTAAAGTATTTAAAATATAGCTAAATTGAACTCTTCTTTGATTTTTAACACTCCTGTGTCCAAGCAATTGAGACACAGGAAAAATAAAATTGTACAAAAGATTTTACAGTTAAAATTTAACCAGTGACTTGTTTCATTACTATTCATTGAGTGTTATGTGTAGTTGTTATCATTTTTATTACATTTACATTGCACATTACCCTAGACACTAGCTAGATAACAACCAGACACCATTACACACTAATTAGGATAAAATATATAGCCGATTGAGGTCGTAGGGTGGTAGCAGCCAGGTTCCACGAGAACATCTTATTCAACCCTTAGACTCAGGGGCTTGCACAGCTGACCTCACATCGGTAGACAAATAATACTTTATTGTTTAACATCAAAACCCACCACATATATTGGGACGCTCGCTCCGGGATTTCTAAATTAAAAAGTGGAGAGTTAGGTGAACCAGCATTGCCCATTGTGTTTGTGTTAATTAGAAATTGGTAGATATTGTGGTTTGCTTGTATAACATTTGATATTAGTAACAAGATGGCAGACTTGGCCAGATACAGATCTGCTGCTGTGCAGGCTGCGAAGGAAATGGGTATGGACTGGCCAGGTTTAGTTGCTTATGTTAAAGCAGAAGTAGATACATTTATTGAACGAGAAGATAGAAGGATGGCTGAAGAAAGAAAATTAGAGGCTGATAGATTAGCGGAGGAGAAAAGAATTTTATTAGAAGATGCTAGGGAGACTAAGAAATTAGAGGCTGAGAGGGAGGCTGAGATCAAGAGGCGTCAGTTGGAGGAGAAGAGGCTGGAAGCAGAAACAGAAGAAAAAAGACTACAGCGGGAGCATGAGTTACGACTAAGGGAGTTGGAGTTACAAGGCCATGCTCCTAAAAATGATACTAGCCCATCCACTTCCGACTCTGCTGCAAGCTAGGTAGCCTCCTCATCAGCCATGGGGTTTCATCTAGATCCCTTTATTGAAAAAGATGATGACATAGAGTCCTTTTTATGCCGCTTTGAGAGACTAGCTACAACGTATGGGTTGGAAAAGGAAAAGTGGAGTCTTAAGGTATCCCAGGGACTTAGGGGAAACTCGTATGAGGTATTTTCGAAGCTGAGTAAGGATGACCAATATGATTATGACATTCTTAAGCAGGCACTCTTGGTCAGGTACGAAAAAAATGGTGAGTTTTATAGAAAGAGGTTTAGAAATGCCAAGCTCTTGTCTGGGGAGACATACCACCAATTCTCTGCCAGATTTGAAACGTATTTGGAGAAATGGACTGCTCTGGGGAAAACCCAAAATCTTAAAGAGATGATCATGTGTCGTGTGAAATTCTAATCCACATATATAAATTAAAAAGTAAATGTAAAGCCTAACAAATAACTTCAATAAAAGGAAAGAAGAATGGTAAAGAACAGTGCTGTCACAATGACTGTACTCGAAATCCCCCTTGTTTTCTACTTCGTCTGCAAATTGTAACGTTTCACGTTGATAGTAAAAGCCTACTGCAGCATACACGCTTTCTACGATAAAACGTGTACTGCATTTCTAAGAAAAACCTTGAGATACGCAAGCTGACTTATATTTAATATTCCATTCATGTCATTTTATACACTCATCATCATCTCAGCCCGTAACCCGTCATGGGTCGTAGGGGTGCCATGGTGGAAGCATCAGCAGACAGGGTCCTCCACTGCTCTCTATCCTCAGCAATGCGTACAAGTGTGGAAAAACCGTGTCCTGCCCATTCTTTGATGTTATCAGCCCAGGATTTTCTCTGCCTTCCTCTTCTCCGTTTACCTTCGACTGTTCCCTGAAGGATCGTTTTCGAAAGGGAGTCATGACGAGTTACATGCCCAAACCAGGCAAGCTTTCGACGTTTCACTATTGACAAAAGTGGTTCTTGGTGGCCTGCATAGGTGTTTATCTTCTCTCTAACATAGACATTTGTTTTGTGCTCTTTATAGCAAATGCGCAAAATTCTTCTATAACATTTATGCTCGAAAGCCTGAATCCTTCGCTCCGTATCTGCAGTGAGTGTCCAGCCCTCACACCCATACAAGAGAATCGATAATACAAGTGATTTGTATAATTTGATCTTCACAGGAAAACTGATGTTACTTTTCCAGATCACATTCAACCTTGTCATGGCAGCTGAGGCCATCTCAAGTCTTGTCTTGATTTCTTTAATTGATCTTCCATCACTACATATAGTATTTTATACACTAAGTTACCATAAACGAAAGACATATGGAATTAGGATAGAGAGAAGGGAGGGCTGAAAGCCGGAACGCATGCCACACTAACACGCGTCTCGCTATACAATTACTACCATCACGCGTGTAAGGCCACAAGCACTAGCTTTTTTTCAAATCGACAGTGATAAAAAACACTACCCATACGAGAGTTAGGTTTTAAAACTTACAAAATGCTTATTAGGAAATATGACATTATACTGTTTTATGTCTGAAAACATGACAGTACACCAGACACCATAAAGTTTGGAAGTGAGGAGGTTGCAACAGCACGACTGTCCTAGAAGAAAATGCATATTTTGAACGCAGCCACTTAGCCCCTTTAAATTTGTATATTTGGGTTCCTTAGGACTTGCTGACAAATAATATGTTAAACGTTACGCAAATAGCCTAGGAATTAACAATTATAGCCAAAAGAAATAGTGAGGGTGTCAGACAACACCAAAATCAGAATCGCTCAGTGGCAGATTTTAAAACCACCATTGTACGGGAAATAGGTCCCCATGTTAAATCCTATTTGATTGGAGCGCAATAAATGTAAGGCTAAACACGATTAGTCGGGCTACAAATACTATCTTTTGTTGTTAGGGGAGACGGAAGGAAGGGTACTTTTTTCAAACGCTTGTGTAAACATGGCTCGATTGGTTAGACCCGCCAATATAGGCAATTAGGAGCGTTAGTTCAGTACCACATTTTTCAAATAAACTTACTAAAGAACCAGTGCGTTGAGCGCCAGTGCATATTTTTCTAAATAAAAGCCTGGGACATCGGCAGATCGAAATTGTGCTATATTCATTGCTAGTCAACGTAACTGTGTATTATTCCATGAATTGTGGTAAGCTTGATATATTCAATATCTTTTTAATGAAAATTGAATGTAAATTGATAATTTATGTCTGTATATATGTGTGGTTCAGTAGCGAACATGAGGCAAAGCCTATATAGTGCTCCAACCTGAACAGAAGGTGTCGGAGAAAAGTAAAACTGCATGGAATTGCCAAACAGTACACTGACACCTATCTTATGGACTAGAAAGAACTAATGCTGGAATTGCAGAGGCGTAGTGACCATTAGGGAGGAGTATACTGGTGTAAATTATTTCAGATGAAGCTGACAGTTGGCCTACCGCTCTGAACTCAGTGTTTGTTATGTATTGTGTTCAGTCTGGAAATAGAGTATAAATTAGTTATGAAGTAGGAGGTACAACCTTCTTGTTTCAGGGACTGTGGTCCTAAAGTTATTGAGCAGCACCTGGTCTGAGCTTTGCTGAATCTGGAGGCTGACAGCATACCTCTGGGTCCAGATAGCGACTAGTGAGGTGTCTCCAGAACACAGGGGAGCAATTGAGCAGAGGAGTCTTTTCCTGCCGCCATCACGAAAGTTAAGCCTCTGTGGCCAGTGGAGCTCAACATTATGTGTCCCCTCAAAAATTGACATTTTAGAAAAAAAAGAGGGACAATACCTTGTTTAAATCGACAGGAACTGTGAACTTTTTCCCCATACTATTTCCCAGATAAACAAACACTTGAAGTCATGATGACAAATAACAACATAGCTTGAAAAACAAAACCAGTATTACCTCATAGTACTACTACACAACTGACACACATAGGATAATATTAATAAAATATGTCACTACTAAGTTCATATTTATAAATTATGTATATATAAATTGTGATTACAATTGATTGTGATTCCTGGTTCACTTTGTAGTTGAATCAGGACATATATTAGTGAAAGTAATTAATACATATATATTTGAAACTTTACCAGTGACTCATTTAAGATAGTCTTATAGAATGTTAAATGTGTGTGAGTGTCACAGTATTGTCAAGTGTGGTGGAATAAATTAAATTGTTTATCTGTCTGTTGTTGTTGTGACTTACACTTCATCATTTACATAACCCTAGACATTCAACGTAGTCATCACAATATTCCAGAATAATTCTGACTGAGTTATAAATGTGGTAGCAAGTAAGGTTATCTGTAAAACACTACACCTATTAGATACAGATACCTTCACAGCTGATCTCAGTCAGTACACTAAGTCCCCTATAAATATTTATATCATCCCACTTTACCACATCATGATAGAGCAATTGAGAGAGTCCATGGCTCCAGACATGAGAAAGTTTCTCATGGAACAAGGTGCAGAGAGGTTGGGTGAGGTACTTAATGTCGCTGATAGGTATCAGGCGGCCCAGGCAGAAGTAGGTGGCAGTAAAAGAAAACAGGTAGACAATAATAGAACCCCTCCAGACCAAGATGAGCATTATAATACTAGAGATCAGGGTAACCGAGGTAAACCCAACTTTGATAGGCCAAGATTTGACCACAGAGATAGAAACCCGCAATGCAATGACAGGAGACCCTTCAGACAGGAAGGAAAATATTGTAAAATTTTAGCATGAATAATCATAATACAATTGACTGTGGTAGGAAAGTTCCTCCATATCGCGCGGCATGCATGATAACAGTGGACTAGGGAAGAAAGAAGGACTTGCCTACAGAACAGCATGAACCTCATCATCCCCCATCTGTGAAGAAGTGACATGTAATGGTGCCAGAGTCAGGTGCCTTTACGATTCCGGTTTGGAATATGACTCTGTTGTGAGTGCAACCCTGGTGCACCCTGAGCAGTATACCACAGAGAAAGTGGAAATACAAGGGGCCCTAAAGGAAACAGCCACCATGACACTTCCCGTAGCCGAGATCAATGTCAAGACTAGGTACGTAGAAGGAGTGATTAGAGCAGCCGTGTGTGACGACCCTAACTACCCGCTGGTGTTAGGAAAGAAATGTGTGTTTCTAGGAAGCCCTGTAAAACCTATGGTAATGGCCACGCTTCAGGTCAGGTCGATCCCTAGCAAGGAGGAAGCACCACCACTACAAATTCATCCTAAGCAGATGAGAAAGGCCCAGGCAAAGGATAAATCATTAAAACCTTGCTTTGGCAAATTGCCAAACAGCCATACTCACCCTAGAAAAGGACAATTTTATTTGAATGAGGGACTGCTCTACAGGAAAGCTAGAGCAGGATCCAATGGATATGGACAGTTAGTTCTGCCCTGGAGTTATAGAAAACAAGTGATGGCGCAAGCACATGATGTACCAGACGGGGGACATCAGAGGAGTGGAACCACCCGTCAAAGGACATCTATGACATATTTCTGGCCAGGCGTAGCTGAAGATATTGAAAAATTTGTTGAGGCCTGTGACCAGTGCTGCAAGGTAAATTCCACATGTTGGAAAACTAATAAACAGATGCCAGCAAGCATTCTGAAAAACATGGGCCTAAAAATCAAAAGGAAAACAAACATAATAAGGTAG
This sequence comes from Oreohelix idahoensis, assembly GCA_024509875.1. NCBI lineage: Eukaryota > Metazoa > Mollusca > Gastropoda > Stylommatophora > Oreohelicidae > Oreohelix > Oreohelix idahoensis. The sequence goes on along the minus strand of JAMPIV010009817.1, from coordinate 363,130 downwards.
ACACAGAGGATAGGTATGCACCTTCCCTCAAACAGTCTTCCCCAAAAATATTTAGATTGGCAACTCTGCGTATGGCACCCAGAGAAAACAGAAACAAAGACCAGTCATCCCCGGCTCAATTTGAAACCACATTCTGGGAACTGGCCAACATTAACATTGACGATAATCGGCAGACAGTAAGACCGAAACCCAATGTTAACATAAGAAAAGTGGGGAGTGGACGATTGAGGAATGGGGAAAATGCTCAAATCGCTTCACAATATGGCTATTAATGTGGCATTACAAGGGCACCCGTTAACGGGTTAGTGACCGGCCCTGCACAGTCCAGTGGAAGTATTGTACGGACATTGGATTGAGATCACCCACATATTATAGCAATGCAAAAGGGCGAATTGATTTCTGAGGCAGAAATTCATTTCACCACATTATATATTTATTTCACCAAATTGTCGTTAGGCGGAGAATACAGTTTGTGAATATGGCCTCCATTTGAGTGGCAAATTATAGAATTATATTTGAATATTAGTAGAGGATTTTCCATATTCAAATCAAGCCTGAGCTCAGACCAACAGTTGGCTGTGTGCACATCGGAGGAGCATATTGAATCCCTATGTTGCCCTTTTGAATTGAGGATTTTCCGAGTGTTTTATCCAGGCTGATAAGATAATTATTGGATCCCCTACACAACTCTGCCATCACCATATTTATAGATTTCTCCCTCATAACTATTGCAAACTTGAGGGAGGTCTAGATCCTCTGGACATGTCATGGGACAAACTCGGGGAAGATTAATGGTAAAGATAGATTGATACTCAGCATGAGACAGGCAGTAGCACCTGCGGCTGAAATAGATTCTTGGATTGCAGAGGTCTGAGGCAGATTTCTTGACTCGTGCCTACTTTGAATGACCCCACTGCAGAAATCCATGATCAATATAAGGGCAGAGTAAAGTCAGGTTGACTTAATTTGAACTTGATTGTCATACAGATATTGAAAGCTTCACTATTGGTGCAAGCTTTTCAAACCGGGGAGATTATGTCGTAAAGTGAAATCTGTATGGACAACAGTTCAAATAGACCACTTTTAAAAATCTAAATAATATATAGAGATAAATAGGTAAGTTGCGCTTCAGCATCGTCACCGGCGCCAGCAGTCGTATTAATTTTTTTGATAAGCCTTAACGCAAGTAAACGATACCCTTCTCTCACTCGATAGTACTAGTGTTTCAAAATACGTCCTTGAAAATTAACTGTAACAGTTTGCCAGCCAAGGCACAATTTTTTTCAAGCAAGAGTGAAAGAAGAAAAACGGGGAAAGAATTAAACGGAGGAATGCAAGTGAGAGACGGGAAAAATACGACCATTAACACGTGTTGGTTTGAATATCGCCAGCGCGTGACACCATGCTGGTAGCATATTTGAATAAAACGCCACAAACCAACTAGCCCACCCCCTTATTGCCATTCGCGCAGCCAAAATGTATAAACACTCAGATCGGGAGACTGCATTGAAAAACACACACACACAGTCGTATTTTTCGGATGAAATGCAGACGTTATGCTTCTTTTTGTATAAGCACGATAGAGAGGGGAAAAAGATAGTGTATTTAGTAAAGAAAGAAAAAATTACGATTAACGTGGAAATTTGAAAATTTAACCTAGTCTGTAGGGGACAGGAGGAAAACGTAAAAACTTATTTACAACAGTGAGATGCAAAGCTATGATGGCCAACTGAACTTAGATGAAGACTGATACTAAAATAAACGAAAGGACAGTTTACAATTAAAATGATAATATTTGTTTATTAGCATATCATAGTCCCCATAAGGTATATTATTATAAAAACAAGTTATTTGAATAAATGAAGAGTGATAAATAATGGGATAAAGATACGAATAAAACCAGAAGGACTACATGGCAGCTAGTCTTCTGATCCATAATTGCCTTTCCGCATTTTTTTAAAAATAGTTAGATAGGGACTGAAATATGGAACTGAAAGACACAGTGACGGACATACGGAATAGCCTCACTCAGCTCGCCATATCTTGGGAGGGGAGAGGTAGTCCAAAATTTAAAATGTAACGTATTTTGAAAAAAGGACGCTAGCAAGCATAACATAATTTGATTGGTTGGAGCAAATAGACTAAAGATAGTAATAAAAACGATTTGAACCTAGCGTTCGGGGCCACTTGAGAAAAATCTTTTTAATAAGTAGTGTTATCAAAGGGAGCAGGGAATCCATGACCATTGCCCTTGCATTCCTGCACCAGCGGCGATTGTGTGTGACCATTAATCGCTAGATTAACTTACATATTGTGTACATTTCATTGATGCGGGTTCAACTGTGGAACCATAAAGTGAGCCACATACTACTATACTTTCAACTGAAGCTGCCAGAGTGAGGCATAACGTTCCTGAGTGCCTAACTTACGAGGTATTCTGTAGCAGCATTCCGCCGAAGTGAAATCGTGCAGAAAGTGGATGTGTGAGAGAGACAGCCGAGTTTTACTGGATTATTCAGATAAGAGCATCCGTCCACGGACGTGCCTTGGTTCACATAACTTTAATCTCCATCATCTATATTTTATCAAGGTTGTCTTGAAGTGATGAAAACATTCGTTCCTCCAAGGATTGCCCATTCATAGACTTATTGTTTCATCATACCAACTCAAGACATAAACATTGTAGATAATTATTCACAACCAGAGTGTTGTTTTTAAAGTATTTAAAATATAGCTAAATTGAACTCTTCTTTGATTTTTAACACTCCTGTGTCCAAGCAATTGAGACACAGGAAAAATAAAATTGTACAAAAGATTTTACAGTTAAAATTTAACCAGTGACTTGTTTCATTACTATTCATTGAGTGTTAAGTGTAGTTGTTATCATTTTTATTACATTTACATTGCACATTACCCTAGACACTAGCTAGATAATAACCAGACACCATTATATATTAATTAGGATAAAATATATAGCCGATTGAGGTCGTAGGGTGGTAGCAGCCAGGTTCCCCGAGAACATCTTATTCAACCCTTAGACTCAGGGGCTTGCACAGCTGACCTCACATTGGTAGACAAATAATACTTTATTGTTTAACATCAAAACCCACCACACCTGATCACACCTGTACTGGGGACGGACGCCAAGGAAAACGACAACTATTGCTCCTTCAGTAACTGAGAAAAGGACCACAATAGAGAAAACACGCTGGCCGCTGGTTTTGACCAAGCACTATATTCGGAAGAAAAGAAAACATTTAACCAAAATAATAATATCCTATGCTATCAAGCGTAAGGTATGATCTCTTATCCTCTCCGTCACCTAATTAAATTAAAAGGCACACGGTATCTTAAGCTTATACTATCGCGCGTCGCTTGACGAGTACGGGTTGGGTTTTAGGCATGCAGCCGTCCCCCCTCTGACTCGATAAACACTCAGCGCACAATGTCAGTTATAATTTAATTATGACTACGCGCCTTTAACAAATATCGCCTGTCATTACTAGCTAGTTGATTGTCGGCGTCTATCGTTTTGACACATGATATTAACACGAGTCATTTAAAAAAAATTACACACAAAGAAATATAATGCGCATACTACTCTGTCACTTTATCCATCACTCGAGGGCATTATACTTAAGTCAGCTAAACCGTATCTTCTGGTGTAAAAAAATGGTTGATGGATTTTATATTACTGAACCATTGGTAAGAGAATATCGGCGCGTTTGCTATTTCGCTAGTCTTAACGCTAGGGAATAGGGAATGGCAGTGAATAAAATGGTAACACGTTTAACACATTTAATACTTAAGCACAACTTATATTATTACCAGAAAAATCAGAATAATCACCACAAAAGCTATTAACGCACTATTTCACATAAGTTATAGCGTACGCGTTTAGACTATCCAAAATTTCCTGAGAGACAACTGACTTGGAGAGAAGGCAGTATATATACAGATTTAGGGTAATATCTCTAAAAGATGTTACAATTCACACCTTCGGCTTAGCCGGGAAACTCAACGAGCGTGGCTTCCGAGATAAAGGATTCTACGGTTCGATCTACCCGCGATGCCGAACGACATCAGAAGACATGCCGTGCCAATGGGCCTTCTTAGATTTCCTCCCCTTGCCGTAGATCAAATACTTAAGTCCCCTGAAAATGTGAACATCAAAGGTGTTCGGGAAGTATTATTATCGCCCTTGAATTGATACCCTGATCTTTTTTCCTCACGTGCTTTCTGTCACTATCCGATGATTGACAGATCCGCTCGCGTGAGAACTCAGGTAAACAGACCGGTTCGCTCCCCTGTTATCTGGCATGTTGCGAAAATAGGTAAACAACTCGTTAGCGCAAGAAAGACATGAAAAATAGGCGTGGCTTCAAAAGTGAATCAACGGACAGTGAATTGCATGGTTTTGCCTTCGCAAAACATAAACACTAGCTGAGGAAGCAAAGGTGTTCGGATTTCTGAGGCTATATTTACATTTCCACGTCACACTGAGGGGTACTGAAAGAATACGACACCTAATCCTTCTAACATGTCGTAAGAAGCGACTAATGTGAGGTTGTGCTTTGGGCTTACAGCCTCATCATGTCAAACACACTGGTACAGAAACCATTACTGCAAGAGCACATTAATGATTTGGCGCAAGTTTCCTGCAGTGATGCAATTGTGGTTCCATGCTTCACTGGGAGGAAAAAAGGAAAATAATTTTAACGATGAAAGCTCGTCGCTGGAGTAATGTTTTTTTTTAATTGTCCTCTATTAGCACACATCTGCGAGCATTATATTCTCTTTTTTTTTTCTTCTGTAAATTTCTCAACAATCTATATCCACTCATCTCAGTTTTATTCTTTCTGATCAATAACCATCTTCTCCCCACACGGTATCTTCAACTGAATTCAGAGACGTCAGGCAGAAGGAGTAACAAACTTTGTATAAGCTTCATTATTCCCATCCGCTTGTGTCCTTCCTTCGTCTGTCTATCTTTTTTTCTATCTCAGCTTCGTTTTTCTTGAGTTCTAGTTCTTTATTTGTCAACGAGCGCACATTTATCACGTCTTCTTTTGTCTTGACCTCTTTTATTTTCGAAGATCTGTAATTCCCAAATGAGAAAATGTATGCCAGAAAGGTCCATATATGTTTTTAAAAGCACATTATACGTTATTCTACAGCAGAAGTGTGTACGAAAGTAATGTTTTATTTTTTTTCAGAATGTATAGATTTATGCAAGCCTGTGTTCAAAATTTGTACTGTTGCTGGTGCCTGCGAAAATGTACAAATTACTGTTTGACAGCTTGTATGAATGTCTGTATTCAGGATGACAGTTGAAGCCATGGGCTGAATGTTCAAACGGGCATACGTGCCCAATTCGCTGCCTTTAAAAGTAAAGTGAGTTAATTTGTTAAAGCCTTTCTAACACAAATTTTATGCATTCTATTTTCTTTCAACAATTATTTTCAGTTTCTTCTTCTTCTTCCTCGTTCGTCTTTAGACTTCCACATTAATGACTTTAATAAAGGCAGTAGTCAGCTCAAGGTAACTGGAATCTCCAAACAGTTTTTCTCGTGGAGTATGTTGTTGCTATATGCTACTCCGTTTACTGCTGTATGTTGGGCAGGACTGCAGCAGGTGTTCGGCTGTCATGGGGTTGATGCTACGTGTGCAGAGATCTGTTGTACCAACCTTGTACCCGTGGTATAGATGGTACCCCAATCTGTTGTATCCGGAACGCGTAGCCGGAAAAAGATGACCTCGTCTCGCCTGATTATAGGCATTTTTAAAAAATGATAGGCATCATTTTCAATAACGGAGTAGAAATGTATGGACCAACAAAGAATACGTAGAAAATAATGCAACCAGCACAAACAGGTGTTTAAGAAGCATCCTACAGTGTCGTTCATTCACTACACTTCAACTCCGCGTGGAGCACAGGGTTTCAAGAAGTTCGCGTATTTTCTTTCTATCCTGTATCCATGACCTGCATTTGGGTGGTGCGAGGCGGTGAGGCCGCACAGGGCCCCGTCTTGGGAGGACGCCTAAATGTATTATCAATGTTTATTTTTTATTCATAGTTTTAAGAAAACATTTACAGCTGTATTATTTCATAGCTTAAATTACGAACAGTTTTTATGTATGCATTTATTTCATTTCTTAAATATACGTTTTTCGATAATTCTTTGCTGATATTATTTCTTCTTTCCAAAAACAGGGCACTGGGCGTCTGTCTGTAATTCAACAAGAATTTAAAGAGAAAAATACCCACAATAAGATTTGAAAAACAATAAGTGTAATTATGTTTTAATAAAATGCTCATGAACAATAACGGAGATTACGATATGATCTAACTCAGCCACAACAGATTGAGATACCGTCTATTCAACAAGCTAAAGACAGAAACTACCGATCAGTGTGTGGCACTGATAAAATGACTGCTGAACATCTGCTTCAAAGTTGCCCAACATATGCGGAACAGAGAAAGCGCATATGGCAGACACCAGTTCCATTCGTGGAAAAGCTCTATGGAGATGCAAATGCCCTCAAACTGACCACTGCTTTATTTGAAAACATTAAAGTGGACGTCTGAGAGTGTACGAAGAAGAAGAAGTTGCATGAAATTCAGTCTCGGAAGAGTAAAACATAGTACGACACGGGGGTGGGGACGCTACCACGAGACCTCGTACCGCCTGAAAAATCCTTAAAGCCGATTCTGTCTATCATCCGTTGACGATCATTACCCGTCTTCTTAAAAATCTGTCAGTTTACAGTTCCCCTTGTCCAAGTGATTTTCGGTTTCTCTCAAGCATTTGCTTCTCGAAGCAAATGAACCGGGTTCGAAACCACGTCGCGCCACACGCTCTACCTCAAGCGGTAAAAATGGGCACCTGGCTCTGCACTAAGTCAAGGAAGCCAAAAGCAGCGAGGAAGAAAGCTCGCAAAGCGATACGTCTTACACTTCACTCCCTTACAGGAATAACTACTATCGGACTACCTTGACCTTTTACTTCTATTTCTTTTGCGCATGGTATTCCAGAGCATTAACTGTCTTGTAATGCTGTCACTTGGATTGATCACATTTTGTACTTTGCTGTCACTTGGGTTGATCACATTTTGTACTTTGCTGTCACTTGGATTGATCACATTTTGTACTTTGCTGTCACTTGGATTGATCGCATTTTGTACTTTGCTGTCACTTGGATTGATCACATTTTGTACTTTGCTGTCACTTGGATTGATCGCATTTTGTACTTTGCTGTCACTTGGATTGATCGCATTTTGTACTTTGCTGTCACTTGGATTGATCACATTTTGTACTTTGCTGTCACTTGGATTGATCGCATTTTGTACTTTGCTGTCACTTGGATTGATCACATTTTGGTACTTTGCTGTCACTTGGATTGATCACATTTTGTACTTTGCTGTCACTTGGATTGATCGCATTTTGTACTTTGCTGTCACTTGGATTGATCACATTTTGTACTTTGCTGTCACTTGGATTGATCACATTTTGTACTTTGCACAGCCAATATCTTGTCCTGACCTCTGGCATTTACAAGGCTATATCCGATAGTTCAATCTTTGTGATACTGTCACACTATTTGAATATCCTAAAATGAGGCAGGCACTTAATGAACACTTCACAAGTTTAAATAAACATATGTGGGAATAGAACCACACAAAGGTCCCCTATAGAAATGGTCATAACTTGGCCATACACTGAAATAAAATAGAAAAAAACATAACAAAACAAACTTACCGGTAGCTTAGCATTTCGGGTACTCACAGCGAGAAGAAAATGAAATAATAAAGAGGAAGCAATATATATATATATATATATATGAAATAAAGAGTGGAGGACATACCTAAACGGTATGGAGTATGGAAAATGCTCCACGAATCGACATAATGGTAGCGAGTGCACGTTCATATGAATCAAAAGAAGCCCCGGGCGTTGTCTGAGTGAATTAGTGTCACGTGATAATGGTTATGTCCAGATCATTAATGACCCCAGAATGTCAAGTATTTGTTGCGAGGTAAGCACTACAGCAAACCCGACAGTTTAACTATCTAGAACATATTACACAAATCCAAAATAAGGCAAGACTGATAGTGACAGGGTCAGATTTCATAGTATTACAACTGCTCTATCAACTTAACAACAATTTTTTTTTTAAAACTACACTACCATTGGCAGTGACAAAGAAATTCCCCCCCCCCCCCAGCTTATATAAGGCTTTTACAACTATTTTAATTGTTTAATTTCATTTTGAGTTTTGCCTCCTATCTGCGAGGCGCGTCCCGTTCAACCTAAAACAAGCTCCGTTGGTTATTGGTTTGGTTTTTAAGGATCATCTTCATTGCATAAGGACAACTCCATAAGTGCTACGATTTCCTCCCTTAGATAACACAAGGATGATCTCAGTACAGTGCACGAACTTCGTAGCACCGGCGATGATCCGAAGGTGTGTATACAGGAATGATACATTCTATAAATATTTTTGTGATGGGTAGGTATCCTAATTTTTTTTTTATTTGTCGTCATGGCAGTGGCCGTATGGTCTGCTATTTACGATTTCCAGCTGCCGAGGGATTTTTAACATGTGTGAAACTTGCACACGATACCTCCTATGTTTTCGCCCTTTTCCGAGAAGGCTAGGCATTTTGTCTCCCTACCCAGGAGATATGGGTGAAATATCACATAATTTGGACCCACTGATTCTGAAGAAAAAGTTCCAATCAATTATATTCGGTGTGTTCAACTCAAAAAGAGGAGTATAAACAGGTAGACAAATACACACAGAGTAAAATATTTGTACGTGAGCTTTACTTTAGCTACTTTGTCGTTCCACTGTTGCTGTGAAGCGTGTTGTTGTAGGATTACTGTGATGTTGTCTATCCAGCTCTCTCTCTTTGTTTTCACTGTGTCTTGAAACCAAATCGTCTACTGCTATTGGCGTGTAGTACATATACTTTAACTCTTTCAGTCCCAAGCAAAAAAGTGGGTTTGGCCCAAACAAAAATGGCCATACCAGTATGTTTTTATTGTTTTTGTTTGGAATAATTTTTTTAAATGTTCATATTCATAAATAACAAAAGTCCATAATGGATGGCTATACTTTAAGAAAATAGCGTTTTTGAGTTGTCAAAATTAGAAAACAGCCCTAGAAAGGATCAAAAGATATGAAAGCCAGTATACTGTTGATTGGGCCAAATGGGTCTAGCGGGAAGTACAGTATACTGGCTCTTGGGGGTTAAAGAGTTAAGAAAACCACTTTATAGCAATACAAAAGACAGTCTGTGGTCTGGAATAGCCACTTTAAGAGAAATAGATGGAGGCTAAACAACACATGGAGAAGAGATCACTGGCGACAGATATGAAATGGATAAAGAAGATTTGGAAATACCTTGATGGAACAGTTTGGTTTGGCGTGTTTTTACCTGAGGACCTGCGCTTTAAGGGAAACTGCACGTTATTAATTAAAAGAGAAAATGGGACAGCATAAATGAAGAGAAGGACAGAAAACATAGTGATGAAAATATGATACAGTAAAAGGTGCAAAGAAAAAAGAAAAAAAAACCCGAATCGAAGACAGGTTACTCTTACCAAAAAAAAAAACAACTTTATCTATGTCATGGACCCCTTTTATTGTCCGGTGAAAGCTTCTGACCCCTTCATAGAAAAATATTTACATAAGCGCATAATGAAAAACGTAACATTTTAAATGTTAGGTTATGTTCACGGATCCCCTAGAAAATATTCACGGATCCCCAGGGGCTCCATGGACCACAAGTTAAGAAACCCTTATTTAAACTAACGGCTTAAGGAGGTATTCAGGTTCAGTGCAACATACTCAAAGACAGCTAACAATCGTGTCTTCATCTTTTTATCTTCCACCTACGTCAAACGTTGATTCATCAGAGGAGAACTGCTCATGTTGTAATCCTCGCATGAACTTCAGAACAATTGTAAGAGAACAAGAAAAGACCCTAATAAACCACAGACTTGGTAAAGCTGCACATTCACTAACTAGATCCGATATTATTAGCAGAAATTATAAGTATTAAAGTGCTCTTTGCCCTCACTGTCACATTTCATACGAATGAGTAGAAAATATTGGCTTTTTAAAAAAATAATTCACTGTGGAGTTTTTTATTTTATTTGCGGCCCTACAGGAAACTCGCATTTGAGATGCTCTTGTAAGAAAGCAACCAAGCAGAGACAAAGTACTCATATTGAAAGGTGAATGTTCCATTCATCTCGCTGCCACTTTTTTCCGACAAGGACGTAACATTTGCACTGGTTTGGACTTCTCCTGGGTTATGTATGTGCCAGAGATGGAAGCTGAGTGGGCTTTTGAGCTTAAGGATAAAATAGATGTTTTATGGATGTAGGGTAAAGGCGATATTTGGAGAAGGGAGAGAGAGAGAGAGAGAGAGAGAGAGAGAGAGAGAGAGAGATAGAGAGAGAGAGACGAGACGAGAGATATATAGAGAATGAACGAACGAACGAATGAACTTTATTTTCAAAGGGTTGAGAATTGGGCACGCAGGAGGAATTGGGCACACAGGAGAGAAAGAGAGAGAGAGAGAGAGAGAGAGAGAGAGAGAGAGAGAGAGAGAGAGAGAGAGAGAGAGAGAGAGAGAGTACCAAAACATAAAGAATATTATCTCGGCAACTTTAAAAGAGAGGATCCTTAATGTAGAACTGATGAGGGTAATCAGACCATAAACGATTGGAACAAACAGTGATGAAAAGACACTTGAGCTCGGTAGGTCACAACCTGAGAAAACCTAAAAGAGATCCACGGTAAAGTAGATAGAGGACCCCCATGTCTCTCGAACTCAGGACCATCGGAGCGGCAACTCTGCCTGGCTACTGTCGTAGATTTTTATCAGATAGGTAATAGATGTTTATAGTCCTGTCTGAGCAGAGGTGATAGTGATAACTATGTGAGAGTAAGGTGTAAGAAATAGTTTTTTTCTCACGAGGTGCTAGTGTAAGAGAAAGGACAGTCTCTGGATTGAGTAATTTCTCTAATCCAGCCTATCTGTACGACTATATTTTAAATCAGACGCACTTTCTGTCCTTGTACAAAATACAAGTTACGCTGCACCCACATACACACAATTCTGTGACAAATACGCACAAACGTGAAAACAACTATGGATAACAGATAGGGTAGGGGTTGACCAACACGATAACGTAAGGTTTATTAAGTTTATCTATCACTAGAACTTTACAACATAAATCATATACATCAATAGATCATGGTTTATAGACAAAAATGAAAATTAATAAAATAGGTTCCCCCCTCTGGTAAAGGAAAAGAAAAGATCGCAACAGAGGTTAATTAACCCAAAAGATCAAAAGTTAACAATAAGCGTAAGGAATAGTCAGTAAAGAAAACAAAGGACAAGTCCCTAATTAATCTATCCCGTAAATACTCAGGTTAATGAGAACAACCAAAAAGAAAAGATTGGTATGATAGTGGTAACAACAGAAAATTATGTTACTCTCTTACAGTTCATTCACTCCTTCATACTGTGGCCACATTCATACTCGCTTACCTAATAGTTGTCGCAGGCATTCCGTGGAAATAAACATTAATAAGAAATAATTTTATTCAGTGTCATGTTAATTTTTGCCAAATCCAGCCCTAGACTAACCGTAGTTGCTGACTGCAAATTTCTCGGTAGTCGCTGGAGTTGGTGAGTTAATTGTTTTCCTGGATAAATACTGTATCTCTGCCTTCAGTTGGTTGGTGTAAGGCTCATACGTGGTGATCGCCGACATAGGAGGAATAATACATATATATTTCCTGTGTTGTCTAGCCTCTGGCTGCTGAGACACTATGTTAAATTACACAAACGTTGCTGACATTTTGCCACAGCTGGCTGATGAGATTTATATAGGTAAAATCTGGTATAGTTCTGGTCCAGTTAACATTTACAATTATTGTTCTAGTTTGGTCTCTCTCATAAAATGAAGAAAATGGACCGCATAGGTCATAGCCCGAAGACTCAACCATATTATAAAGTTTCTGTTGGCTTATTCACTTATAAGACCAATGGATCATACGACCATAGTTCATAAGACATAAGTTCATATGACCATAAGACCGCTAGTTTGATGGGTTTTTGACCAGACTAGATTGTAGGAAGGAAATATAAACATTTAACCAAAATATCAATATTATATCTAACCTTACGTGTTAAGGTAAGACCTCTTTAACCACTTCGTTATTAAATTAGATTATAAACCACAAATGTCTAGCTTATCCTATCGCTTTTAACGCGTGATATGAACACGTCATTTATAAAATTACACAAAATGGATATAAGTAAATAATATACACCGTCAGTAGCCAGTTATTTAATGCATGTACTAGTCAATTATAGCATCTCTTACTGGGGAATAGCGACCAAATCACTTAACGGCTAGTATATAAATTACCGCAAACAGAGAAAGATGGAAACAACTCCACGAATCTAAGCATTCGCTTTGTACGAAAAACTCTTAGGATATCGAGCTAGTTATTTCAGAAAATTCTCTGAGCAACTGATAATGACTTTTAGGGAGACGAGTATATATCCATAGATGCCGTTCTTTCGCTCCTTAATGCGAAAGTCGCACCTACGGCCAGGGCCGGGCACATCTACGGTTAGACTCCTGAATGAAAGGCTTTTTCTTCACCTCTGCCGACCGACAACCTCTGGCTTGTCTTTCATTCACCCCGCCTGCCGCATATCAGCTACGTAAGTTAATTCCCCTGAAAATGTAACAATCCAAAGTAGTCTCAGACTTATCGCCCTTGATTCTTCAAAGAAACTGTTAACGGCTGGCCTCTGCCCGCGTGTTTCCCTGATCAAAGAACGATTACGCCGTTCTGCGCACTTCGCTTTCTTCCACCGTGCTAAATTGCCAGACGGCTCGCGTGTTAATTGTGATAGTGAATCAGGCGTTAATGTAGCAAAAAATAACCCTAGAAGGGGGGGGGGGGGGGGAAGTGGACGGTCACTGCTGCACTATTTACATGTGTGACAGCTACGGAAGCTTTTCTGTTGTCTAGTATTCTACTTCTTTCTTTCTCGCTAGTGTCTGAAACATATCTATATGTGGGTAAAATGTATTTATTTACTGTTTACAGGTCTCGGGTTTTCCTTTTTCATTTGTTTAACATATTTATATTTTATCTTTGTTATTTCAAAACATTTTTAGACAGTAATTTTGGTGTCAAGCCCTCAGTTGATCACCCCCTCTGATGGTGTCCCCCGGGTGCGGTCCGCACCCCACTAGTGACGCCTCTGCTAAACAGTTTGACATCATGGTATAGAAAAAAGTCAATAGCAGAATCGATAAATGGTACTGGAGACAGGAAGTTGTGGAGAAGCGTGCTTACATACGCCAGCAGGCATGGTACTTGAAGAAGAAGGAAAGTAATCAACGTTTTTGTTTGAGATAGTCTACACAACTTCTTACACTAGATGCACGAAACCGCATATTTACTTTTCACAATTTTTGTTTGTTTAAATGTACATTGGCACACAAAATTGTTGTCTCATTTCTCGGCGTTACCTTGAGTACATAAATATTATGTCCCTTTTTAGGATGCTTTAAAGCAGATTTTCTTAGCCTTTAGATCATGGATCCCTGCGGGTCTAAGAATGCTTTCAATGGGGTCAGTGGTTTAAAATATAAAATGAACTAATACGTCATTGCACCAAATATTCTTATACTGTTGCAGCGGTTGATCTGTAGCAATGTGTTTTATACAATGAGGTTGCAACCTCATGCAGAACCTCGTTCTAGTCATGTTTTACGGCAGTTGCCTAAGGCAGTTGTAGCCTTATTTGTGTGTGTCTCGTTAGAATCACTCGGGGAAACTGTGCGATACTGCAATAAAAAGCAAAACAAACATCCCGTACCTGTGTACTCATTATGAACTAATGTAAAAGAAAAACTGTAAACATTATCCTGGAAAGTTGAAACTCAGGCACACGGAAGAGGGCAATGCATGAAGTAGTACATGCTCCTGCATGTTTACAAGGTAGTACCTATTCCGGAATCCTCAAGGTAAGAAGTGCAAATGGAGACTAAGAAAAACAACGACAAAAAAACTGGACACAGATACAGAAGATAAGAAAAGGCCTTTAACGGATGGCAAGGGACAGGTAGGCTTGGCGATTTTTTGCTAAAAACCAGTGCTCCGTGGTCATCTTACAGGTATTGGTTGTTATACCTTTGTGGACATATATAAACCTGACGTCATCTCGGCACAGGTATTTAAATTTAGTCATTTGAGTCTACAAACATGGATATCCAAAGGGGATCTATTGTCCTGGTCATGCACGGGTACGTGGCAATGAGAGAGCTGACAGACTGTCCTCGATGTCACCCATAGTTGGGACACAGGACATGGATAAGGGAGATACTAAGGGCAATTAATGATCGCCTGCTAGATTATGACACTGCAATGGATGAATCAACAAGATTGAGACTGTTGGAGTTTGGCATCAAACGTGGGACTGGCAAAGATGGACGTGAGAGAGGATGCATCCGTCGTATGTACAACCAGCGTGCTACAGGTACAATTAGCATTCATACTCTCCGACATGTGCTGACGGTGACTGGGCACATATGGGTTTGCCTTGAGTGCAGTGAGGGCGATTCTGATTAACAATAAAAAATCCAAAAAAAAACCAGATCACAGGGTCTTTTACATCTGGACATGCGCTCTAATATAACCGACGTGCTCTGTGTCTATGATGAACAGTTCGCGTGTCGTCAAAACGAGGTAGCAAACATATTTCACAAAAAATGTATATGCAAATAGCTAGAGAAAATGAGAACCAATTAGTATACGTGTGTGAGTATTTCTTTGCGTGAGAAAGAGGGAACGTTTATGTATTTGCGTGAGAGAAGAGATAATGCATTTTCGAAATCATGCTGGGCTTGTGCGATGTAGCGATATATATGTACATATGAGCACATACTCACACCTGCATATAACCAAAATAGCAAGAAAAAACACATACACACAGATACAGATACAAGAAACCCCAGATAAGAAACAGGATGCTAGAAGACAAACAGAAATATGTAATCACGCTGTGGTGCACATATTGGCTAGACACAAACATTCATGATCAGAGGAGTGAGAAAGTCCTCAATTAAATGGAAGAATGAAATGAGACGTGAGTAAGAGGGCCGAGGATGAGCTACTGGCTTAGATTTCGTCTGTGCATTAATCAGTATAACAGAAACCTTCTCAAGTGAATACGCAAGGGTGATCTCATGGTCTGGACGCCTCCAGTCTCTTCAACCTCAAAAACGATTTCCAGATAGACAGACGCTTGTTTGATCCAGCCATCGACCTTGTGTGTACCACTTCTAAATTTCTATTTTGGAGACTTGTTCTGTAATGGAATACATTGATCCCTTGCGTTCTTCGTCCAGAATCATAAACACGAGAGAGGCGGAGGGGGGAATGGATGACGTATGGAACCCTGGCGTTCTGCATGGTTAAACTGGTCGGCGTAAGAAACTTCTGCGATCTGCAGGGATCACGCTGAAAATCACAGACAGTTTATGGAGCTGATCAATAATAAAAGAAAACTCGCGAAAATTGAAATCTAGAAAAAGGACAAGCTTTTTAAAACAAGAAAAGAATTAAATGCTCATATAATATCATCGTCGTCATCATCATCATCTCCCTTGACGATCGTTAAGGAGCATGAAAGCATCACTGTAGCTAGTCCCCTTGCAAGAAGCCTGCACTAGCATTCACATGCTCCAGCAGCGGTGGTTTCTGTTGTGATTTGTTTTACATGATGAGGTCATCTTAGTCGCCTTCTGCGACACGCCTGAAGGCGCTGTAATCCTATCCTGTCTTTGTCTCTTCAAAGACCCCAGTGAACTACACGTGCTCATAAAATAAATTGTTTATAATGGTAAACTGAGCGTCTTACTTACAAAGTGGTTAGAGCGCTGGTCTCTCACGGCAAAGGTGGCGAGTTCGATTCACCGAATCAACACGCTCAGTCTACCCAGCTGTAAATGGGTACCTGACTTTGCTCATGAGTTAAGGAAAGGAAAGGCAGCGTGGAAGGGAAATGGTCACCCCCACCTCTCGACGCTGGACCAATTCACTCCCCTACAGCAGTATCTCATATGGGACTGTGTTACGTGTCTTTTATATAGGCCTATTGTTAATGTTAATTTTTTAGTAACAGGATAGTTCCTGTGGCCAAGATGACGTCTAGGGTGGTAACTCTCTCAGACACCGCAACCAGCCAACACCACTCAGAATTATTTGAGTCACAACAGACGAAGTGGACGATATACAATTTATTGAAGACTGCACGCAGCTCCACATACAATAGTTCAGGCGAACATATAATGGCAGATAATATGCAGTAAACGATATACCGTAGGCAGTCAGTTCATGTCAGGAACGCTGTCCTTTAGCTCTCAATATGATTTATATCTCTTAACACTCGACATTGAGCAATTATACTTCTTGTCAGTACAGATAACTAGATACATCTCACCGAAGATCTTGATGTATTAGTGATAACATAACTCCATTATAAACACTTCAACAATAAGGAGCTCAAATACATACGTCCACTCGCCATGACACACAATCGTATAAGGCCACGCACTTCTACTCCTCTAGTTTCACGTGAGCCAGCCAAGCATATCGGCTTAACGTCATTCACCCGTCTTTATCAGTGACCCGTATAAAATAAACAAACAAACAGCCCTATTGAGCTAACCATATAATAGGTACAATCGTAATGAATTTTAATCATAACAGACTGCCTAAACCTTTTTTAATGTCCATCATAAATGTAATAGTAGTGGTGATAGCTAGGGGACGAAGTAATGCCAAGGAAAATTAAGAAAGACGATGGAACAAAATTCGTGGTTACAGAAAATGGAACACAAAGAATATCTCTTAAAGAACGGAAGGCCAGCTTTCGGAGCAGGCATGCTTGGATTAATTTTGTGTCTTCTGTTTTTTCCTAATTTCATATTTTAATACCCCTTATGCTATTTCGTTAATGGTGACCACAGAAGCCCGAGGCGGACTGCAAACTTTGTAAGACAGATATAACTAGCTATATGAGAGCGAATGAAGAAGCAGATATAATGTCCATTACAACAAAGTGTAACATTTCCTTACTTTTAAAACACTTGGAAAGAACCGACCCTTAAACTTTAACATTATATGAAAACTCCAAGCAACAGAAAATGTCTTGCACCAAACATGGGAATTCACCTCGTTATTTACGAGGTATTGATGGAAGATAAATAAAAAATACGCAGTGATATACGAGAGGAAAACTAGTATTGATATAAGATAAAACATACTAGATTTGTAGCGAAAGAAGATAAGTCTAGTAGTAACCAAGATGAACTAGATTGTATAGATAGCAGACAAATTAGCTGTTAGGATTATTTAAAAAAAAAAAACAAGCTCTTACGATAGATGATAGGTGGAATAGTGATAGTTGATAGGGTTTTAGTGATATATGATAGAAAAACTATTTGTGATAGAAGAAAGACAGGCTTTAGTGATAGAAGATAGGTAGGTGAGTAGTGATAGATGACAGACAGGTGAGTAGTGATAGATGACAAGGTTTTAGCGAAAGATTATAGAAAGGTTAATAGTGATAGATGATAGACAGGTGAGTAGTGATAGATGACAGGGTTGTAGTTTCAGATTATAGACATGCTAGTAGTGATAGATGATAGACAGGCTAGTAGCGATAGAAGATAGACAGGCTTTTAGTGAAAAAGATAGACAGGCAAGTAGTGATAGAAGATAGACAGCCTAGTATATAAAGATAATAGATAGGCTAGTATACATAGACAGCCTAGCATAGATAGATGATAGACAGCCAAGCATAGATAGATAATCTACAGCCTAGTATGCATGGATAATAGACAGCCTAGCATAGATAGACAATAAACAGCCTAGATAGATAAAAGACAGCATAGTATACGCAGATAATAGACAGCCTAGCGTAGATCGATAATAGACAGCCTAGCATAGATAGATAATAAACAGCCTAGATAGATAAAAGACAGCCTAGTATACGCAGATAATAGACAGCCTAGCGTAGATCGATAATAGACAGCCTAGCATAGATAGATAATAAACAGCCTAGATAGATAAAAGACAGCCTAGTATACGCAGATAATAGACAGCCTAGCGTAGATCGATAATAGACAGCCTAGCATAGATAGATAATAAACAGCCTAGATAGATAAAAGACAGCCTAGTATACGCAGATAATAGACAGCCTAGCGTAGATCGATAATAGACAGCCCAGCATAGATAGATAACAGCCTAGTATGTATAAATAATAGACAGCCTAGTATAAATAGATGATAAGCAAGCTAATATAGAGGAAGAAGAAAAAGAGGATACACTAGGCGGTAAAGAAAGCTAAAGAAAACGAAGAAAAATAAATGTTGATGAACAAAGAGAAGAAGTTGAAATGAAGAAGGACAAGTTTTAAATTTAAAAAAAAAGACTAGGCTAGTTATGACTTACGTATGTTTTAAATCAAGATTTGATCTTCTTCTAGTAACCCTTCAAGTTACAGAACACGATTTGCACAGGACAACCTCTGGCAAAGTAATTTTATTTTACAGACACGGTTGTGGACACAATATTAGATAACCTTGAGAACTTCATTTATTGTCTTGTCTGGAATCAACTCAAGCGTGACATATTCCCGCTGAAAACAGAGAGAGCAATATTAGAACACGGTAAATTGTGTTCACTTTATCACGGATATTACTGATTGTGTGCCAATGTATGTAAACAATAACTCGGTGGGGTGGACAAAACGGCGTTGAACTTTTAGGTATTGTTCAAAGTTCGACATGTATAGACGATAATGGAAAGCACTGTGCTAAACAAATAACAGAAAAATTAAGGCGAATTGACAATGAATATATTTTTTATATTGTAAATTAGTGATATTATTTTGAGATAATTGACATATTGACGCAGAGGACAGCAATCATAAAGTACATTTGTCAAAATTGAATGATAATGTACTCACGGCTTACAGTATATATATCATCAATGAGAATGTGTAATTTCTTCACACATAAATGTTCCAGCTAATCGTTAGTGACGTATTATGTTGCCAAGGTCAGCGAAAAAGGTAAGCACAATGCCATTTTCCTTATATCTATATATATATATAAATATTCTTTTCGTCCAATTTGAGGTGGCGCCGCAGATAGCATCACCACTTCGTGTGATCGGCAGCTTCATCCTCCCAGGCTGCTGGATTTATGTCCAATGCCCTCATGTCTCTCTTGCACACATCGTTGAATCTCAGCTGCGGTCGCCCAACTGTTCTTTTGCCATCAGCCACTTGCCCGTAGAAGATATCTTTCGGGATACGACCATCTTCCATGCGGCGGACATGGCCAAGCCAGCGTAGTCTGCGCTGTCTAAGCAGTATATACATGCTTTGAAGGCCAGCACGTGTCAGCACCTCGACATTTGTCACTTTATCTTTCCACGAAATGCAGAGGATGACGCGTAGACACCGTAGAGGGAAGGTGGAGAGCCTTCTGTCTTGCTAAGCAAAGATTTTTCAGGTCTCTCTTGTTGAGGACTGTTTCGCGGCTTGCAGACATGTGAATGATTGCAGCATTCGCATGCCTGCACCACGGAACTCCTCAATTGAATTAAGACCAGAAATCGCGCAAATCGATGTATGACGCGTCAAGCCTAGTTACATTTAGTATACGTATGGCCATTGAGCCGAATGGCAGTGTTGGAATGTGTGGTAAAACCACTTAAGGATCGTGTTTGAATATGTGGCATAGCCACTGATTAAATATATATGTGGAACGGCAGATCCACTGGAAAGTGTAAAATAGCGTAAGGATCCGTATCAAATTGAATATAGGACCAGGTAGAATCCAGATTAGAATCGCGAACAAAGCAGATTACGTTCACCTTGAACTTATATACACGGCAGTTAAAGCCTGGCGATGCAAGCCAAAGATGTTGAATAATGATACATAGACAGGATCTATAGATTTACGGATAATGTACTCACTAGTATTGTGAAGGGATAATAATTCTAAGGATCGGATTCAGTAGGAGTTGGTTGCACACTCTATTACGCTATAAACTTAACGGTTAACCCAGACGAGCTAAGTCTGTGAGAGGAACATTGTGTAGAGCTTATGACTATGATAAAGCCAAGTTAAATGTGTGAAAAATGTGTTACGCTCATTGTGCAAAAGTATATATTAAATTGTTCAGTCGTCAATGGAACTTGTTGATTGCCTGAATTATTCAAGTTCTCACTCTGTGCTGTGACTGTCATTAATCCTTGCAAGGACAGTCCAGATGATCACAGGTATTTATAAGACTAACTATAATCTAACCAACACTGCGGAAGAATTAATATACAATAACGACACTGAATATAATAATAATTTAATCACACAAGAATGGCTTAAAACTGCAATCGAACTATAAAGCTGGAATTAGAATAGATGAATTATAATATCTGAAATATTGACAAGCAACCCAATAAACTCACGTCCAACGGTGCTGAATCTTTTAATAACAACTAGCAAGAAAAGATACAGTGCGACCGTAACATATTGGTGTCAGAAAGTGTTCGGACAATTTTCAGAATTCATCTTTTCCGTTACCCAATTGAACGAACTAATGTTCATGAATCAGGCTTCAAGTTGGGAAGATTCTAGTGGAAACAACTTCAAGATCAATTCAGTTCGTCACAGACAAGGTAACAGTGGAAATTGAACAGTTCGAAAAGGTCTCATTCAAGGCGCAGGTCCAATCTGGCAACTCAAATTTACACATCAAGTTACGAAGGTCAAGGTCGAGTCATCACTCCGATCAACGGTCGCTGAATCAAATCGATCGGATGTCATTCAATTTTTGATCTTGAACCATCACATAGAACCAGAAAGACAATCCATACACTTGTTAAACCTCCAGAGCAACCGGGGAAGTATTTCAACAGAATTTCTTTCAATATCAAGTCCGAAAATCTTCAATCAACCGGTCAAGTTTGCTTCTCAATGGAAACAAGTCAAACAGCTGGGAGCATCTGGGTGTGGTTTATTTTTTTGGATCACAATGGCATGACCACATGAAGATAAGTTCTTGTCTAAATTAGAGCTTTCGACTAGTGTGTGTTGTCCAGTTGGCTAGCTTTGGCCTTGAATTTTTCCTCCACTGTCACTTGTCTGTCCTACTTTGCAGTTCTAGTACTTATCATTACGTGTTTACTATCAATGTATTTTATGTAACTTCGCGGGACGGATGGATAGGGCGTATCATTGCTTGTATATTCCGTTGGAAGATTTAAGCAATTTTAACGACTTTTAGGGATAATTGCTTATATTCGCTGACTGAGGATCTAACTGATTATTAATTTTTCTTTAGAGTTAGGATATAAATGTGTCTTCAGTTAGCAATATAATCACTTTGCTTGTGCTAGTTGTAACGTCGCGTGCCTACGATATTTAATTTTAATATCCTAGTTTCCGTATTGTTCGATTTTATTCGTTTGTGATCTAAAAATCTCTCTGTCTCATTGTTAGTTTAGGACGACTTGTATCGTTAAATTATTGTAATGTTACTTTAAACATTTTATTTCTCTAATTATTATATCTAGTACCTACTTAGTTTCTTTTTATCTGTTTCATAGCGTCGTATAAGTGAATATATCATTTCATTGGCTTGTTCCATCCATTGTTTATCGTCACCTGTTCTTGTCTCTGGCTATAGTAAATATCATAGTTTCTTTGAATTAATTAAGCTCATATGTTCATAGTATATTTATTGACAAATAATTAACTTATAAAACTTATTGAAAAACGTAACACCATGTCTACGTTGGAAGATTTTATTAAATTGGGACAAAGTCTAGGTAAATCAGGTTCTGATCTGCAGACTTATGCTGAAACGAGATATGAAAAGCATTTATCGCAACAGGAAAGAATTGAGCAACGCAAACTTAAAAAGTTGGAACTGGCGCAAAAAGATAAAGAAATGGCTCAAAAAGAGAAAGAAATGGCTCAAAAAGATAAAGAAATTGCTCAACAAGAAAAAGAGAGAGAATTACAGAAAGAACTTAAGGAGAAAGAATTAGCTTAAAAAGATAAAGAAATGGCTCAACAAGAAATGGAAAGAGAATTAGATAGGGAGAAAATGCAAATAAGAAGAATGGAACTACTTCAATTAGACCAAGAACATAAACATGCTATTGAGCTTGAGACTTTAAGATTAAATGCTGAGAAGGAAAAGGCTATTGAATTGGCAAGGTTGCAATCAGAACAATCCCGACCTTCAGCTAATTCAAATGTATTTTATCCAAAATTGAAGATGCCACATTTCGATCAATCTAGAGATTGCATCGACTCATTTTTATCAAGATTTATTATGAAAGTTACAGGTTTGAACATTCCGAAGGAAAGATGGAGTAGTCTTTTGGTTGATTTTTTGACCGGGGACTCACTCAAGGTTTTCATGAATCTAGATGAGAAAAGCAGAAACGATTTTGATGTCGTAAAAGAAGTACTTCTTAGACGGTTCCAGTTAAATGAATCTGGATTCCGAGAATGTTTCCATATGGCTAAGCCTAGTAAGGACGCTGACTTTGGGGAATTTATTGCTTCCATTAAACATTATTTCAATAGATAGATAGAATTATCAGGTATTACCAAATCATATGAGGGGTTAATGGATCTCATGCTACGTGATAAAGTGCTCTCCTCATGTAGTCATGATTTAGAATCCTTCTTACAAGAGAGACACCCTAACTCTATTGCAGAATATGAAAAATACGGTAGACAGTTTGTCACGGCACATCCGAATAAGGATGTCCATCGATCTTGTCCACGAGATCCTATGCCTACGTGCGCAGCACTCCATGATCATAGATCTTATGATCACCGACCTAGATCACAGAGCACGGACGGTCGATATCGTACACAATTTCGTCATGAATATCGGGGGTCTTATAACTTCCTTCGCTATCGTTCACCGTCAAGATTCTATCGTCGGAGTTATCGAGGTTATTCACCTCATGATCGTGGAGGCCACAAAGGCAGGGGTCGTGATGATTATCACAAAGACTAATCCAGGGATTACAATAATCATGGATCACCATATAAAAGGAATGATAATAATGATGATTCATCAGATTTTTATTATAAGACAAAATCAGGCAAAAAGAAAACAAATCATTTCAGATCATCTTCAAAGAATAATGACAAACATGGTCATGCTAATGCATGTACTACCAAAAGAGATCATGAGAATGATGATAACAAACATGCTAATTCATGCTGCATATTAGATGACTCTTGTTATGTTTGTCAATCACATCCAATATCAGTGAGGAAAAATACGTTTCGGTGTGGTCATACAATGTCTTCTATGTCTGCTTGTGAGAATTTGGGACGTCTCACATACCACAAGGCATATTTATACGGAAAGGAAGTAAGAGTTTTACGTGACACCGGCTCTTTTACTGTCGGCATACAACACTCGCTTATCGAGCCCTCTGCATTTACGGGTAATACTGTTAAATGTATCACATTTGGTGGGAATATAGAAGAATATCCAATAGCACATGTCTATATCGATACACCGTTTTATACAGGTATGGTGTATGCTTGTGGGTTAAGAGCTCCTGTGGCTGAGATAATCTTAGGTAACATTCCGGGAGTTAGAAATTGCACTCCACATGAGATTACGAAATGGGTTGAATCTCACCCATTGGTGGCAAATGCTGTTGTCACTAGAGCACAACAGTTGGCTACAGATATGGCCACCCCACCTACACCTATTATAGATACAATTGTGTCTCCCGACGTCGTTGCTGAAGCACCAGCGGCGTTTGCGGAAAAACAAAAAAATGATCCAAGTTTACAGCATTTATTTGCGCTAGCGGAAAAAAAAGTTACTAAACATACGAAATCAGCACAACATTGGTTTCAAATTAAGAAATCCATACTTACAAGATACTATGACAATGGTATGTCAATTATTCATCAGATAGTCGTTCCAAAACAATTTAGACCTTTGGTGTTACAAACAGGGCATGACTCGCCCATGGCAGGGCACATGGGTATTAAAAGAACTTTATTTAGAGTCACTGTCGTGGAATATTCTAATCCACATATATAAATTATCAAGTAAATATAAAGCCTAATAAATACATATAATAAATAAAGGAAGAAGAATGGTAAAGAACAGTGCTGTCACAATGACAGTACTCGAAATCCCCCTTCTTTTCTACTTCGTCGGCAAATTGTAACGCTTTCACGTTGATATTAAAGGCCTTCTGCAACATACACGCGTTTCCCAAACACACAATAAAATGTGCTGCCTTTCTAAGAAAAACCTTGAAATATGCAAGTTGACCTAAATTTTAAA
Source organism: Oreohelix idahoensis (assembly GCA_024509875.1). Taxonomy (NCBI): domain Eukaryota; kingdom Metazoa; phylum Mollusca; class Gastropoda; order Stylommatophora; family Oreohelicidae; genus Oreohelix; species Oreohelix idahoensis. Next base: position 338,660 of record JAMPIV010009817.1, on the reverse strand, counting down.
TTCCATTCATGTCTTTTTCTACACTATGTTACCAAAAACAAAAGACAGATGGACTAAAGGATAGCGAGAAGGGAGAGGCAGAAAGCCGAACACTAAACACGCGTCGCGCGATACACAAATGCTGCCATCACGCGTGTAAGACTACATGCACTAACTTTTTTTCAGACGGACAGTGATAAATTCACTACCCTTCCCAGAGTTAGGTTTTAAAATCTGAAAAACGCTTATTGGGGAAACCTGACATTCTACTGTTTTATGTCCGAAATCCTGACATTAGTCTGACAGTACAGCAGGACAGGTGGCGGTTCTCACATAAAAAATAAAAAAACAACTACACGACTATCCTAGAAATTGCATATTTTGAACGCAGCCACTTAGCTCTTTTAAATTTGGATATTTGGGCTCCTTGGGGTTTGCTGACAAAGAATATGTACAACGTTATGCAAATATTCTAGGAATTAACAAGTTATAGCCAAAATAAAATGATAGTGCTGTCAGACAACACCCAAAATCAGAATCGCTCAGTGGTAGATTTTTTTTCACCACCATTGTACGGGAAATGGGCCACAAGTTACATTTGAACTGATTGGCTGGAATGATATGTAAGGCTAAACACGATTAGTCGGGCTATAAATGCTATCCTGGTTGTTAGGGGAGACGTAGGAAGTTAAAATTTTTTCAAACCCTTGTCGAAACGTGGCTCGATTGGCCAGACTCGCTGATATACTCACTTAGAAGCGTTAGTTCGAGACCACTAGTGCAAATAAGCTTGATAAAGCAACAGTGCGTTGAAGCCAGCTCATATTTTTGCTAAATAAAAGCCTGGAATATAAGCAGATGGGAATTTGTGCCAGTAATTGTGCCAGAATTCATTGCTAATCAACGTATCTGTGTTTGTTTCCATGAATTGTGGTAAGCTTGAAACATTCAGTATCTTTTAATGAAAATTGAATGTGAATTGTTAATTTATGCCTGTATATATGTGTAGTTCAGTAGCAAACATGATGTAAAGCCTATAATGCTCCCGCCTGAACAGAAGGTGTCGGAGGAAAGTAAAACTGCATGGAATGGCCAAACAGTACACTGACACCTAGGTTGTTGATTAGACAGAAATAATGCTGGAATTGCAGAGGCGTAGTAACCATTAAGGAGGTTAATGCTGGTATAAAGTATTTCAGATGAAGCTGACAGTTGGCCTAACGCTCTGAACTCAATGTTTGTGATGTATTGTGCTCTGTGTAGAACTAGAGTATCAATTAGTTATGAAGTAGAAGGTACATCCTTCTTGTTTTCAGGGACCGTGGTCTTGATGGTATTGAGCAGCACCTGGTCAGAGCTTTGCTGAATCCAGAGTCGGACAGCATACTCCTTGGTCCATTTAGCTATCAGTGAGGTGTCTCCAGAGCCGAGGGGAGAGTCGAGCAGAGGAGTCTGTTCCTGCCGCCATCACGCCAGATAAGCTGATGTGGCCAGCTGAGCTCAAAATTATGTACCCCCAGCTTAAAATGACCTTGTAAAAATAACATTAAGAGGGGAATTAAATTGTGTTAATATCAGGAACTGAGAACATCTCCAATAATAGTTCCCCTAAAGACAAACTATTGAAGTCATGATGACAAATACCAACAGAGCTTGAACAAAACAAAACCAGTATTACCTCATATTACTACTACACAACTGACACACATAGGATACTTTTAATAATATATGTCACTACTATATTCATATTGATAAATTCTGTACATATAACTTGTAATTTAAATTGATTGTGATTCCTGGTTCCCTTTGTAGTTGAATCAGGACACATATTCATTCATGCCAGCAATGAATACATATTGTTATTTGAAAAGTTATCAGTGACTCCTTTAAGATATCCTTGTAGAGTGTTTTATGTATGTGAGTGTCACAGTGTTGTCAAGTGTGGTGGAATAAATTAAATTGTTTATCCGTCTGTTGTTGTTATGACTTACACTTCATCATACACATACCCTAGACATACAACGTAGTCATCACACTATTCCAGAATAATTCTGACTGAGATATATATATATATGTGGCAGCAAGTAAGGTTATCTATAATACACTACACTTATTAGATATAGATACCTTCACAGCTGATCTCAGTCAGTACACTAAGTCCCCTATAAATATTTATAACATCCCACTTCACCACATATATTGGGGTCTCGCTCTTGGGATTTTGAATCTTTCCCTATTAAAAATATTGGGGGTAATTCACTCCAGGGAATATAAGAATTAAAAGGTATCCTTGGGTGGAATTAAATAAGGTTGAGCTCACGGTGCCTGTGTTGTCCATTAGATATATAGTTAGAAAGTGAATGGTTGGTTAGACATTGTATAAATTTACCTGATAGACAATGGCGGACCTGGCCAAGTTTCGATCTGCTGCTGTTCAGACTGCAAAGGAGTTAGGATTAGATGGGCAAGTTATGGTTGCCTATGTTACTACGGAATGTGACAAATTTATTGAACGCGAAGAAAGAAGGTTTGAAGCCGAAAGAAAGTTAGAGGCTGAAAGGGAAATTAAGAAGTTACAATTTGAGGCTGAGGCTGAGACTAAGAGGTTGCAGATTGAGGCTGAGGCTAAGAAATTGGAGGCAGAAAGAGAAGACAAAAGATTAGCTGCAGAAAGGGAAGCAGAAGAAAGAAGATTGACCGCAGAAAGGGAAGAGAAGAAATTAGCTGCAGAAAGGGAAGAGAAGAAATTAGCTGCAGAAAGGGAAGAGAAGAAATTAGCTGCAGAAAGGGAAGCAGAAGATAAGAGATTACAAAGGGAACATGAGTTACGACTCAGGGAATTTGAGTTTCAAGGCCATGCTCCTGAAAATGGTGCCAGTCCCTTTGCCTCTGATGCCACTGCTAGCCAAGGAGCCTCAACCTCAGCTATGAATTTTCATTTAGATCATTTTGTTGAGAAAGACGATGATATAGAGAGCTACCTAAATAGGTATGAACTATTAGCTACCACGTATGGGTTAGAGAGAGAAAGGTGGAGCTTAAAGTTATCTCAGGGACTTCGTGGGGCAGCTTATGAAGTTTTTGCAAAAATGAGTAGAGGTGATCAGGAAAATTATGACATGCTAAAGCAGGCTCTTTTGTTAAGATATGAAAAGAATGCAGAATTCTATAGGAAAAAATTTAGGAATGCTAAACTACTGTCAGGTGAAACCTATCACCAGTTCTCTGCACGAATAGAGACATACTTGGAGAAATGGACTTCTCTGGGGAAAACCCAAGATCTTAAGGAAATGGTCCTTATAGAGCAATTAAGAGAGTCCATGGCTCCAGACCTGAGAAAGTTTCTCATGGAACAAGGTGCAGAGAGGCTGGGTGAGTTGCTAATGTTGCTGAAAGGTATCAAGCAGCTCAAGCAGAGGTAACAGGTAATAAAAAGAAACAAGTGGATAACTTTAGGGCACCACAGAACTTTAATAAATTTGATCCTAGGGATCAAAATAAAGGTAAGCACCAATTTGATAGGCCACGGTATGAAAATAAAAATAAAAACCCACAATTCGATGAAAGGAAATATGATGAAAGAAAATCTTTCAACCAAGGAAAAAGGTGGTGTAAAAATTGTCAGATGAACAATCATGACACTGACCGTTGCAGAAGGAAACCTGTGTATATGGCAACCCTTCAGGTCAGGTCGACCTCAAGACAGGAGGAGGATATTATGTTAGATACCACTCCAGAAGAGATGAGGAAGGCACAGGCTGGGGATAAAACACTCAAGCCTTGTTTCAGAAAATTGTCAACTTGTCATACAACTCCAGGCAAGGGAGATTTTTACATGAAAAACAAGTTGATGTATAGGAAGGCCGGAACTAGATCCCATGGTCACGGACAGCTGGTACTTCCTAAAAGATATAGGGCAGACTTAATAAGGAGCCTACATGTGAAACCAGATGGGGACCATGAGAAGATAGGTACCATCATTCAAAAGGTGGCTCACAATTATTATTGGCCCAAAGCAAGATGGGACATTGAGAATTTTGTAGAAAGGTGTAGCATAGCACATGAGGGAACACCCACAAGTGGGAACATGGATCAGGACATGGACACGCCACGGGGCAAAATTAGGCCTGATAATAAAAAGAAATATAGATTTGATAAAGTGGACCAAATGGAATGGGAAGCCCCTTTTCACGGACAAGCTTCACTTAACTGTTTTACAATGGCCACTATGCGGAGAGTGCAAAAAGATGTCTTACCCCAGGATAAGCCGACAATCCCTCAATCGGACTTAAACCAACTGGAGGAAGAAGATGTAGAGAGGAAATCTCTCATCAAGAATTTTAAGAGGGGAGAAAGCCCCAAAAGAAAAATTGGTAGCGGTCGTTTTGTGAATGATAATTCTGGGAGGAAAAATCATCACTATAAAGCTTCGAGTGGAAGAGACCATACCGTGCATGGACAAATAGGTCCACACAATTAAAGGTCCATATGTAGCTTTGTTAAGAACGTGGACTGATGAAAAGGCAGAGGAAAACATTACATCTTCATACCAATATGTGAATGAGCTGACCACTCGTTTGAAAACTGGCTGGAAACTTGCCAATGAAAATTTGAAACAAGCCAGGAAGAAACATGCTGCCTATTATAACAGGAAGGCGAAAGACAGAAATTTGGCTGTGGGAGAGAAGGTACTGCTTCTTTTGCCCGGGAGTCAGAATAAGTTACAAATTGGATGGCAGGGTCCATATACAGTTTTAGAGAAGGTATCTAGAACAAATTATAAGATAGATAAGAAGGGGAAAGAAAAAATCTATCATGTGAATCTCCTGAAGAAATATTTGGAAAGAGAACATCAGGAAGAGACACACTTGTTGACCTTGTCCATCGCCATGGAGATGAAAAAGGAACCACTTTCATCATTTGAATATCCATTACACCCCTGTGAGACAGCAGCACAGGTAAAAATCAGTACACATTTAACGAAAACTCAGAAAGAGAGAGTGCAACAGGTTCTAAATAATCATGCAGAGGTGTTAACAGACCGACCAGGGCATACAAACCTATTGGAATATGATATGAAACTGATAGACCACACACCTGTCTGTATGAAACCATATTCGATTCCGTTTGCTAAGGAGAAAGCTTTGAAGGAAGAGATAGACTATCTGTTGAAGGAAGGAATTATTTCGCACAGTGAATCCTCATATAGTTCCGGTGTTGTACTCTTAAGGAAGCCCTCTGGAGAACATAGACTCTGTATAGATTACAGGAGACTGAATGCTATTACAGAAGGACAGGTGGATCCATTGCCGGATACAAATCAGCTGTTTGCCAGACTAAATAAAGCTAAATATTTCTCAAAAGTGGATTTGAGTAAAGGATACTATCAGATTCCAGTAAAGCCTGAGGTTAGACCATACCTAGCTTTTAGTACCTCAGAAGGACACTATGAGTTTAATAGATTGCCATTTGGATTGAAGAATGCGCCTAGTGTCTTCTCTAGAATGATGAGAAAATTATTGGACCCTCTGAATAATCCATGTATAACAAATTTCATGGATGATATCCTGATAGCAACAGAAACATTTGAGGAACACATTGACTCTCTGAACATGCTGTTTAATCGACTTAGGGAGGCAAATTTAACAGCCCGACCAACCAAATGTTGCGTTGGATGTAAAGAATTGGAATTTTTGGGACACACAGTTTATCAGGGAAACATGACCCCTGACCCAAAGAATTTAGAGAAACTACAGAAAGCCCCGAGACCACAAACCAAGAAGGACGTGAGATCCTTTGTCTCATTATGTGGTTTCTACCAGAAGTATATCAAAAACTTTAATTCCATATGTGCACCGTTAACTGATTTGACACGTAAAGGACATCCAGATCGCATTTCATGGACACCACAATGTGAAATGACTTACCAAGAATTGAAGGAAAAGCTCACAAGTAAACCCATTTTGAAATTACCTGACTTAAGTCAAGAATTCATAGTAAGGACGGATGCAAGTAATATTGGGTTAGGTGCAACTCTACTACAGAAATCAGATGCATTGGATGGGGAATTAAGCCCAGTGGCGTATGCTAGCAGAAAATTGAATAAAGCTGAAATCAATTACTCAACTAGCGAAAAAGAATGCCTTGCAGTAATATGGGCAATAAAGAAATTCAATATTTATCTGTATGGGAAGGCTTTTAAGTTGCAAACAGACCACAAACCTTTATCGTTTCTAGCACAGGCTAGGCATGAGAACTCCAGGTTACTCCGATGGTCTTTACTTTTGGCTCCATATAATTTTAGCATTGAGTATATATCTGGAAAAACAAATTTGGGAGCGGATTTTTTAAGCCGCCATCCGTGTGATGAGAATCACCGTAAACCCCAGAACTAATAATAAATTTCTCTATGTGTATATAGAATAAAGGACTGACATATAATGTCTGTTTTAAGAGGGGAGATGTCGTGGAATATTCTAATCCACATATATAAATTATCAAGTAAATATAAAGCCTAATAAATACATATAATAAATAAAGGAAGAAGAATGGTAAAGAACAGTGCTGTCACAATGACAGTACTCGAAATCCCCTTCTTTTCTACTTCGTCGGCAAATTGTAACGCTTTCACGTTGATATTAAAGGCCTTCTGCAACATACACGCGTTTCCCAAACACACAATAAAATGTGCTGCCTTTCTAAGAAAAACCTTGAAATATGCAAGTTGACCTAAATTTTAAATTCCATTCATGTCTTTTTCTACACTATGTTACCAAAAACAAAAGACAGATGGACTAAAGGATAGCGAGAAGGGAGAGGCAGAAAGCCGAACACTAAACACGCGTCGCGCGATACACAAATGCTGCCATCACGCGTGTAAGACTACATGCACTAACTTTTTTTTCAGACGGACAGTGATAAATTCACTACCCTTCCCAGAGTTAGGTTTTAAAATCTGAAAAACGCTTATTGGGGAAACCTGACATTCTACTGTTTTATGTCCGAAATCCTGACATTAGTCTGACAGTACAGCAGGACAGGTGGCGGTTCTCACATAAAAAATAAAAAAAACAACTACACGACTATCCTAGAAATTGCATATTTTGAACGCAGCCACTTAGCTCTTTTAAATTTGGATATTTGGGCTCCTTGGGGTTTGCTGACAAAGAATATGTACAACGTTATGCAAATATTCTAGGAATTAACAAGTTATAGCCAAAATAAAATGATAGTGCTGTCAGACAACACCCAAAATCAGAATCGCTCAGTGGTAGATTTTTTTTTCACCACCATTGTACGGGAAATGGGCCACAAGTTACATTTGAACTGATTGGCTGGAATGATATGTAAGGCTAAACACGATTAGTCGGGCTATAAATGCTATCCTGGTTGTTAGGGGAGACGTAGGAAGTTAAAATTTTTTCAAACCCTTGTCGAAACGTGGCTCGATTGGCCAGACTCGCTGATATACTCACTTAGAAGCGTTAGTTCGAGACCACTAGTGCAAATAAGCTTGATAAAGCAACAGTGCGTTGAAGCCAGCTCATATTTTTGCTAAATAAAAGCCTGGAATATAAGTAGATGGGAATTTGTGCCAGTAATTGTGCCAGAATTCATTGCTAATCAACGTATCTGTGTTTGTTTCCATGAATTGTGGTAAGCTTGAAACATTCAGTATCTTTTAATGAAAATTGAATGTGAATTGTTAATTTATGCCTGTATATATGTGTAGTTCAGTAGCAAACATGATGTAAAGCCTATAATGCTCCCGCCTGAACAGAAGGTGTCGGAGGAAAGTAAAACTGCATGGAATGGCCAAACAGTACACTGACACCTAGGTTGTTGATTAGACAGAAATAATGCTGGAATTGCAGAGGCGTAGTAACCATTAAGGAGGTTAATGCTGGTATAAAGTATTTCAGATGAAGCTGACAGTGGCCTAACGCTCTGAACTCAATGTTTGTGATGTATTGTGCTCTGTGTAGAACTAGAGTATCAATTAGTTATGAAGTAGAAGGTACATCCTTCTTGTTTTCAGGGACCGTGGTCTTGATGGTATTGAGCAGCACCTGGTCAGAGCTTTGCTGAATCCAGAGTCGGACAGCATACTCCTTGGTCCATTTAGCTATCAGTGAGGTGTCTCCAGAGCCGAGGGGAGAGTCGAGCAGAGGAGTCTGTTCCTGCCGCCATCACGCCAGATAAGCTGATGTGGCCAGCTGAGCTCAAAATTATGTACCCCCAGCTTAAAATGACCTTGTAAAAATAACATTAAGAGGGGAATTAAATTGTGTTAATATCAGGAACTGAGAACATCTCCAATAATAGTTCCCCTAAAGACAAACTATTGAAGTCATGATGACAAATACCAACAGAGCTTGAACAAAACAAAACCAGTATTACCTCATATTACTACTACACAACTGACACACATAGGATACTTTTAATAATATATGTCACTACTATATTCATATTGATAAATTCTGTACATATAACTTGTAATTTAAATTGATTGTGATTCCTGGTTCCCTTTGTAGTTGAATCAGGACACATATTCATTCATGCCAGCAATGAATACATATTGTTATTTGAAAAGTTATCAGTGACTCCTTTAAGATATCCTTGTAGAGTGTTTTATGTATGTGAGTGTCACAGTGTTGTCAAGTGTGGTGGAATAAATTAAATTGTTTATCCGTCTGTTGTTGTTATGACTTACACTTCATCATACACATACCCTAGACATACAACGTAGTCATCACACTATTCCAGAATAATTCTGACTGAGATATATATATATATATGTGGCAGCAAGTAAGGTTATCTATAATACACTACACTTAATTAGATATAGATACCTTCACAGCTGATCTCAGTCAGTACACTAAGTCCCCTATAAATATTTATAACATCCCACTTCACCACAGTCACATCGCAATTTTATTGGCCTGGTGTCAACAAGGACACAAAATTATATTGTAGGTCATGTACGACATGTCAAAGCATATCACGTAAGGGCAGATTCCACACGGCACCCTTACAGATCACAGATGTACCAGACAGACCATTTAAGAAGTTGGCCATAGATATTATTGGTCCGTTATCAGTTCCATCTAATAATGGGTTCCGATATATCTTAACCTGTGTAGATCTTTGTACACGGTGGTCTGAGGCCATACCTCTGAAAACAATCAATACTGCGTCGGTATCAGATGCATTATTTTCCAGGCTACTTTGTGCCGCTTTATTCGCATATCGAGAGGTCCCCCACGAGAGCACTGGATTTAGTCCATTCGAGCTCGTCTATGGCTCCAATCCTCGTGGCCCAATGATGATCTTGAAAAATTTACTGGTCGGATCATCAGTGGATGAATCCACTCGTACTAGTTACGAGCTGGTGATCGACATTAGACAAAGAATCATTGATGCGTGTACATATGCATCCGAGAGCATTAAATCAGCGACACAAAAATCTAGATTATTCCACAATCAAGGGAGAAGATTGCGATATTTTAATCCTGGGGAAAAAGTCTGGTTACTTCTACCTCATGAGGATAATAAACTGTTGGTTTCATGGCAGGATCCATTTGTGATTATTAAACGAGTCACGGATGTTGACTATGCTATAAACGTAAGAGGAAAAATTAAAACGTTCCATGTCAATATGTTGAAATTGGCAGTGGAAAGACCACAAGATTTAATTCCTATTATTAACTCTGTGTCTGTGTCTGAGTCTTCACCTCATATTTCTTCTTTTGCATTAGTTAATGAGGAAGACACTACGTCTTCAATTCCTTTACATTTTGCTTTACCATCGTTACAAGCTTCCGAATCTTGGAAGGATGTCACAATTTCTTCGACTTTGTCATCGTCACAACAAAGTCAAGTTAGGGAAATTCTTCTTTCTTTTAACGATGTACTTACTGACCTTCCAGGTCATACGTCTTTAATCTCTCATGACATCATTCTAACGGATGATCATCCTATTAAGTTAAGACCTTACCCTATTTCGTTACATCATAAAGACAGGGTTGAAAAGGAAATAAAGGATATGATTTTTTTTTTTTTTTTTTTTTTTTGCGTACGCCCGCTAATACTCGAGGCGAAATCTCAGGTTATTATTTTTTATGTCTAACCTGACATTGATTTTACGTGAGTATCCCTTTATTTCTTGTACAGAGACAGGTGTCCCTCGCCATTCAGGCAAATACTCGCCGATTTCAGAGGTACCCATTGCAGCTGGGTCGGCTCAGGAGCCGCCAGTCCCTGGTCGACGACACTCCTTCAAATGTCCTCGCCAGGTCTCGAGTTAATCCAGTCCAAATCCCGGTCGACGAAAAATCCTCAAATGCCGTCGCCCGGGTTTGATCCTGTATCACCCGGTCGCCAGAGCGGTGTTGTAACCACTACGCTAGCGCGGCTCCATGGATATGATAAAATTGGGAGTTATATCTCCATCAGAATCTCCTTATGCTTTTTCGATGGTTATTGTGAAAAAGAAAGATGGGTCGCTCCGTATTTGTATTGACTTCAGACGTCTGAACCGTATCACAATTACTGATGCTGAACCAATGCATTTGTTGGACGACCTACTTTCGCAAGTTTCACAGGCCACGTACTTTAGTAAACTAGATCTGTCTAAAGGCTATTGGCAGATACCACTTACTGAACATGCCAAACCTTTCACTGCCTTCACTACTCCATTTGGGTTATTCCAATGGAATTACATGTGCTTCGGCCTTGTAAACGCGCCTGCAACATTTGTACGCATGATGCGCCGCCTTCTGGGCGATAGAAAAGATGTCATCACATACATCGATGACATCTGTCTATTTCACAACTTATGGGAAGACCATATTACTGGTTTGTCTTCTCTTCTCTTTACACTACGACAACATGGTTTGACTTTAAGACCTTCTAAGGTCCAGATAGGTTGTCAGGAGATTACTTTTCTTGGTCACCGCATAGGTAACCATAGAGTATACCCTGATGACAATACAGTCAAGCGTATACTGGAGATTGCCACTCCATCATCTAAGAAACAAGTAAGAAGTTTACTTGGGCTGGTTAACTATTACCATAAATTTATACCACGCTTCGCACAGATTTCTGCTCCTTTGTCCGGATTGTTGGCCAAAGGTAGTCCAAAAAAAAATATTATGGACACCGCAGTGCGAAGAGGCTCTGATTATGATAAAGAATTTATTTAAGAATCCTCCTATCCTGTTATTGCCAAACATACATTTACCATTCTTGATTCAAACAGATGCATCCAGCTCCGGAATTGCAGGTTGTTTGCTTCAATGCTATGAAGGGATACTCCATCCATGCTTGTTTGTCTCACGCAAGCTTACTCCGGCGGAACAAAAATACGCAACAGGAGAGCGTGAACTGCTCGCGGTGGTGTAGTGCTTAGAAAAACTGTCTAAGTACTTGATAGGGAGAAAATTCTTTATTTACACAGACCACAGTCCGCTCACGTTTATCACTTCGAGAACTATGAAAAACGCAAGAATTCACAGATGGTTTCTTTTACTACAAGAATTCGCATTTTCAATCATTCCTATTTCAGGAACTGATAATAACCTCGTGGACTTGTTATCAAGAAATTTTACGTCACAGGATAGAGATAACTTTCTTGTCTTGATGTTGACAAGGAACATAATTTTATAATTATTATTTCTAATTATGAATATTAATTTCATTATTTCATTTTGACGATAGATAACATGCATAGATTATAGTCGGTCACATCTTTCCACCACTCTCTCACGTGCCACGAGTGTCACGTTTGGGAGCGGGGGGGATGATGTTGAGGACTGTTTCGCGGCTTGCAGACATGTGAATGACTGCAGCATTCGCATGCCTGCACCTCGGAACTCCTCACTTGAATTAAGACCAGAAATCGCGCAAATCGATGTATGACGCGTCAAGCCTAGTTACATTTAGTCTACGTATGGCCATTGAGCCGAATGGCAGTGTTGGAATGTGTGGTAAAACCACTTAAGGATCGTGTTTGAATATGTGGCATAGCCACTGATTAAATATATATGTGGAACGGCAGATCCACTGGAAAGTGTAAAATAGCGTAAGGATCCGTATCAAATTGAATATAGGACCAGGTAGAGTCCAGATTAGAATCGCGAACAAAACAGATTACGTTCACCTTGAACTTATATACACGGCAGTTAAAGCCTGGCGATGCAAGCTAAAGATGTTGAATAATGATACATAGACAGGATCTATAGATTTACGGATAATGTACTCACTAGTATTGTGAAGGGATAATAATTCTAAGGATCGGATTCAGTAGGAGTTGGTTGCACACTCTATTACGCTATAAACTTAACGGTTAACCCAGACGAGCTAAATCTGTGAGAGGAACATTGTGTAGAGCGTATGACTATGATAAAGCCAAGTTAAATGTGTGAAAAATGTGTTACGCTCATTGTGCAAAAGTATATATTAAATTGTTCAGTCGTCAATGGAACTTGTTGATTGCCTGAATTATTCAAGTTCTCACTCTGTGCTGTGACTGTCATTAATCCTTGCAAGGTCAGTCCAGATGATCACAGGCATTTATAAGACTAACTATAATCTAACCAACACTGCGGAAGAATTAATATACAATAACGACACTGAATATAATAATAATTTAATCACACAAGAATGGCTTAAAACTGCAATCGAACTATAAAGCTGGAATTAGAATAGATGAATTATAATATCTGAAATATTGACAAGCAACCCAATAAACTCACGTCCAACGGTGCTGAATCTTTTAATAACAACTAGCAAGAAAAGATACAGTGCGACCGTAACATCTCTGCTGTACAGAAGGGTGCTGGTCACGCTGGCGTTATATACCACAGCTTTGGTCTTCGTTGTGAGTTTGGAGTTCCCCAAACACGCGATGTGAGGGGGGCAAAGGTAGCTGCAGCTTTGCCAATGCGGCGGTCAATTTCTGTGTCCAGTGAGAGTTTGTCTTTGATGGTAGACTCCAGGTATGTGAAGTGGTGCACCACTGCCAATTCATAGTTATCGATAGTGATAACTGGTGCAGCACCCACATCCTGACTCAGCACATTTGTTTCCTTTAGACTTATTGTGAGGCCAAAGTCCTTGCATGCTTGGGTGAAGCGATTCATCAAGCTCTGAAGCTCCTGTAGGCTGGCTTTGAGTGACGACTGCAGCATTATCAGCAAATAACAAGTCTCTTATAGTGACTCTATACACATACATAGATATACAAATATATAGATATATACACATTTGCGGCTTTCGTGTTCTTGTGGCCTGACATGTCAATTTGTTGGTATATGTATTCAGTAAACATGCAGCTCAAAAATGTGTGTTAAACTGGTACGTTGACTTGTATTCGGTAAATCTTCAGGTTACATCTGTGAGTTAAATGTTTACACCGACTTCTGTTCAGTGAACCTGCAACTTACATTTGTGTGTTAAATGTTTACACTGGTTTCTATTTTATGAAAATGCAGTTCACATCTGAGTGTTAAATGTTTACACTGGCTTCTATTTTATGAAAATGCAGCTTACACCCGTGTGTTAAATGTTTACCACGTCGTTTAGTAAGTGAAAGTGAAGATTACGTGTGTGTCTTAAATGTTTACACAAACTTCTGATCAATGAAACTTCAGCTTACATCTGTGCGTTAAATGTTTACACTGACTTCTTTAACATAATTAACGCACATAAAAATGAACATTTCAACCACCCACCCCTCCCCCCACTCCTCCTCCCCCCACACTTCCCGCTTTCTTATTTTATTTCTGTCAATGCTTTCAGTTTTTAATTTGTCGAGTCTGCTTTTCATTTCCCTCCATAAAACATTTGTCGCTATCAGTTATATGTCTACGGAGAGGAGAAAACCTCCAGTAAAAACTGCCTTGCGGGCCCCCCCCCCCTCCCATGATGTCTAAATTCTCCTTTCTCCCTATCTATTTCTAATTCTTTTCATATTCTCTTATCATGCGCTGTCATACATCACTTGCATATTTTCCCTCACAGCTTTTCCGCTTGTCTTTCTAGTTAATGTTCTTCTAATTTATTTCTGGTTTGTATCGCTGTTGTCGTCAGCAAATGTCAGTGTGATGCAGATCCGCTTGTACTACCTCAAGATTCTTATCTATTTCATCTTTCATGCCGTTCTTACCCCTTCTAGACGTTTACTTCCGGTTCTGGCCTCGTAAATTTTCGTCCAGCAAACTTCGAGATTCGCAAAATTATGCGCAGCTATAAAAACGAAACGAATCAATGACTAATTCAAATTTTGATTACCGCAGACATATTCCCTTACAGAACAAACATAGCAATAAGAATATCTATGAAATATACCAAGCATGTACAAAGGCATGTAGATCCTCAACACACTGAAGCAACACTAGAAGCTCAAACAAGAAAATAGAAAGAGTGTAATGAAATATAGCGGTACAATACAGCACACCTCTAGACAGCCACATACAGCAATACCAGATAACACTCTCCGAGTCACCATAACAAGAAGATTAAATAAATATTAGACAAACATAAAGGTATGTTTTCAGGCACTCGAAAGAAATAAAGAAGTAGAACACTAGACAACAGAAAAACAACAGACGCGAGTGGCTTACTGTCGTAGATTTTGGATAGGTATTTAAGATAGATTCTGGTTCCGTCTGAATAGAACTGAAAAAAAAGGTGGTAACTCAGTGAGAGATAAGGTAAAGAACTAGATTTCACTAGTGAATAGTTAAAGGTAGAATCTGTCCCTGGATTGAGAAGATACTCTAGTTCAGCCTATCGTTACGACTGTAATATATTCATCAGACAATTTTCCTTCCCATATATATTAACATATACGCTATAAACCACTCACATACACACACACAGATAAGTGACGACAACTAGACGCACAAACGAGAAAACTATAGTAAATGAGACATGACTATTGGGCTGAGCTGACCAACACAGGTAATTAAGTTTTGTTTAAATTTTATTATCATAAAGAAAACTTCACAACATCCAATATCAATAGCAATAGAATATCGTAGGTTACAGAAATTAAAAGAAAAAAATTTCGAAGCCGATTAAACATTTGCTAGGTCTAGCTGTGAGACCAGTTTCATGTAGTCTCCTGAGGAACATAGCAACCGTAGCAATATGTTCTTCGTATGTATCCGTTGCAACTATTATATCGTCTATGAAATTGTGGATATGCGGACTGTGCATGGGAATCGACCTTTTTCGTCATCCTTGTGAAGACTCCTGATGCATTATGTAACCCGAATAGCATCACGTTGAACGTATAGTGTCCTTCACTGGTGCTGAAAGCTAGCAAAGGCTAGTTTCCTCCTTGACTGGTCTTTGATAATAACCTTTACTGAGGTCAATTTTTGAGAAAATACGTGCCTAGCTTAGCTCGCTAAACAGCTCAGAAGCGCTCTGGAGAGGTTCCGGCTGGAATTCCGTTACAGTGTTAAGTAGACGGTAATCGATGCACAGCCGAACTTCCTTATTGGGCTTCTGTAACAGCAATACACTTGCACTATACGGAGATGTAGACTCGCTAATAATTCCTGCTTGACGTAGCTTGTCTATCTCTTCACATAGCGTATCAGCTTTAGCATACGGAATAGGTTAACTCTGGTTAGAACCGGTGTCTCGTTTGTCAGTTTGATATCGAACTCTACGAGATGTGTTCGACTAGGTATATACGTTAAAACTGCTGTGTACTGGTTCAGTAGCGCCCTCGTTTCTGTCTGTTGCGCTTCAGAGAGAGTGTCACCGAATTTTACATCTTTGAAAGATTCCGTTTGCTGCAATGGATATTCCATGCAACTGTCGTAATCTTCATCATCTTCGGTAGCTATGGCGACCGCCAGGAGATGTTCGGAGGACGACACCGGTCTTTCCAAGTATTTCTTTAACAGATTTACATGGTAGACCTACTCCTTTCCTTTAATAGAAATCTGGTAGTTAGTTCTTGAGAGCTTTTTAAGGACAGTAGGCCCTTGCCATCCGATGCGTAGTTTGTTGCTTCCAGTTGGCAGTAACAACAAAACTTTCTCCCCTGGTTGTAGTTCTCTCTCTTCGCTGCTTTATTGTATCGTTTAGCATGCCTTGCGCGTGCTTTCTTAAGGTTGGTTGTTGCTAGATCCCATCCTAGCTATAACATTTCCTTTAGTTCCGATACGTATTTACTGGCTGAGACGACTGTCTCATCAGCTTTCTGGTCTGTCAGTGACCGGAGTAAGGCTTCTAGCGGGCCCTTGATAGGTCTGCCGAAAAAAAGAGTAGCTGGTAGGAAACCTGTAGAGGCCTGGGGGACTTCCCTGTAGGCGAATAAGGCTGTAGGGATGAAAAGTTCCCAATCTTCAGGTTTCGCTTGTCCCAGCTTACATAACATCATGGTGAGGCTTCCATTAACACGTTCTAATAACCCACTTCCGGCCGGATTATAGGGGCTTGTGTAGATGTGCTGGTTCCTCGAGATCTTAACGATCTCCTCCATTAACAGGTACGGTATGGGGATCCGTTATCCGTCAAAACTTGCTGAGGGAATCTCAACCGTTTAAAAATTTGCACTAGGGCTTCTGCGACATGCTTGGAATCCGTGCATGTTAGCGGTATAGCTTCGGCCCACAT
The DNA here is from genome assembly GCA_024509875.1 of Oreohelix idahoensis. Classification (NCBI taxonomy): domain Eukaryota; kingdom Metazoa; phylum Mollusca; class Gastropoda; order Stylommatophora; family Oreohelicidae; genus Oreohelix; species Oreohelix idahoensis. The sequence goes on along the minus strand of JAMPIV010009817.1, from coordinate 322,043 downwards.
AGTGCATATGTCGACTAATGTCATGATAAAGCTGTTCCTTCTTTTAGTCCTTTCTAGGGGTCCTAAAATGTCGACTGAAACCCGTTCAAATGGTGTCCCCACTATTGGCATTTCACCCAAGGGAACTGGGGGTGTCCAATGCTTGTGTGCCACCCGTTGGCACCTGGCGCAGGATTTCACATATCTGATAATATCAGTGTTCATTCCTGGCCACCAATAGTGAGTCGATATTCGCTGATTAGTGGCGTTTTGTCACATGTGTCCGCTAAATGCAAGAGAGTGCCCCATTTCTAAGATTTGTTCCCAGTAGTGCGTGTTACCAACAGATTACTGGTGGCAATGTATGTAGTTATTATAATATTTATTTGTCTGAGGGAAAGTATTTGTTTTTAGAATCAGGATGCTTTCCTGGCCAAAGATATATCACCCATGATTGATTGATACTTTTGTTATATGGGTTTTCTCCCCTGGATATCGAATTTGGCGTATGAATCTAGATTTCGTTAGTCTGTTCCTTGTTGGGCCAGAAACAGATTGTTCTTGCTTAGGTTTATGCAGGAATGTTTATGGTCCGAGTCTATGTTTATTCCGTGTCTATTTCAGACGATTCGGTCTTATATCGTGATATCTTTGTATGTCTATGTGGGACTATTTTTCCTTGTACTGAACTATGGGGTCAGGCAGTTTCTGCGCATGCGAATAGGAAAGAGGGTCTTCCGTGATGACGGAATGCCTGGTGAATGCCATGTCGGAGACCAGTCCGAAGTTTGTTGATATCTGTGATCTATTATGGGGAAGAAGATAGTTTCTGATATGATTATTAAGTCTATGAGTTCCCCAGTGTTTATTCTGTAACGCCAGGAGAGGGCGTATGTGTTCTGCTAGTTTATTTCCCATGCCCAGGTAAAAGAACTTTTTTGCTGAACTTTTCCTTGCTAGGCTTAGATGGGCAGACGTCTACATGATGATTATCTATATCAATATGTTGGGATGACATGTTACCTAGCAGCACTGAATATGATTGTATGCAGCAGTTATGATGAAAGAATATGCTGATTCTTGTAGAAACATTTGTGTTCATGAACAAAGCCTTTATTGAAGCTTTACTATGCATTTGTATAGTGATTAATGCTCACTGGAACCAGAAGCCATTTTGGATCCTATTTTTTGTCGATCATCGATCAGAGAACAGGGATGCCCCTTATTATCAGGTGATGATTAAGAGATCACAGTTATAAAGAAAACCCAATACTGGTGGGTTAACATTGTCTTCAGAAATATTTGCTGAACTTTACCGAAAGAAATCTTCGCTAGAAAAGAGGTTCTGTCTAGGAGTCATGCTTGAACATTATTTATTAACTGACATGCTCGGTCAGTAAGGCCTGATGATTATATTTATAAACAGTGGAAATCTAAGTGCTTGTCTACGGATGTTCCATTGTAATGTTCTTCAACATGAATGCCAACTTAAGATTGTAGACCATTGATCAACCGTATGATGATATATGTCGACCTGTTTTCCTGTAACTATACTCGTACTGTCCAAGTGTGTGCATCCAATTAAACAGTATGAAACGACCACAGTAGTTGCAGCCATCCTTGACTTCTACATGTGATTGGTGTGAGTGTCCTGTGTACCTGTAGAACTGTCATCCATTCGCGTCTTCATTATTGATGTTTACACTCACTCATTCCATCAGAATATACGCATCTAACCTTGTCAGGGCCCCAACAGTCGGTAACCTGACCCATTTAAAGAACATTGTGACTGGCACTTATCAATATGGACGAGCAATATCACAAAAATAAACATTTATCAATGCGCCGGTACTAGGAGCTGATTATGCCCTTGTTCAGGGTTGCCCGTTCTACGATACAATACTGGATCCTTAGAAAAGATGTCTCCGTTGTGTCTGGGGTCCTTGGCCATGGGCAGTTTTCTAAAGCAGGGCTCCAAGGTAGGGTCCTTTTGTTGCGCCTCTTTTAGTTCCTTCGGTAACAAATTTGGCGCCGGTTCCCGTTCCTTGTTGGTTTGCCCTCTTGTGGTTACTGCTGCCACAATTGGCTCTTTCGGTCTCCCAATAAACACGTACCTACAGCCAAGTATGACTGGGTAGATCGGGTCATCCATAATAGCCGCTTTGATCACACCTGTGACAAAATCAGAGTGTATCTCCACCAATGCGATGGGAAGCGTCATGGGTACATCTCGTTTGAAAACTCCACACAGTTTGACGGTTTCGTCTGTCTCTTGACCGGGTTTGACCAAGTGTCTTGCGACAATGCAATTAAAGGACAACCCTGTATCAAACAAACAATATGTTGAAATCCCGTTCAAAATAACAGTTCCTCGCGTTGAGAGCCTCTCCCCCTCAGGTTGAAAATCACTGACATTAATTCTTCCTTGCGAGGCTGTTTGCAAGCATCTGATGCGATTAGGCCCGGTGTGTTTGCCCTGATCAGATGTCTCGTGCGAATGGGTTTTCCCTTTGTCTTGCCCTTTCTGGCTGCGCTGCCATGCAGGGCGCTTGGGCTGATCAGAATGCTGGGTGGGGTACTTGTTTTCAAGAATTTCGATTTTTCGGGAGGGGAATTTTGGGATACAGTTTCTCTGTGGTTATGGTAGTGAGAAGAATGGGAAGACTGCTCTAGATTATTTTTCCGAGAAGCCTCCTCTGTCGGTTTGCGTTTCGCTCCTGGCAGTTTGGCCATCGCATTGTTATATCGCTCAGAATTGCTCAAGATGTCTTCCAGCTTTACTGCGCCTTGTTCCGCTGGAAATCTACGGGTGTCACTTGACAAAGTGTTCTTTATTTGTTCGGTTTCTACGAACTCCTCAAGACCTTCATAGGTGGAGGGAAGCTCGGAAAGCTCCAGGCACTTTGTCAAGTATCCTTCAGACGAGAAGAGAACTGCTGAAAAGTCTCAGTGCCTTCCTTTCTGCTGTTACGGAACAGTTGCAAAAATTTGCGAGCGTTCATTTCGAAACGCTCAAGTAAAGCCTTCTTCAACATGTCGTAATCGTCTTGGTGGCTTGTAAAGACGTTATTTCTTACTACACCTGTAGTACACCACTGTAAAGTATCAGTCTGTCTGCTCTGTAAGGAAGAGTGGTGTGTTGTTGAGATCAGGCATGCTCCAGTCTACCCAGCTGTAAATGGGTAACTCACCCTAGTCCTGAGTTAGGGAAGGCAAAGGCTCCAGGGGAAGCAGGCCCTGAACTTGGTCACTTCAGCCGACGCAGGATGGTGTATGTATGAAGTAGAAGTGTAGAGTGTGATTACCGCGAATGGTGTGCTGTTCGTGTGCTGACCAATATAACCACTCACACTTGTCTACAAGGCACCAATGCAGACTGCTGGAATCTTAGTTTACTCAATTTATTCAGACGTACACACTGGGACATACGAGTACATCATGGTTCGTTGACATATCAATTTGTAGGTATACATAGCAGATCTGAAGTCATGACACATTCAGAAATAATGGCAGTACATCAAAGTTCAATGTCATGATACATTATGGCCGCATTCCCCTATCTGACTAAACGCGTCAGTGAAGGAATCGATAAATAACTAAAGTTACTTGACGTCCATAGTTTGTAGTATAGATTATGAAACCACGAAGGGGGGTTTCTAGCAGGATTGAGATCTCTCTGTCACTGACCGATAATAAGATAAATAATCTGTTCTCTTGGCAGTGATCAAAACATATGATGACCGAAATCCAACATGGCTACCTCCCTGAGTTGTCGTTCACTCATGCATAGGGAGGAGAATATAAGCCAGAGTTAATTTGTAATGGGTATATAAAGGATTTCATAAATGTTTCCATACAGCTCTACGGTGATCAGGTTAATTTCACGTAGCCATAACCGCTGCAGGAAAATCTGTCATCTTCGTCGATACCAAACACGACACTAGCATAACGAAGCACCAAAAGTCAAGCTAGGCCTAACCGACGAGAGATCATCAAAATAGGAGCTGGGTTTACCTGGAGTCCGAATCATCTATATACTGACATAAGGAGAGTCTCGAACACAAACTATCGTAGAGACACCATCTCCTTCAGAAGAAATACCACTTCGTAAGACATTTTTTCCTGACGAAAGGACCAGCTCTAGAAAAACGTACCCCGCCATTTGTAAGCAGTACATCGGAACTCCTCACGACTTGTCAAGACAACTCATACTTCCGCTAGACCGGAATACAAGAATCTAGTCCCTCCTACCCATCCAAAATATACAATATAGGACTGATTCTACTTGTACTAATAATATGTAATACATATGAATTCAGGCCATAAACACAATAAGCAAATTAATATATTTTCTGGCCCTAAAAAATAAGTACAAACGCAAGCGCACTATCCTTGCGCCGGATCAATATCCAGAACGATTACTCCTATAATCAAAAGTGTGAATCAAACATGGATTATCTCGCTTTTACCATAGACAGCATTTTCATACACAAATGAATGCATGTCTATATTTTCCCATATCAAATAGCCATATCAATTTTTATAAAATGTGCGTCAAAATATGCACGCAACAGATTACCACACCCCTCGGGAAAAAAAAATGGTACTTTTTTTTTTTTTGAAATACATCTAGGAGCAACATACAATAGGCTCACAACGCACCAATAACAATGCGCAGATGATAAGCATAAGTTTTATGACCTTAGAGAAAGTACTTCTCTAAGTATAAATATTTCCAGAGAGGTGTCACCAACGCATACTACAATATTAGCAATGACACAATTTCCACATTAGTTTATACGTAAATTTCATCTAAGATATCTTAACATCATGATCATCAAAGACGAAAACCATTGAAAAATCAGCGGTGAATACATATCAATGAACCGCTAAGTAGTGTTACAATCAATATATGATATATTACATATGTGTACACATTTCAACATAGAAACAACTGTATCAAAGTTGTATAACAGTTATGAATCATGTGGGCATCTAGACAAAATATCTGCCATCACATTTTCTGACCCACGGATAGCTCGCACCGAAAAATGAAATGGCTGTAGAGCAATCGCGTATCGCGTTGATCTCGCGCTCTTCAGATTTTTACTCTGAATAGCCGTAAGAGCCTTCTGGTCAGTTTCCACAATGAAATGCGCGCCCAGAAGAAATCTTTGCAGTTTAAGGATTGACCAAACCATAGCCAATAATTCACGGTCTAGGACCGAGTAATTCTTCTCTGCGGCATTTAATTTCCGAGAAATATACATCACCGGATGCAGAGTTCCAGAGTACTCTTGCATTAGTGCAGCTCCAATCCCGGTGGATGAAGCGTCACTACGAAGAATAAATGTCTTATCCTTAGAAGGCAATACTAGGATAGGTGAAGTAGAAAACATAGTTTTAACCTTATCCAAAGAGGATTGACATTCTTGAGTCCAATGGACTACATTAGGAGACCCTTTCTTTAGCAAGGAAGAAAGAGGTGACATAATGGAGGACAGATTCGGGATGAATCGTCCATAAAATTGTATTAGACCTAAGAGACTTCGTACTTGCTTTTTAGTCTTAGGAATAGAAATGTTAAGTATCTTACTTGTATTATGGTCTTCTGTTTTTAGGAACCCATGACCAACACGGTGTCCTAAGAAAGATATTTCGCTAAAACCAATACATGCTTTCGATGGTTTCGCTGTCAGGTTATGCTCGCGTAAGATAGACAATAGTTCATTTATACCATTATAGTGATCGTTCCAAGTATCACTGAAAAGACAGATGTCATCAAGATACGCAATGACATCTGAGCGATGAGATAGGATTCGACGCATCATGCGTACAAATGTAGCAGGGGCGTTCATAAGACCGAAAGGCATGAAATTCCATTGGAATAGACCCCTAGGCGTCGAAAAAGCAGTAAACGGTTTGGCGTGTTCGGATAGTGGAACTTGCCAATATCCCTTAGACAAATCGAGTTTAGTAAAGAAGTGAGAATTCGATAGTCTCGTAAGTAGCTCTTCTAGTAAAGGCATAGGCTCAGCATCGAATTTAGTCACTTGATTCAATTTGCGATAATCCACGCAAAGACGTATGTTATTGTCTTTTTTTTCCGTACTATAACCATCGGCGAAGAATATGCTGATGTGGATGGTTCTATAATTTTTAACTCTATCATCTCATCTAACTCTTTCTCTACCTGTGCTTGAAAATGTATCGGAATAGGATACGGTCTGACTCTTATAGGACTATGGTCAGTAAGAATAATGTCATGTTGAATGACATCAGTTTGACCAGGAATGTCAGTAAGGACATCCTGAAATTGTTCTAACATAGTAGAAACTTGTTTCTGCTCTCCTGGAGATAATTCTGGAGAAATTGCAACATCTTTCCATGATTCATTAGAGTGAAGAGGAATCATTGGAAAAGGTAAATTTACATCCGAGAAACTCGTTTCCTCATCCTGTATTACTGACAGAGATGAGTACTGTCCATGTTGGACTGGAAAATCGTCCGTTGCCTGGAAAACAGGTTGTAAATAATCAGGACGTTCATGGAAATTCCGTGAGCATGTTGATGTGGAAGGTTTTACGCTTCCCGTCAATATCGACGATATAGTCAACATCGGAAACCTTTGATATTATATCGTACGGACCTTTCCAAGAAATGAGAAGTCTATTTTCCCTACAAGGTGCAAGACAAATGCTTTGTCACCTGGACAAAGTTGACGCAAACATCTCTTTTTATTGGCAAATTCCCTTGCCTTCTGTTTCGCAAATTCAGAAGAAGCAGTTGCCAATTTGCATGCTTCAATAATCTTGTGTCTAAGTGCGATGACATATTCATAAGAGGATTTTGTGTCATCGACAATATTATCAGCAGTTATAAGATCATGAAGTAAGGACATAGGACCTCGCGGTTTCGCGCCAAAGACAAGTTCAAAGGGAGAAAATCCTGTATGTTCGTTGGCGACCTCTCTATATGCAAAGAGAGCCGCGGTAAAACCCTATCCCAATCCTGAGGATGATCTTCTGTTATCTTACCTAGTAGGTTTTTCAGAGTTCTATTCAAACGCTCCACCATCCCATTGGACATAGGATGATAAATACTACTCAGCGATCTCTCTATCTTCAGAGTCGACATTACTTGAGACATGGTATCCGATATGAGTTGGGTACCATGGTCGGATAATATTTCTGCTGGAAACCCCAGACGAGAAAATATTAACCAAAGAGCATCTGCGATATCAGCAGTAGTTATGCTCTTTAGAGGAACAGCCTCCGGCCAACGTGTGCACATATCAACACACGTCAAAATAAATTGGTGTCCTCTAGCAGACTTTATCTTAAATGGACCAATGATGTCTATCGCCATTTTTTGAAATGGCCGAATGGGAATGTCTGCAGCCTGAATAGGTGCATCATGGCGTGGACCTCTGGATTTAATCTCTTGACATACTTTACAAGATCGACAATAGATTCGTATGTCCTTATTCACAGCAGGCCAAAAGAAAGATTGAAGAACTCTAGCTTTAGTACGGGAAAAACCCATATGTCCAGCACACTGCGAATCATGAGCGTGCTGTAAGATTTTAACTCTCATATTTTTAGGCACAAGGATTTGAGAATGAATGGACTTAGCGGAGTCTTGTACCATACGTACAAGTACGCCATTCTTCATCGTAATCCAAGATTTACGATTTGTATCCTTATTCGGATCACCTTTTGTTGCCAGAGTAAAGAATTTCTTTAGAGTAGGATCATCTTCCTGCTGTTTGATAAAGGAATCGTGGGAAATCTCCAAGGGATCATCTTGGATCTGCGCATCATCATCTTCAGAATGTGAAGATTGTGGCATATTGAGAGCTTGAGCCCTAGTGATTACTGCATTAGCAGATTGCATATTAACATTTTCCCAATTAGAAATTTGCTGTGGAGTGCATTCTTTCACTCCATGAATGCGACCGATGATAAGATCAGCGATCGGATTCGGCAAGAGACATGCTTGCACCTCTCCTGTAAAGAAAGGCGTAGCAATATTGATAATGGCAGTGGAGTACTTCTCCAATGTGCCACCAAATGTTACACATTTGACTATATTGCCTGTAGCTCGAGAAGGATTTACGAGTGATTGCCTCACTCCAATGGTAGTGCACCCCGAGTCGAAAAGAATTGATACCGGAGTACCATCTATTAGGCCCCTATTAAAGACAAGAGCACCCCTTCCATTATGCGCGATTGACGCATGGAGAGCGGGAAGTGGGTGACCGCAGCTTAAAGTAGACACTGTGGTTGGATCGAATAATGTTTTGCATTGCGAACACTCAGATGCTCTAGCAAAATCAAAAGCGGAATTCGCTACACTATTGGAGTCTTTTTTATCATTATTCTGATTATCGGTGTCGTGGAACTCCTGTTGTGCAGAGTTTGCCTGGTAATACGATTTACCATGTCTTTTGTGTTGTGATCTACCTCGGTTATAATTGTCTCTATAATTATTATTGCCTCTGTTATAACCCCTATTTGGGTTTGAATCATAATATTCATGATCATAATCATCATGCTCATTATATTGAGTATCCCTGTAATATTGTTTCTTTTGTCTCCATGAAGCACTTGGGTAGTTCCTATAGCTACTCCCTTTCCGAGAATTTCTAACATTATGGGCACCCCTCGCGTGTCGAGGACTATCAGCCCGATTCCAGTTCTTCGAAGAAGAACTCTGATTTGAGCGGTTATCTAGGTTGTGATACTTATCCCAATTAACCTTTTTATCAAATTTATTTTTAGCTCCTTGGAATTTGTGTGAGTAATTCTGATTATATTCTGTTGCCGAAGCAACTGGCATACTCTCTTTAATGTTAGAGTTACTAAGAATCATGTCAGGGTGTGCCGTGGCATACTGGTCACAATATTCTTCCATTTGCTTTATTGTACTAGGTTTACGCTCATGTAAGAACTCTAGGAATGATTTATTTACAGAAGACATGACCTTGTCTCTTAGCAATAAATCTGTAAGACCATCAAATGTTTTCTCTGTTTTGGATAATTCAATCCATCGTGAAAGTGTAATTCGTGCTTTTGAGATGAAATCTGAGAATTCTACACCTACCTCAGGTCTCATTGTTTTAAACAAAAGACGGTAACCTTCCTCAGACAGCTGATATCTCTTTATCAAAGCTGCCCTAACAGCATCATAATTGTCTTTGTCGGCCTCTTCAACGAAATATAACTTACTCAGAGACTCCCCTTTTAGATTTTCAGACAACTGATTCACATACTGTGATTTGTCAACATTATGAGATCGACAAGCCCGTTCAAATCTAGAAAGCCAAAATGTTATGTCATCACTGGTAGGGTTAAACGCTGGTACTTTGACCTTGTACACAAAGGGTTTACCATTACCACCAGATGCCTGATTAACATTACTCATACATGTCAATTTTAATTTCTCTAATTCAAACTCATGTTCTCTTATTGCTTTTCTCTCTTCAGCTTCTCTATCTAATCTTTTCTGTTCTGCAGCCGCTTCTAATTTTTTCTGTTCTGCAGCAGCAGCAACTTCTAGTTTTTTCTGTTCTGCAGCAGCAGCAACTTCTAGTTTTTTCTGTTCTGCAGCAGCTTCTAATTTTTTATGTTCTGCAGCAACTTCTAATTTTCTCTGCTCTGCAGCAGCAGCAACTTCTAATTTTTTCTGCTCTGCATCAGCTTCTAATTTCTTCTGTTCTGCCTCAAATCTCCTTTCCTCCACTTGCATCTGCAATTTCTTAAGTTCAGCAGCAGTATCAGCTTCTTTTTCTAATCTTTTTTCTTTAGCTAAGGCTTTCCTTTCTTCTGCAGCAGCTTTTTTTTCTTCTATTTGAAGTTTTCTCTCCTCAGCCGCAGCTTTTTTTTCCTCAGCAGCAGCTTTTCTTTCTTCAACAGCAGCAGCAATTTTTTTCTCTTCTGCAGCTAATGCTTTGTCATACTGAGCAACAGCCCATTGTTCTAAGTCTTTTCCAGTCTTATCAAGAGATTTTCCTTGTATAATGAAATAATCTAATGTAGACATATTGTCTTCTTAAATCAGAAATCTGAAAAAGTAAATAAATTACCCTCTTTCAAGTTAATGGGAGACAAGTCTATACCTTAGACTTAGTCTTAGTCCAAACTTGTATGGTTTATAATAACCAATGATAACTTGAGTACCTGTGGACAACAATAATTGTATCTCAAATACTGTGGGGACAAGCCTTACAAAGGTCTTGTATACCTCACTGTAATCAAAGATCACTTGAGTACCTGTGGAAAAAAAATATTTCCCTTTACCAATCACTTTGGGAGACAAGCCTTACAAAGGTCTTGTATAACTCAATGTAATCAAAGATCACTTGAGTACCTGTGGAAAAAAAATATTTCCTTTTACCAATCACTTTGGGGAACAAGCCTTACAAAGGTCTTGTACATTTTGTTTTATAACAATAACAATCAGAGAGTACTGATCTGTACTATACTATCAGTGTATACCACTATACGTCATATGTCAACTAAAGACATTACAAATGACAAACAAGAAAAGACAATCTGAAAACATTTGCAGAGATCAAATTAAATTAAATAGAAGAAATGAAAAAAATGATCACAGAAACCGTGATGATAACTGCAATAATAAAATGACAAGACAAATAACGCCACAGTGTATAAACATAAGGGTGTAAAAAACTGAAATGAAAGAAAAGATGAGACCCACAATTATACAAACAAATCAAACAAAACTAAGGGACACAAAATTATTAACAAAAACAACGAAGAAAAGAACACCTCATCACAACTAACAGAAATAGCAGCAAATTGTTGCTAACAAATTTTCAATTAAGAAAATGTGTACCTATCGAATACTAGTACCAGACCAATGTAACTCGGCATACCTTGTACTAGTCACACAGAACATAAACTAATTTAATACATAACAAATAACATGTAAGCATAAATAGCATATAGCATACAATATCATTTATGTCATGAATGGAATGTGTTGCAGGTATAGTGTTGTAAAGCAGGCACAGTTTATTTAAATAATAATAACTTGCCACTTTATTCAGTAATAGATTTAATTCTAAACTATTACACTGTCAATTTTTTCTCTTTTGAGCATATGAAGATCCAACGATGAACTATGCACTTTATTTTCAACAACACTGTGATTCTTCTGTACGTTGAGAAATGTCAACAATATTGCTCCAGATATTTTCTACACTTGATACCACTGTCCTGTGTAATACTGTCTGTACAGCGAAAAAACTGTCAACAAGCGCTGAGCTAGATACAGCATCCTATCGGTAATACAGGTCAAGCTGACATCGACTGTATAGCTAGCTGTCCTACTGGTGTTGATGTGTTCAAACAAATGTTCTTTCAGCTGTAAACTGTGATTCTCAACACAAAAATGCGTAAGCTGGACCCAGGAATCTGGCTCGCCACTGTAAAGACGTTATTTCTTACTACACCTGTAGTACACCACTGTAAAGTATCAGTCTGTCTGCTCTGTAAGGAAGAGTGGTGTGTTGTTGAGATCAGGCATGCTCCAGTCTACCCAGCTGTAAATGGGTAACTCACCCTAGTCCTGAGTTAGGGAAGGCAAAGGCTCCAGGGGAAGCAGGCCCTGAACTTGGTCACTTCAGCCGACGCAGGATGGTGTATGTATGAAGTAGAAGTGTAGAGTGTGATTACCGCGAATGGTGTGCTGTTCGTGTGCTGACCAATATAACCACTCACACTTGTCTACAAGGCACCAATGCAGACTGCTGGAATCTTAGTTTACTCAATTTATTCAGACGTACACACTGGGACATACGAGTACATCATGGTTCGTTGACATATCAATTTGTAGGTATACATAGCAGATCTGAAGTCATGACACATTCAGAAATAATGGCAGTACATCAAAGTTCAATGTCATGATACATTATGGCCGCATTCCCCTATCTGACTAAACGCGTCAGTGAAGGAATCGATAAATAACTAAAGTTACTTGACGTCCATAGTTTGTAGTATAGATTATGAAACCACGAAGGGGGGTTTCTAGCAGGATTGAGATCTCTCTGTCACTGACCGATAATAAGATAAATAATCTGTTCTCTTGGCAGTGATCAAAACATATGATGACCGAAATCCAACATGGCTACCTCCCTGAGTTGTCGTTCACTCATGCATAGGGAGGAGAATATAAGCCAGAGTTAATTTGTAATGGGTATATAAAGGATTTCATAAATGTTTCCATACAGCTCTACGGTGATCAGGTTAATTTCACGTAGCCATAACCGCTGCAGGAAAATCTGTCATCTTCGTCGATACCAAACACGACACTAGCATAACGAAGCACCAAAAGTCAAGCTAGGCCTAACCGACGAGAGATCATCAAAATAGGAGCTGGGTTTACCTGGAGTCCGAATCATCTATATACTGACATAAGGAGAGTCTCGAACACAAACTATCGTAGAGACACCATCTCCTTCAGAAGAAATACCACTTCGTAAGACCTTTTTTCCTGACGAAAGGACCAGCTCTAGAAAAAACGTACCCCGCCATTTGTAAGCAGTACATCGGAACTCCTCACGACTTGTCAAGACAACTCATACTTCCGCTAGACCGGAATACAAGAATCTAGTCCCTCCTACCCATCCAAAATATACAATATAGGACTGATTCTACTTGTACTAATAATATGTAATACATATGAATTCAGGCCATAAACACAATAAGCAAATTAATATATTTTCTGGCCCTAAAAAATAAGTACAAACGCAAGCGCACTATCCTTGCGCCGGATCAATATCCAGAACGATTACTCCTATAATCAAAAGTGTGAATCAAACATGGATTATCTCGCTTTTACCATAGACAGCATTTTCATACACAAATGAATGCATGTCTATATTTTCCCATATCAAATAGCCATATCAATTTTTATAAAATGTGCGTCAAAATATGCACGCAACATGGCTGCTTCCCAGTTTTGCGTACGCATAATACGCAGTGCCTTTTAAAGCCCGAGAAAGCTTCAAGCTCAAGGCATGTAAGGAGAGAACAAGAAAGTATTCAGTGGGGTACTGGAAGATGAAACAGGTCTATATTTCGGAGCTGGCATTTGCTGATGATGTTGCCTTGATTGCTAAATCAGAGGCACATCTCCAATCCAACCTGCAAGTCTGGAAGGAAGAGCTGGAGAAGAGAGGGATGGTCATAAGCAGCTCTAAAACAAAATCCATGGTGATATCACGAGAGGAAAGAAAACATCAGATTAAGTTGGGAGAACAGGTCCTGGAGCAGGTCGACCACTTTAAATATCTCGGAGCTATTATAGACCGAAAGGGAGGCATCAAAGAAGAGTTGGCCACTCGAAAAGCAGCGGCTGGGAGACTTTTTCAGGCCATAAATCGTGGATTCCTCAGCAAGAAAGAGGTTGGTAAGAAAACGAAGATGGCTGTATACCGCTGCACCTATGTCCCAGTCTTGACATATGGATGCGAGTCGTGGGCAATGACTACAACCCACAAAAGCCAGATCCAAACCTCAGAAATGAGGTATCTGAGGAAAGTGGTTGAAGTAACAAGAAGAGACATGGTCCGCAACCAGACGATCCGTCAAGGCCTAAAATCCCATCCGCTGCAGACCCAAATAGAACAATCCCAACTAAGATGGTTTGGCCATGTCTGCAGAATGGGAGAAGATCGGCTACCACGACAAGCATGGGAAACAAAGAGCCAGGGATCCAGACCTCCAGGACGACCCAGAGTCCGCTGGGAGGACAACATTAGACAATCTTTGAAGGACCGAGGAATAGAATGGAACCAGGCCAGGAAGAAGACAGCTGATAGAATGGTCTGGCGCTCTCTCTTCCAAACCTCTACACCTCACGGTAGAAGGGGAACGACTAAGTAAGTAAGTAAGAAAGCTTCAAGCACCAAAGCGACCTTTCTAAACCATACAGATTTGCCATTCTCTGAAATTTTTTCTAGATAACAGTCAATTTTCTCATTGGCGCTTGGGAAGGATTCCAGGGGAAAAGACATAGCTGCGAGTTGGAGAGAATGAGTGTTGGAAAGATCAGTTGTCTGTGACTGAGGTAGAGAGTCTCCGTTGCTGGAGGTAAAGGCAGCCCCACGGCTTTCGACGTCTAGAGCCTTAAGTGCCAGTTCGTGCTGTCTCTCCTTCTCTCGTTCGTTTGCCCTGCGAGTTTCCATTTCCTACTCAATTTTCTTCTGCTCCCTAGCCTCGTCTGCTTTTTCCTTCTCTCTGGCTTCTGCTTCCTTCCTCCTAGCTTCTTCTTCTTTCTTCTCCGCATTATATCTGTCAAGTTCTTCGTTGATAAATGCTTTTGCTTCTTCTCCTTGTAATCCCTCTTCCCTTGCTTCCTCTCTTAGCATTGCTATAAGTTTTGCACGCTCAGCCATGACAAATAACTGACTGTGACTTACACGAGAAAGAAAGAAGAAAAAGGATACACAGGTTCCCTACCAAATTACGAGAAAAAATACAAAAAAAGAAAATTTCCTGTTATTTAACTGTGATACCTCCTCCTGTTATCAGTTATCTAATCTGTCGCTGTTTTTATCAGGCAACTAAGCTCTTAACACAGACGACTTAAGCCAAATGAATGGTAGATCAGCTAACAACTGAAAAAACTACTATTACTAACGGTTGGAAAAAAATTATTTAAAAAAATTTAAGGAGAAAAAAACTTTTACCCTATTTTAAGTCCACCTACAAGTCCACCTGAAGTCAGTTAAGAGAAGGGGCGTTATTAACTTGACTTGAAAGTCAGAATGCAGTCCTTTGCTTAGCTCAACTCTGCTGCTAAAAAAAACCAGGTGATTGCTAAACAATCACGCGTTACCAGCGGCCTTGTAGTACAAAATCATTACATAACATAACTCCGACAAAGATCACACACAAACTAACTGTATGAAACTCTAAAATGCTGTGGAAAAAACAATTTCTATATTTGTGTGGTGTAAAGGGCAATTTTTACTATCTTGCAATATAATACATTTATATACTTATTATGTTCGCAAATATTTTGTAAACAAAGTATTTCCTTTTTTAAGTGCTTAAGGAGAAGTCATTTTTGAGTTACTTCCCTTGAAAGTAGTTCCGTCATCTTTGATCGGACTCCGCGGACGAGTCTAGGCCTACTGCGATTTATTCTTTGGCTGGGTAGGAATGGATTGTTCTTGCTTCAGTATATCTATGGCCTGAATTTATACGTAGTGTTTGTATGAGTAGGACGAGTCTGTCTTATATATGGATATCTTTACATTTCTAAGTCGAACTATGTTGGTTGTCGCTAGAAAAGGTCAAAGGCTATGCAGCGGAAGTATCGCTAGCAGGTGTGTGTGATTCATGGCTGCCATCCTGTCGAGATGCCGAATTTTGTTGTAGCCGGCTTATCGCCGAAAAGTGATCTATAAGTAGATGGGGAAAAGTGATAGTCATTTAGACATGTTGTATGTACTTTACCCCAGTGTTTATTCTCTTTTGCCAAGGAATGGCAAAGTTATATTTCGCATAGAAAGGTAAAACCACAATTTATTATGAACTTGGGCTTCGCCATCGTTGTCGATAAGCAGATGCACAGTGGTACTTTTGAAAAGAATATTTATTCAAAGGAAGATGACATTCCTATGTATCAACACTAGATTATATGATATTATTCAATTACCTCTATGATAGAAGCTATGAAGAAATGAGGACATTTAACGAATGACCAATTTTGGTCTGTATCCAATAGTGAGTGAAGCTCACGAGAGAAGCACAGCCATGTTGAAATTCATATACTTTGTATATATCGAGTGAGAAAAAGGGATGCCTGTACTATCGCTCGATGAACCAAGAGATCACTGCTACATGTGAGAACCCATGTCTGGGATTCCTATATCTTTATGGAAAATATATATATTGAACTTTACGTGAAGGGATATTCGCTAGACGAGGTTAGGTCTAGGAGCCTTCCTATATACTGGTTATGGTCTGACGTGCCCAGTCAGTAAAGCCAGATGATTTACATGATGGAACTCTGAATGCTTATTTACGAATGCTCCATTATGATATTTGCCAAGCATGAATGCTAACTTAAGATGATATTCCTGTGATCAACATTATGCTGTCTATGTCGACATTTGTTCCTGTAACCATGCACGTACTGTCCAAGTGTGCGTCCCATTAAATGTTATAAAAAGACCACCGTAGTTCCAGTACTTCTTGAATTCGAACAGTGTGAGTATGAGTGATGTACTACCAACCTGTCAACTCTAACGAATCATTCTACCATTCGCGTACTGACATTCCTATACACACTCATTGTCTACACTCACATTCTTGTCGGAGCCTCATCACGTTCCGGGACAAGATGACCTGTATGACCAAAACTGTGCTGGGTTTAATGAGTTGACAATCGTTACACTTTACTACACCAGTCCCAACATCTACATTTATCAACTGGTGGACATTCACGTCATTTAACAAATAAAGCGTGATTCAACAACTACACAGAGTTTAACAACTGGTGTGCCAGCTTCCTGGGTCAACCTGCACAGTGACCATATTGAGAAGTAAACTACTGAGACCAGACGTTCCTTGGGGTCTGTTACGACACACAAATACATCAACAGTACAACTCTACAGTGAAGTCAGCGTGACCTGTCCTGTCGACAGTATGCAGTAACTAGGTCAGCGTTTGTTGACATTTGGTTCGTTGGACATTTGCCATACAACTGACAGTGTTACACAGCAAGCTTGGTTGAAACATAGAACATTACACATCAGGACTGGAGAATATTTGACAGTGTTTGCGAAAGGAAATGTTATTGAACTGAGAAGTCCTACATCGATTGTTATCATTCACATCAACGATGGAGCTTCCATTTCTGTGTTGAATTTAAAATAATTAGACCAGAAGTATTTGTTTAATAAAGTACCACAGTACTGTACTATTAGGCAGTGTAACTGAGCCTTCATTCCAACACATTCTTTCTGCAACACTCTATTTACATCATATTGCCATACTATTTATGCATTTATGTATTTATGTTTAAATATTTATATGTGATATTTGTTTGTATCCAGCGGGTTGTTGTTTTGGTTGGGCGGTGTCACACAACAGAGTATCCCACGTAATAGAGGGTCTGATGTGTGCGTTTCTATAGGTGCAATTTTCTTGATTGAAAATTTGCTGCGACAGCTGTTGCTATTAGTGTTAGCTGTGAAGACTGTACTCATTGTTGTTTTTGTAATATTCCTCTGTTCTTTAGTTTGTTTTGATTTGTTTGTAATTTGTTGGTCTACCCTATTCTATCTTTCAGTTCTATTCTCAATTTATATTTATATACTGTGGCGTTATTTGTATTTGTTATCCTCTTGCGGTTTATCTTTTATTGTTTTTCCCATTTGATTTATTTCATCTCCGCAAATGTTTTCATGTTCTCCTGTATAACTGTTTTGTTTTGTGCCTGATCGACATACACTATTTTAAATATAGTTGATCATATAAATTGATGTACAAGAATCAACTGATAGTTAATTGCTATTACTAAAGGTACACAGTTGATGATATAAAACACTATTTCTGGTGCACTGCACTTATATTATAGAGTGAACCAGCAACTTATAGCTGTTATTATATAAGGATTTATACAAGACCTTTGTAAGGCTTGTTTCCCACAGTGATTGGGATAGTTAAGTACTATTTTCCACAGGTTAAAAAGTTATACAAGGTCTTTGATTAAGACTAAGAAAGTGAATTTATTTACTTTTGCAAATTACTGATCTTATTAGACAAGATGTCTACATTAGATTATTTTATCACACAAGGCAGGGCTCTTGATAAGACTGGTCAGCAATTAGAAGAATGGGCAGTTGCTCAATATGACAAAGCATTAGCTGCAGAAGAGAGAAAACTTGCTGCTGCTGCTGAAGAAAGAAAAGCATTGATTGAGGAAAAAAAATTAGCAGCTGAGGAAAAAAAATTACAAAGAGAGGATGAACAAAAGAAATTGCAGATACAGACTGATGAAAAAAGATTCCAGATGGAAATGGAAAAAGAGAAAAGAAAGGATGAAGCTGCTGCAGAAGAGAGAAAATTACAAGCTGAAGCTCAAGAGAAAAAAGCAATAAGAGAACATGAACACCAAAAAGAACTTTTAGCATTTGAGTTAGAAAAGTTAAAGTTAACAAACATAAGTGATGGTAATCAAGCATCTGGTGGTAATGGTAAACCCTTTACTTACAAGGTCAAGGTACCAGCGTTCAACCCTTCCAGTGATGACATAACATTCTGGCTTAATAGATTTGAACGCTCGTGTCGAGCCCATAATGTGGACAAATCACAATATGCTAACCAGTTATCAGAAAATCTGAAAGGTGATTCTCTGACTAGTTTAAGTTTGGTTGAAGAGGCGGACAAAGATAACTATGATGTTATTAGGGCAGCCTTATTAAAGAAGTATCAGTTGTCTGAAGAGGGTTATCGGAAGTTGTTTAAGACAATGGTGCCTGAGGCAGGTGTAGAATTCTCAGAATTCATTGCAAGGACACGTCTTACATTTGATCGTTGGATTGAGCTATCCAAAACAGAAAAGACTTATGAAGCACTTATGGACTTGATACTCAGAGACAAGATTATGTCAAGTATAAATAAACCTTTCCTCGAATTCTTACATGAGCGTAAACCTAAGTCTCTAAAAGAAATGGAACAGTATTGTACCCAATACGTCACTGCACATCCGGACGTAGCTATTAGCAACAGTAAGGTTAAAGAAGGTATGCCAGTTGCTTCTGCAACACCATACAACCCTAATCACTCTCACAAATTCCAAGGACCTCAAAATAAGTTTAATAAAAAAGGTAACTATTACAGTTATCAGAACCAAGGTAACCAATCATTTCAGGGTTCTTCTTCGAATACCTGGAGAAGAGCTGACAGCCCTCGATTCAGGGGTGGTCATAATTACAGGAACTTTCGCAAAGGAAGTCATTCTAGAAACTATCCAAGTTTTCCTTCATGGAGACAACAGGATCATAATTACCGAGATACTCATTATAATGAATATGATGATAGTAACCAAAGGAGCTATGATTCAAACCCGAGTAGGGGTTATAATGGTGGAAACAATGATAAGTACAGAGGCAATAATAACAGAGGTAGAGCACAATTCAAAAAACATAAAGCTCATTACCAGGCGAACTCTGCACAGCAAGAGTCCCACGAAGCCTATAAACAAAATAAAGATAATGATGACTCTAATAATATGGCATGTGCCGCTTTTGATTTTGGGAGAGCATCTCAGTGCCCCCAATGCAAAACATTATTTGAGCCAACCACAGTGTCTACTTTAAGCTGTGGGCATCCTCTTCCCGCTCTTCCTGCGTCAATCGCGCATGATGGGAGAGGTTCTCTTGTCTTACACAAAGGTTTAGTAAATGACAATCCAGTCTCAGTACTTTTTGATTCTGGATGCACAACTATTGGGGTTAGGCAGTCACTCATAGATCCTTCTCATTCTACAGGCAAAGTAGTCAAAAGCGTAACATTTGGCGGCACCATAGAGAAATACTCTACCGCTATCATTAGGATTGCTACTCCTTTCTTCACAGGAGATGTACACGCATGTCTTTTGCCGAATCCGATCGCTGATCTTATCATCGGTCGCATTCACGGAGTCAAAGAATGCACTCCGGAGCAAATTTCCGTTTGGGAAAATCAAAATATGCAATCTGCTAATGCGGTAGTCACTAGAGCTCAAGCTCTCAATATGCCTGAAACTTCATCTGTTGAAGTGCATAACCAAGATGATCCCTTGGTAATTTCTCGTGACTCGTTTATAAAACAACAAGAAGAAGATCCGACTCTTAAGAAATTCTTCACTCTTGTAACGAAAGGTGATCCGAATAAAGATTCAAATTGTAAATCTTGGATTACAATGAAGAATGGCGTACTTGTACGTATGGTGCAAGACTCCACTAAGTCAAGTCATTCTCAGATTCTTGTACCCAAGAATTTGAGAGTTAAGATCTTACAACATGCACACGACTCTCAGTGTGCTGGTCACATGGGTTTTTCCCGTACAAAGTCAAGAGTTCTTGCGGCTTTCTTTTGGCCTTTTGTGAACAAGGACATACGGATCTATTGTCGATCCTGTAAAGTATGTCAAGAAGTCAAATCCAAAGGTCCTCGTCATGCTGCGCCTATTCAGGCTGCAGATATTCCAATTCGTCCATTCCAGAAAATGGCGATAGACATCATTGGTCCATTCAAGATCAAATCTGCTAGAGGACATCAGTTTATCTTAACGTGTGTAGACATGTGCACACGTTGGCCAGAGGCTATCCCTCTAAAGAGCATTACTACCGCTGACATTGCAGATGCTCTTTGGCTTATATTTTCTCGGCTGGGATTCCCCGGAGAAATATTATCAGATCATGGCACCCAACTGATATCGGATACCATGTCTCAAGTAATGTCTACTCTACAGATAGAGAGATCTTTGAGTAGCATCTATCATCCTATGTCCAATGGGATGGTCGAGCGACTAAATAGAACACTTAAGAACTTATTAGGGAAGATAACTGAGGATCATCCTCAAGATTGGGATAGGGTTTTACCCGCGGCCCTCTTCGCGTACAGAGAGGTCCCCAATGAACATACAGGGTTTTCGCCCTTTGAACTTGTCTTTGGCGCGCGACCGCGCGGCCCAATGTCTTTGCTGCATGATCTTATAACAGCTGACAATATTGACGATGACACAAAATCTTCTTACGAGTATGTCATCGCGCTGAGACAGAAGATTATCGAAGCATGCAAATTGGCAACGTCCTCTTCTGAATTTGCTAAGCAGAAGGCAAGACAATTTGCTAATAAGAAGAGAACTTTACGACAACTTTGTCCTGGTGACAAAGCATTTGTTTTGCTACCTTGTCGTGAAAATAGACTCCTTATTAGTTGGAAAGGTCCGTACGATATAATATCGAAAATTTCAGATGTTGACTACATCGTCGATATCA
The DNA here is from genome assembly GCA_024509875.1 of Oreohelix idahoensis. Taxonomy (NCBI): domain Eukaryota; kingdom Metazoa; phylum Mollusca; class Gastropoda; order Stylommatophora; family Oreohelicidae; genus Oreohelix; species Oreohelix idahoensis. Next base: position 301,035 of record JAMPIV010009817.1, on the reverse strand, counting down.
ACGGGAAGCATAAAACCTTCCACATCAATATGCTTACGGAGTTCCATGAACGTCCTGACTATCTACAGCCTATTTTCCAGGCAACGGACGATTCTCATGTCAAACATGGTCATTACTCATCACTGTCTGTAATACAGGATGAGGAAACAAGTTTTTCGGATGTTAATCTTCCGCTTCCAATGATCCCACTTCATTCTGGTGAATCATGGAAAGACGTTACTGTTTCTCCTGATTTGTCTCTAGGAGAACAGCGACAAGTTTCGTCTATGTTACAAACATTTCAGGATGTCCTCACTGACATCCCTGGACAAACTCATGTCATTGAGCATGACATTGTTCTAACTGAACATACTCCAATTAGGGTTAGATCTTATCCTATCCCTATACATTTCCAAACACAGGTTGAAAAGGAGTTGGATGAAATGATAGATTTACAAATAATCGAACCATCCACTTCTGCATATTCTTCGCCGATGGTTATTGTTCGAAAAAAAAAAGACAATAACATACGTCTTTGCGTTGACTATCGCAAATTGAATCAAGTTACGAAGTTCGATGCTGAACCTATGCCTTTACTAGAAGAGCTACTTACTCGTCTTTCTAAATCGCATTTTTTCAGTAAACTTGATTTGTCTAAAGGATATTGGCAAGTTCCATTATCCGAACGCGCCAAACCTCTTACCGCTTTCTCTACTCCCAGAGGCCTTTTCCAATGGAATTTTATGCCTTTCGGCCTTATGAACGCACCAGCTACATTTGTACGCATGATGCGTCGAATCCTATCGTATCGGTCAGATGTCATTGCTTATCTGGACGACATCTGTCTTTTCAGCGATACTAGGGAAGATCACTATTCAGGGTTAGTTGAATTATTATCAACTCTGCGTGAGTATAACCTGACAGCAAAACCATCCAAAGCTTGTATTGGCTTTAGCGAAATTGCTTTCTTAGGCCATCGAGTAGGTCACGGTTTCTTGAAGACAGAAGACCATAATATCACTAAGATACTTAACATCTCTATCCCTAGGACTAAAAAGCAAGTGCGAAGTCTTTTAGGTCTCATACAATTTTATGGACGTTTCATTCCGAATCTGTCCTCTGTCATGGCACCTCTCTCTACACTATTAAAGAAAGGGTCGCCTAACATGGTTCACTGGTCTCATGAATGCCAATCTTCACTAGAGAAGATCAAAACTATGTTTTCATCACCACCTATTTTAGTGTTACCTACAACAGATAAGACATTCGTTCTTCGTAGTGACGCTTCATCCACTGGGATTGGAGCGGCACTAATGCAAGAGTACTCTGGAACTCTGCATCCTGTAATGTATATATCCAGAAAACTTAATGCGGCAGAAAGGAATTACTCGGTTTTAGACCGTGAATTATTGGCAATGGTTTGGTCAATTCTCAAACTCCAAAGATTCCTTCTGGGCGCGCATTTCGTAGTGGAAACTGACCAAAAAGCTCTTACGGCTATCCAAAGTAAGAACTTGAAGAGCTCGAGATCAACTCGATACGCAATCGCTCTTCAACCTTTTCATTTTTCGGTACGAGCTATCCGTGGTTCAGAAAATGTGATGGCGGACATTCTGTCCAGATGCCCACATGATGCCACTTAACTGTTAAATATTAGATCTTTTTAATATGTATAACTTTACAACAGTTATATTTTGTTTCTTTACTAAGATACACATTTGTAATTTAATAATAGAATGATGGTATCGCTACTTAGCGGTTTATTGATGTTTATGCACCGCTGTTCTTTGATGATTGTTTCTTCATAAATCATAAATTTAAGATTATAGTGTGAATTTTTGATATGCATTGTATAATTACCAGAATTGTATTATACGTACATCACACCTTCCTGGAAACATTTATTCGTAGAGAAACAATTTCTCTCAGATTTTGAGATATATTCTCACTGGTCATATTAGGAATTATAGTTATTCCTGATATTTTCATCTGCGCAGTATTCTTGCGTTGTGAGCCTATTCTACGTTGCTCCTAGATGTATTTAAAAAAAAAAATTTTATTTTTTTTTCCCGAGAGGTGTGGTAAGACTGTAAAGGGCAATTTTTACTATCTTGCAATATAATACATTTATATACTTATTATGTTCGCAAATATTTTGTAAACAAAGTATTTCCTTTTTTAAGTGCTTAAGGAGAAGTCATTTTTGAGTTACTTCCCTTGAAAGTAGTTCCGTCATCTTCGATCGGACTCCGCGGACGAGTCTAGGCCTACTGCGATTTATTCTTTGGCTGGGTAGGAATGGATTGTTCTTGCTTCAGTATATCTATGGCCTGAATTTATACGTAGTGTTTGTATGAGTAGGACGAGTCTGTCTTATATATGGATATCTTTACATTTCTAAGTCGAACTATGTTGGTTGTCGCTAGAAAAGGTCAAAGGCTATGCAGCGGAAGTATCGCTAGCAGGTGTGTGTGATTCATGGCTGCCATCCTGTCGAGATGCCGAATTTTGTTGTAGCCGGCTTATCGCCGAAAAGTGATCTATAAGTAGATGGGGAAAAGTGATAGTCATTTAGACATGTTGTATGTACTTTACCCCAGTGTTTATTCTCTTTTGCCAAGGAATGGCAAAGTTATATTTCGCATAGAAAGGTAAAACCACAATTTATTATGAACTTGGGCTTCGCCATCGTTGTCGATAAGCAGATGCACAGTGGTACTTTTGAAAAGAATATTTATTCAAAGGAAGATGACATTCCTATGTATCAACACTAGATTGTATGATATTATTCAATTACCTCTATGATATAAGCTATGAAGAAATGAGGACATTTAACGAATGACCAATTTTGGTCTGTATCCAATAGTGAGTGAAGCTCACGAGAGAAGCACAGCCATGTTGAAATTCATATACTTTGTATTTATCGAGTGAGAAAAAGGGATGCCTGTACTATCGCTCGATGAACCAAGAGATCACTGCTACATGTGAGAACCCATGTCTGGGATTCCTATATCTTTATGGAAAATATATATATTGAACTTTACGTGAAGGGATATTCGCTAGACGAGGTTAGGTCTAGGAGCCTTCCTATATACTGGTTATGGTCTGACGTGCCCAGTCAGTAAAGCCAGATGATTTACATGATGGAACTCTGAATGCTTATTTACGAATGCTCCATTATGATATTTGCCAAGCATGAATGCTAACTTAAGATGATATTCCTGTGATCAACATTATGCTGTCTATGTCGACATTTGTTCCTGTAACCATACACGTACTGTCCAAGTGTGCGTCCCATTAAATGTTATAAAAAGACCACCGTAGTTCCAGTACTTCTTGAATTCGAACAGTGTGAGTATGAGTGATGTACTACCAACCTGTCAACTCTAACGAATCATTCTACCATTCGCGTACTGACATTCCTATACACACTCATTGTCTACACTCACATTCTTGTCGGAGCCTCATCACGTTCCGGGACAAGATGACCTGTATGACCAAAACTGTGCTGGGTTTAATGAGTTGACAATCGTTACACTTTACTACACCAGTCCCAACATCTACATTTATCAACTGGTGGACATTCACGTCATTTAACAAATAAAGCGTGATTCAACAACTACACAGAGTTTAACATGTGGTCAGCAAGCCAATAAACAGAACGTTTGTCTAGGGGGTAATTATTATTAGTGATATTTAAACTCACGAGACAACCACACTCTGCTCTATCTAGACTATAAAAAGATTTATTATCAGACTTTAGTCACTTATCTGGGGGGTAGGGCAGGAGTGTGTAAGGGATAGTACCTCACGGTGAGAGGCAGTCACATCCCTTTTGGGATGGCGTGGATCCTATTTGGTTCCCCCGCTTCTGCCCAGCTCACGTATGGTTCCCAGAGTCTGCTTGTGTACGGCAGCGCCACCCCCCTCCCCCCCCAGAACGGCTTTGGTTAGCCGGCTAAACTACGCTGAGCAACGTCAAGAAGGGAGTCCCCCTCATTAGTACACACAGCTGCTGGCGGAAGAGATGGATGATCGATTTATTCGACAACGACTTTGAAGGCAGAAGCTGGCTCAGCCTGGTATCGGGCTTCAGGGCGCACCAGGGACCAAAGTTGGTAAGCGGCCAGAACCGTTCAGAAAGCAATGGCAAACTACTGAATGAATATTGCCAAGAAATCATGACAAAGAAAAATATAGACATCCTACACGACCTGAACATCGAGGAAAACTGGCTCATAAACAATATCATGTCCCGGAAACTGAAATATTTTGGCCACATTAAACGCCATAGTGGCTTAGAGAGAGCTGTGATGGAGGGTTTGGTACCTGGAAGGCGAGGCAGGGGCCGGACCAAGACGACGGTGGTCACAGGACACTGAAGACACCTTAAACATGACATTGGAGGAGGCAGGAGGGCTGGCTAGACATCGTGAGTGTTTCATGCGGGCTGTGATGAGAGCGACGTTCTGCAAAGGACATGCTACATGATGATGAGTCACTTATCTAGATACAGACTAGATCCAAATTTGGAAACAAACTCAATCTGACGTACTAGACAAATCTCAGGACTTCGCACCCTTGCAGTGGTACTTGTTCAAAATCTAGCTCCAAACCCGGAAACGAGCCAACCCATTCTGTCATAGATTTTGGATAGGTATTTAAGATAGATTCTGGTCCCGTCTATTTAGAACTGGAAAAGGTGGTAACTCAGTGAGAGATAAGGTAAAGAACTAGATTTCACGAGTGAATAGTTAAAGGTAGAATCTGTCCCTGGATTGAGAAGATAGTCCAGCCTATCTTTACGACTGTAATATATTCATCAGACAATTTTCCTTCCCATATATATTAACATATACGCTATCAACCACTCACATACACACACACAGACAAGTGACGACAACCAGACGCACAAACGTGAAAACTATAGTAAATAAGATATGACTATTGGGCTGAGCTGACCAACACAGGTAATTAAGTTTTGTTTAAAGTTTATTATTATAAAGAAAACTTCACAACATCCAATATCAATAGCAATAGAATATCATAGGTTACAGAAATTAAAAGAAAAAAAAATTAACCCATAAGTGCACTCCCCCCTCTGTTGAGATAAGATCCCGCAAGGAAAAAGTTATTAACCCCAAAAGGTCAAAAGTTTTGCGCTATGGTATAGAATTTGACTATACTGTAAAGAACAGATTTCCTAATTAATCTATCCTGAAAAATAACAGTATTAGCAACAAAAGAAGAACAGCAAAGTGAGTACAATAATTTTACAACAGAAGAATGATTCACTCAGTCTTTCTCTCGCTTCTGACAACCTGTGGCCACATTCAGCCTCGCTTACCTAATTGCTGATTAACAATATTTGGAACTTATCTCCATGGTACAAGCAGCAAATCCAGTGTTGGGTTTTGGCAAAATAAGCCCCAGTTCCTCCAAGACTGATTAATCCTCCTCTTTGGGGATTGCTTACTTTGGTAATGATAATTGGATCTGTTTTTGTAACATCAGTTAGTCCAGGTAGGAAATTAATTACGAGATCTAATGTTCCCAGTGTACAGTAGCTTGTAATTCCGTTAGTTAAATAGAATGTCATGTAGGTAAAACTCTCTGGATAAATCCTCGCCACAACACAGTGGTCGGTATTCGGGTAATTTTAAGTCTGATATTTTCGCCACAACGGGCTGAATGTAAATGGAAAATGGAAAAGAATCTGGGTAGCTATATGTCCATTTATATTTATTCTTAGTGTCATAAATTTGTACTCTCTCTCTCTCTCTCTCTCTCTCTCTCTCTCTCTCTCTCTCTCTCTCTCTCTCTGGGTGAAACAAGAGAGGGCCGAACAGGTCAACCTCGAAAACCCGATATTACACAAGAATGTTTTTGGTACTGCTTGACTTAGACTAGACCCCTTTTTCAGATTTAGGCCTAGGCCGCTAGTAGGTGTGGTTTGTGATCCGTACTAGATTTTGGAAGAAAATACATTTTTAACAATAATATAAATATCCTAATCTAACACGCGTTAGGTAAGACCTTTTAACCACTCCGGTATTAAATTAGATTTTAAAAAGCACAATATCAGTATTCTATCCTAAGCCGCGTAAAAGGTATGATTTCTTATTCACGCGGTTATTAAATTTGATTCAGAAACCACAAGAGTCTAGCTTATCTTATCGTTTTTAACACGTGAAATAAGCGCTAGACATTTATAAAATTACACATACTGAATTAGGAATAAATATCTACCTATTTCGTCAGTACTCAATTGCCTAGTGCATTTAACTAGCCAGTTAAAACATCTCTTACTGGGTAATAGCAATTAATTAGATTTACGTTACGGCTTGAAAAATTAGCTATATATATCTTTATTTAATCTGCTAGCCAATTAACACAGTAAATCCAAGTGAAATATAATGACGAACTTTTAACAATTAAATCACTCAAAATGCTAGAATATATATTTACCGCAACACAGAAAATGAAATTATCTCCAACGAAAATATTAAGAAATCCACTTTAACAATGGTCTAGGATTCGAAGCTAGGTATTCCGAAAAATTCTGAGGCTACTAGATAAATGATTTTAAAAGCTGGGGTATATATATAAAATAGGTATAAATTCGCTAGCCAGTGCGAGATATCACGCCTTAACCCGGGTTTCGGGCAAATCTGCGGTTCATTTCTGAATGAAACCTTTATTTCACGCTTATTCCGCCAACATAGACTTTGCCAACGAGCAAACCGTCTTTTGATCTCGGCTCATACTGTAGCTAATTACATTCCCTGGGACTCACGAACGGACGGGTGAGGTCGGTAACTGTGGTTATCGCTCCTTTTCTTGCGTTCGCTTAATTCCCCCTGTCAAATGTAATTATGAAAGGTGCGTCTTCGGTCTTATCGCCCTTGATTCTACGAATACTTAGTGCATGTAAGACATAGAGAAAAAGAAAATAGGCGTGGATAAAATATGAGTTAGACAGATATCGAAGCGTATGTCTTCTGCGTTAACAAAACGTGAATATTAATAAGAAAGCAAAGGTGAGAAACCCAGGTGGGAGCAAAGACGTGCGGATAACTGTAATCTATTTACGTAACCGTCACACTTACCCAGGACTCGAACCCAGGACCTTCCGTGCGACAACAACCGCCTAGCTATGCAAGCGAATCACACTATCAAGAAGATTGCATCATGCCACTCTAACCCAGCGAGTGCTGATGATTTGTCTCACCAGAAGGTTATTGCTACATAAGAAAGTTGTCAATTATTCAGAAAGATAATGCATCAATCACAGTTGTTCTTAAAACAACGCCAAGAGGAAATACAAATTAAAGAGTCTTTGAAAAAAAAAAAAAACCTCGTACTTTAAACTTTTTCCATCCCACCAGCTATGTGATGCTTCAAGATGTGATTGATGCATTATTCTCCCAAGTTCCGTCAGAAGTGTCCGTTTAGTTATAGGCTGGTTTAGCCTTGTCTACTCCATCAACCAGGGCTGTTATTCTGTCAGAGTCCCAGTCCAGGCTTCGGAAGGTTCTGAATGAATGGCTAAGGCAGGAATAGAAAACACCCATAGAAGCATCGAGTCTTCAGGAACTGGTGTGGATCTAATTTCCTGGTCATGCAGGAGTACGCGGCAATTAGAGATTTGGCAGACTAGCCTCGAGAGCCTGCATCCATAGTGGGGACACTGCATATGGATAAGGAAGAGATACTAAGGACAATTAATGATCGCCTGGTAGAAAATGACCCTGTAATAGATGAATCAATAAGGATGAGACTGTTGGAATTTGGCATATAACGTAAGACTGGCAGAGATGGACGAATGAGAGGATGCATCCGTAGTATGAACAACCAGCGTGCTACAGAAACAATTCACACCCGACGACATGTGCTGAAGAAGACTGAGCAGCTATGGGTTTGGCCAGAGTTAGTAATGTCGATTCTGATCAACAGTAATAATGAACAGTGTCTACAATTTACTAGATATAAAATGAACATACTTTTTTTGTATTTGAGATTTTTTTTTTAAAAGCGAAGGTATAGTGGTCTCTTAATACAATAAGGTTGAAACATCAATTTCACTTTTAAAATCTTCAAATCCACGCTTATATCTATTGGATACAACCGCAACAAATGACAAAACAAGCAGCAATAATTCTACTTTGACAAATAAGGTTTATTTTATTAGTTTTTATTCCCAGAAACAAAATAACACATAATAAAATCAAAAATGGCCGATAAACTGACGTCACAAGAGCTAGCAAAAATTGCTGCCCGCTATGACATCATGTATAATAAAACCGGATCTCACGCTGAGTTGCAATTTTAATGTGCTACAGCATTTTATGTAATACAATGGCAAGTTACTAGTCTAGGAGTGAAGACATCACTATTTAAAAATGGGAAGTGATTTTTCCCTCACAGCGTAGATTCTGCCGTAAGGGAAGTGAGGTGTTATGAGACTTCACTTTACTAGGTCTCAGGTTTTTAATGAGGTGGGGGTGACCAGTTGCCTTCCTTGCTGCCTTTACCTCCCCTAACTCAAGAACACAGTTAGATACCCATTTACAGATAGGTTGACTAGATCTCGGCGCTACTAGTTTCAAACCCGGAACTTGGCAACTTGGCCGCTAATCTAAAGCATACAACACTTAAAAGTACTCTTCAGCCAGTTCTTTAGATCCCGGCTGTATTCGAGGAGAGAAAGTAACAGTGGGACAAGTTCTCCCTCAGACAATTCGTAAACGGCTAGTAATATACGGTTGTGCATGGTGCAGTGAACCTTATCGTGTAAATCAAATTGTTCCAGAAACAACCACCACTGGAAGAGATGTTCTTTAGTCCGGCTTTCTCAATAGGGCCATAAACTGCGCTGTTCCATGCTCCATAAGAAGCGAAAAAGATGATGATGAATTCTTTACTTCCATTGAAAAAAACTGGCATTTAATCTTATACTTCGGTAAAACTTAAAACTGGCTGTGATAGAAATAGTTGACGTAAAGAGAAAAGAATCGACAAATGCGAGAAGTCCCGAGTCAAAATCCCAGTCGAGCACGAATTAAAAAAAAATTTATTTTTTAAAGTTTTAAATCTTAAATTGTTTTGCTTCACAGGAGAACAGTTACATTCATTGATGCTAACTGTAGTTATTACTACTGATTATTGTTAGCAAAGAGAATAATTAAATTTTATTTTAAAACTTATAAATTTAGCATAACGAGAAGAAAATGAAGATGTAGGCATATCTTGATAAAATGACCAAATCAGACGGGAGTAAAATGAAGACTGATGTAATTCAGCACAAATAAAACGTAGATATGCAGAGATATGGTTACCAGTGCCTTCGACACTCTGTTACATGACGACCACGATAATGTTTGTCGCGACGTATGCTCTCTAATTCGCGATCTCCTAGTTAGTAATTATTCTGACGTCAGTTCCGCCGAGTGTGCTGTCCAAACCAATTCAAGGTCACATGACGTAATATGTTGACGATGTGTTCGATATTAATTTATCTGATCTACGGATAGATTAGAGGGGATGATTCGGTAGATGTCTAGGTGACGGAGGGGAGTAGGAGAAAGAATTTTACAGCTAGAGACATTTGGGACTAGCACTCTGTCCCTGACACTTTAAACCGGTACTTTGTCCTCCTTTCCAGTGAAAACTCACGAGCTAGTTTATAAAAGTTTACTTTAGTCGTGAAATGCGTGAAAAGGGTACGCCATCTTTATTACTGAAGTAAAGTTACTGTTACGGTTAGTTTTCATTACATGTGGGTTCAAATTCAGTAGATTTAAAATGTCCAACAGTGTGACGGTATTGCCGCCCCTGCTTTGCAGTAGTGGTCCAACAGTGGCCAAAACTCAAGAGTATCTAATATGGGCTTCAAAGGTATCTACCTTCCCACAAGATTACTCTTGGCAGAGATGAAGATAGAAGGGTGATGACACTTCTATTACAGCATATTCAGAATAAGCGAGAACAATACTGCTTTGGCTGAGTATGTTAACTTTGTAATTCTGCCGACGCTTTTGTGAAGGATTTAAGTATATTACTTTCAGCTCGTTTAAGCCCCCACCCCTGATTTACTCAGTGGAATTCTATTATTCCAGTAAAGCTCTGGTTAGAGAGTGTGTAGTAATTTGACTGAGACAAACATGCAGTAGCTTTAAAATTATTAAATCGAAGTTAAATTGGTAACATTACAAATAACAAAATTTAATAATCACTTTAGGTTTTAACAGTTGGAAAATAATTTGAATAGTTATGGATCACGAAAAGTTATCCTCACGGTCTTTATGGAATGTGAGATGTTACAAGAAGTTCAAGTGGCAGCATAGATTTGAACTTAGCTGCCAATGACGGTTCTGCTCCTTCTTATGGGTTGGTTTTTTTCACTCTGCTCTCGCTCGTCTCTGATCAAGATTGTCGGGAGCAGCTCGTTTCCCAGAAATGTCAAGGAGAGTCTACTGCGTGGGTCCTTCGTCTTAAAGCTTAGGCCACTGTTCCCTTCTTGTTCTAGAGTTAATACTGTCTGCTGGTACCACCAATAATCCAATCCTGATTCACATACTTTTTTGCTCAGATGAATAAAAGAGACTTGAATCGGCCTTTTATACGCGGCTGGGGTGTCGTTAATTTAATAAGTTCCCTCTCTGACTTCGTGTGTGGTCCTTCAGTTTCTTCAGTCCCGGTTTCTTTATTTAAAATGTTAGAGATTTCGTGGGCTATATTGTAAGTCCTGATAAATACTTCAATAAAAGGTGTCCGGTATTTTAAGAAGGAATTCTGAATTCTAATTCTTCACTGTAGCAGTCTGGTGTCTTAGCGAGAAATTTCTCAAGTGAAATAGCTTGAGAAAATGATCGGATTATATTCCCTGCCTTCCCATGCCTTCGTTTGCCAACCATATTCAAACAGGTGGGGTTATTGGGTAATTTCAAAATATTCCGACATCGGATAATTTTGAACGTAAGGCAGAGGTCAACTCTCCCATATATGGTAATAAGATGTCCGATGCCATTGTGTACAAACTTACAGACAGATCGGTAAACTCATATAAAAGCGTGTTAAAAATGTAACCATCATTACTTTATTATGGCTTTTGTGGTGGGTTTTGATGTTATGAATTGTTGTTATGGATTATTGGATTATTGGATTTAATGAGATCAGCTATGAAGGTCCCTGAATTTAACAAATAGTATTTTAAACTTTCCAGAGTACCTTTCCGCTACCACCCATTTGATCTCATTCAAAATTACTCTATATTATTATATAAATGACTTCGTGTAGTGTCTAGGGTTATGAATGTGGAGTGTAATGTGCAATAACCAACAAATATACAAACAAATAGTTTATTATCCACAACCACCAACAGTACTACAACAATAACATACCAACGACACTTTAAAAGGCTATCTTATTTAAGACAGTGGTTGAAATTTGTGTAAATAAATTTTGTACAATTTATTATCCTGATTCTAATTTATTTTGAACCAGGACTGACAATCAAAAGTGAAATCAAAAGAATCTTTTACAACATTCCAATAACACAGTGGATCTTCTGTCCATACATACACTATTATTCTAATATAAGTGTGTGGTTATATTCTTCTACTTTGAGGTAAAACTGGTATTACACCATAGGTTGTTGGTTATAATCACTCCCTTTAAGTTAAGTCTGTTTTCGTTTGTCACTTGTGGAAATATTAATATTAGGCACAGTTTTCTTTAATGTCACTTTCTAGACTGTTAAGTTCTTTTAGTTGAGCTTCCAGGTGCCGAACAAGAACTTATCTTGGCAGGAGAATACAGGTAGAACGTTTCCACTGCTCGCTTGACAATCTTTTCCACCTTTTGATAGGCAATGGCCACTAGCATGGGCTCGAAGTATACAGATAGAGTCCTGAATCGAGCAGTTCTCAAGCGTTTGGTACTACATTAACGTCAGTACCCAGGACCCTGAAATGTGAAGGTTATGCATCCTTCTTTATACCTAGTATACTATACTATTCCACATTTAAGTACAGGTACATTACAAACAAACGAAAAGGGTCATAGCTTTATACCAACCTATGCCACCATTATCTTTTGATGTGACAATGTACACCAGTATTCCTCTCCCCTAATAGTTACAACGCCACTGCAATTCCAGCTGTCATCTTTCCATATAATAGGATAGGTGTTATGCTCCTTGATGACAATCATACATATTTTCTTGTAGTTTTACACCTCTCTGACAGTCTAACACATGGTGGATTAATCTCTAGGCTCTGCCTAAGTTTGCTACAGGCCTACTTACTTATTGTCGTACATTATTATCTCACATTCAATTTTTATTTCAAATACATGTTAATAAAGTCAATCTTACAACATTTATTCAATGAAATACACAGTGAACGATGACTAGCACACTTTCGATCTGCCGTTCTGTCCAGGCTTTTGAGAAATATGGTTTTCACTGCACAAGCCTGATCTCATCGCTATGTGTCAAAATTTTGTTAGAAATGGCGTCCCCAACGAATGCTATTTCCCCAATATCAACTACTCTGGCCAATGATTACCCTTATTTCACTTGTAAACAAAGTCATTCAAAAATACAATTCAATTTTCTACTACGTTACTCGGGTGATATATGTTTAGTACGAGGTCGGCCAATAATATTTCGTCTCACTTCAAATTCCACCCAATCCCCTGCATCGTACCATCTTAGCCTAGCTTTCACCTAATTGTTTTCCCAAAAAAATATGCGATCCAATCTAAGCAGATATGACTTGACCTGACAGTATCTCTGATCTGTATGTATTGTTGTATCAATATTTGATTATTTAATGGACTATTTAGATAACTAACAACATATTCTTGGTCAGCAAGTCTTCAGGTACACGAATATATGATTTTTATGGGGCTATGTGGCGTGGTTCAAAATTCTATCTTTTTTTTTCTATGTTAGTTGTTTATTTTTAAACTACCTACGAGAGCTTATGTCATTCGCAATAAGAGCTAAACGTGTTTCCATGACCGTAGTGTCCACATTTCTAACGTTTTCATCGTATTGGGGAAACCCGCCTAGGGCAAGTCGGTTGTAGTGTTAGAACCAGTTTGAGACGTGATTTGCGTGTTTTATCTAGCCTTGCCCCTCCTTTCCCCAAATGCAGTTAGGTAAATATTTCTTAGAACTAGGAAAAGTGGAGCGTTTATGTCAAGGACGAATTTGAAAAATAGGGTACCGTTTTGTTCGGCTTATGCGTTAGCAAATAATAAGCTGAAGGCGTAGGCGACCACCTACGATTCTCGCCGAAAATTTTTAGTACTATCTTATCTTGACTTTATGCCCATACTGTTATATTCTAATTTAGATATTGTATTTAGAAGCTCACCACAGCTTTGTCATAACCTGTAAGACAGCAAACGCTTATGTCATGTTTCCGCCGCGTTCACGAGATCTTGTGCTAATCTTAGCCAAGCTGTGCCACTCTCTTGAGACTGCGAGTAATTATCTCAGCAAATTTGGGTAGCGTCAAGCAAATGTGATTATTATCACCTACAGGGAGTGTCAAGCAATTCGACAATACTCAAATATCTGCTACTTAGCAGAAAAATAACGAAGAAAGAAAGAAAGAAAAGTGCGATAACTGAGAGCACATAATAAAAATCAGTACCACAAATGTACCGATACTGCCGGAGTGAAACAAAGATCGATAGGGGCCGCCCCGTTTTGTCACAAACAGAACGCATAACAGTTAGAAGTCAACAAATGAGTGCAGCTTACTCACTGGTAAAGTTTCCACAATTTATTGAACACTTGAGACATTGCTCCACATCATGTAAAATTCAAGCACATGATAATTCGTAGGCCGTACATGCTTGGCCATTATGACACATAAGAAATATGCAATCTGTCTTCTGTGAGTCCGAATGTCCGTAATAATATAATTCGACGAGATCGTCAGAAGTGAGTAAATGTTCACCGTACTTATCCTCAATGTACACTTGAATCAATGGCATGCAGAGTATCAATCATTCTCAATGAAGCATGACGATTATCGGACATCCAACACATAAGTAGGAGATCACAGGCACACATGTCCATCCACATTGACGAACACCATCCAAAAGAGGCCGAATAGTGACCGCTACTTCTGATCATTCAGAAATGCAGAGGTCACATATTTTTTTACCCTGCCGTCATAATTAAATTCACGGGTGCTGTTTCAATAACGATGCGTTTTAGTGCTTGCTTTTTTTGCGCACTGCGATGCTTTCACTAGTAAACGCAAACCTGTGTACACATGGAAACGTAACAGTTACATTTGGGTAAAATATCATTTAGTCTGAACTTACCACAGTTTTAGTTGAAGGAACTGCAGGGCCAAGATCACCCGGCAGAGATAAAAGATACACATAGGCAGGCTGTACTTATTTCAAATTCCAAATACTCTGAGACTTGGAAATAGAGATTATTTTATTAAGGTAGAACTTTAAAAAGCTCGGTGTTTCTAACATAGATTCCCCCACATTTACTGAGTTGTCTACGGCAGCTCTAGATTAACTCTGTCCGGAGAAAAACCTCTAACACAAAGAATTGTTTTTTAGTTCGTGTTTTTAATTATTTCAAGACTTTACAAGAAAAATGCTTGCTGCTTTTAAAATATAATAATAAAAAGGAGGGAACTTTTTCTGGCATTACGAAAATATTAAATATTTCTTGATGCTGTGTACTCCTAACTTTTAGTAGCCATTTGGGGGGGGGGGGGGGGGGGGGGGGGGGGGGGGGGGGGGGTGTGGGGGGGGGGGGGGGGGGGGGGGGGGGGGGGGGGGGGGGGGAGGAGAGGAGAAGGACGAGGAGATTTGGGGTGGGGGGTGGGGAAGGGGTGTTATAAACGAACATTGTAACACGGTTCTGACATTAGAACACCTGCTATGCAACACTGCCAACATGCTTGGCTTATAACAAATTACAGTATTATCAAAATTATCGTGTCTTTCTGCATAAATTTCAACATTGGGTCGATAAATACCGATCATGATTTGTGTTTGTTTTAGTGTGATTCTAAAATAGTGGTCAGTATAAATGTCTATCCATATTATTTTCTTGTAAAACCCTATCTTCTCAAGTTTTGTTCTCCTTGTTTGCTCTTAGTTCTGATCTTAACCGTCCATCAAGAATATTCTAATCAACTCCTTTGATATGATGTTAAAAATCAACTGCTAACTTTGTTTCAGTCTATAGTTTCCTTTCCTTTAATTTTTTTTTTCTTTTGCTGTTTTCGTCATAAAGTGAATTAAGGATAATCATTTATCTACTTCTTCCATGTGTTACCAAGGCCTGAGAGGGGAACAAAAAATAGTAACTTTGCAACCTACCATGCATGTCGTTAGAAGCGGTTAAGGAGGGTTGAGCATGTAAAAAAGAGTTGGCCACCGGTCGATCTTGATCTGCCGTTAGATCTCAAGGCATCATTTGGTAGTTTTCTAGGTGATGGAGGTGGGAGTAAAGATTTTCTTACTTATGTAAATTCCGGAGCAGATCTCTCCTACATCTATTAAAAGCGTTTTGATCCAACATTTAAATGTACTTTCATCGCATTCCCAGTGAAAACTCGCAAGTTAGCGTACTAATACTCACCTTTATCTTGAACTGTATCAGATAGAATGCGATATTTTCTTTGAAGTCAGTTAAAATTCGGTAAAATTATTGTACACAGCTCTGCTATTAGAACTGTAGGAAGCAGATGGAGAGGTAGAGATAAAAGTTACATTTAGGTTAGTCTTATTCCAAGAACTCTGAAACCTGGAACAATCAAGATTTTATTATGGTAGATCTTTAGATAGCTCAGTATTTCTAAAGTAGCCGCTCTCAGCTGCTGGGTTGCCTACCGGTGAAGGGGAAAATTTAAGCCACAAATAAAACAAACAAAAGAAACTTCAAAAGCAGTATGGTTCCAACACAAAAATAAGAATTTTCAGCTCAAATGCCAAACCAGTCCTATCGCATGGCTGTGAAACATGGAGTAGAACTAACACAATAATCAGTAAGCAACAGACTTTCATAAATGGGTGGTTCGGAAGATTAGAAGTATAGAGATGGTATGACAAGATCACTAATGTAGAAATGATGACAAGAACCAGACAAGTGTAAGTGGAACAAGAGATGAGAAGAATACGCTGGTCAATGGATAGGACCCACATTGAGGAAACCAACTGATAGCATTACAAGGCAGGTCTTGTTCTAGAGTGTCCATGGTAATAGAAGCAGACGTCTGCCTAACAACACGGAGAAGAGAGCTGGAGACAGGAATGAAAATGGCGAGGAAGACATGGAAAGACTATTAGCTTATAGCACGGGACGTGGAGGGAAGACTTGGTACAAGTTTGTTGAAAGACTATTAGCTTATAGCACGGGACGGGGAGGGAAGACTTGGCACAAGTTTGTTGAAAGACTATTAGCTTATAGCACGGGACGGGGAGGGAAGACTTGGTACAAGTTTGTTGAAAGACTATTAGCTTATAGCACGGGACGGGGAGGGAAGACTTGGTACAAGTTTGTTGAAAGACTATTAGCTTATATCACGGGACGGGGAGGGAAGACTTGAAACAAGTTTGTTGAAAGACTATTAGCTTATAGCACGGGACGGGGAGGGAAGACTTGGTACAAGTTTGTTGAAAGACTATTAGCTTATAGCACGGGACGGGGAGGGAAGACTTGGCACAAGTTTGTTGAAAGACTATCAGCTTATAGCACGGGACGGGGAGGGAAGACTTGGCACAAGTTTGTTGAAAGACTATTAGCTTATAGCCACGGGACGGGGAAGACTTGGCACAAGTTTGTTGAATGCCAATGATTCTTGGGGAGTTAAATTACTGACTTCCCATCCAACTACCGGAGTAAAGCCTGAAATGCCGGTGACTTGGTTTTATTGAGGGTCTTTACCACACAATCAAAGTCCTATTCCGAAAGACAGATATGGAGAAAAATAAACGCAAGACAAATGTTTGTGTTGAGCGACTGAATACTAGAATGTCAAATACTTCTCTATGTAAACAAAGAAAGAACACTCGGTTAGCTACATCTAAATATTCTTGAAAGAAAAATGTTATACATGCCAGGGTGTTGCTGCGGAAAGTATGACGTGCTGACGCTGTCACGTGGGCAACAAATAAGAAAGACTGAAATATATCATCACCGTTGTCATCACCATTATCGTTTGGCTTCTCTATGAACGTAGGCCCAAGAAATTATTGCCAGGCCCTCAAGTTCTGTGCCACCCACTCAAGATCTTTCAAAGTCTTATTTATCCCTTTCATTTCTGTCCCCTATTCTCTTCCCGCATGTTTGTTTAAGTCTCTTTCCAAGTCTCTTACCCTGGGAGTTCCAGAACTAGAACTATCTTGTAAAGCTATCAGCAAATATTCTTGAGCTAAATAGCTTACTCTAAGTGATCCCTTCCCGCTTGCTGATAGAAGGGAGACAAGTGAAGTAGCTTTGTACTTATCCATGGCGTATAGAAATGCTACAGAAGGATGTTGAGAATACCCTGGACAGAAAAAAAGACCAACAGAGAAGTACTGCACTCACTAAACGTACAGGAACATTGGCTCCTAAATACCATCGCAATAAGGAAGCTGAAATTTTTCGGTCATATAAAAAGACATAATAGTCTGGAAAAAACAGTGATGGAAGGCATGGTCCCTGGAAAAAGGGGAAGGGGTCGACCTAGACGACGGTGGACCCAGGACATCACAGAGAGTCTGAACTTGTCTTTGGCTGATGCAGGTCGACTTGCCCAGAATCGTGATGCGTTCAGAGCAGCTGTAATGGAGACAACGTTCTGGAAAGAATATGTCACATGATGAATAGACCGCTAAGTGGAAATTATTAATCAGTTCATGTTGACACATTCAAAATGTTTGTGATTCGATTATCGTAGACTTATTGTTTAATTTTAAACTGAAACTGTTTTGCTTTGAATCAGCTGCTCAACAATATTTTGTACAAATTGTATATTCGTTTACAAATATTGAAAGACAATTTCAGTATTTCTTTCATTTGTCTTTCGCTTTAATTTCGGCAACTCGTCCTGATGAAGAGAATTCACATAGGTGATTGTTATTAGATATGCCCTTGTTGTTAGACCATTTAAAACATCCAGTTAGTGAATAAACTACTGGTGTTCCTCTTCCTTCCTCTCAAACAAAACTTCCCTTATGTCACGAAATGGATTTAGGACTAGAGACTGTCTACATACAGTGACAAGACACTAGTGAGAAGAAAGACTGAAAAGATAGATTTAGAAGAAAATGATAGTACAATATGTGAAAGTTGAGACCATTGGCTCCGAGGTTGAGAACCGAGGTTGATTCTTTCCTCGCCACTTCGGACGTTTAAATTGCTATGGCCTCGAACCACCTCTAACTACCCTAAGGGGATAAGGTTCAAGTATGATTCACATACACCAAGATACAGACAACATATAGCTACTGTACTTAAAGGAAATGACTGATGCCAGCTACAATTTATACAAGTTTATTATACACCAATAAACAAACTCATATACATGTCAAATACATAAAGTGCGAGGATGCACACCTGAAACAAAATCAAGCACAGTTAAAAATGCATCAACCCCAACCCTTCTCCCACAATTGCAACCTGTATGGAGAAAGAAGGTAAGGTTAACTGAAATGAACTGCACTGCACTTGATGTCGCCTACACTCCAGACTAGCTGTCCTAAATTCTAACTCTAACTCTAAGTCCACTGATATAGCTGGAACGACTACGAAGTGTCTACACAATCTCTGCACAGACTTCGGTTCTACACAGCCTATCCTGGAATCTCCTGAACACAACTAACTGCACCTCTAAACTTCAGCAGCGGTCCTCTGCTATGATTCACCAAAACTATCAGTTCTGCCTATCTGTGCTGACTTCAGTAGAGAGAATGTTTACCCTCTCTCTCTCCACTAACTCTGGAATTGATGACTAAGGTTTAACAGAACCCCACTGGATTCTGGACTGGAACTATAGCTGGCTTCTCCTAACACCTCTGAGGTTACCTGCCCGATTACCTATGACTGGGCGATGGGGCTATCGGCTTTATTATGGCCGTGAAGAAGCGAACATAAAATTACCACAACGCTGGCAGCATGCCAAATCCGCGTGTGTAACCGACCGAGCGTCAGAACTCAGGATTTATCCACAAAAATCCTATTCGCTGGAAAATGTCTTCCCCTGGCTGGGAAAACGTATTTTCTTCCTCTCCTTCCACCACTGGCAATTCATGCGCGACTTAGCTTGTCGGCGAATGCCACAACTTCGCCGTGGGAGAAATTTTTGTGGTATCAAAAATTCTGCTCTTCCCCACAAAAGCCGGTACCTGCTGTTCAGACGAAACAAAACAACAGCTAAACAAAACGTAATAAATCTATTTCTAATAACACCACCTCCCTGACTCTTCAACACGTTGTGCACCTCCATACAAAAAATCATGCCAACACCGTCCGCTACTCTCCTGTTCCCTTCTCTACCTGAGCCCACAAGGTAAACATTGGCTAACCCAGATCGCCTGTTCTGCCTGACTAACTCCGAGCAACAACAATATTTTCACTGGCCCGGTCTGGGCAGTCGTACTGTGGCCTACTTCTTACGCTGACACTACATGCAGCAAATTATTAATTCCTAAACTTCCCGTCAATAATAGTAATCACATTCAAAATGAAATAAAGTATTATTCCCTTAACAGAAATAAATTTCATCTCCCTCTTCTGAATACACAGAATAACAATGCACAATCAATAACATATAACCCTGTTTACGCTAGCATCTACATGCCGTCAAAAGTTATACGTAACCCCAGATTATCAAATTGAAAACCCCGTAGTTCAACCACGTGTTTATAATTTTATGACCACGTGCTTATAGATAGATGGGTAACTATATAATATAAATAACTTGTAGCATTACATTCACAATAAAATCACAAATACACACGCTCCCGTCATTCTGTAAATTAATAAAATTCGCCGATGCGGGTTTCTCTACAGACCTGCTTTGCAATAATACAAGCACGCCCGCGGCAACTCAACTTTCAAACCATCTTAAATAACGTTATTCCTGCAGTAAGGAAATTAACTGGACCTATAAGGTCTTTCAAGTCTTATCACCAGGATAGTATTGATGGCTCTGGAGTTAAGAATTAAATTAAACTAAAACTTCCCAAGAAATTTAAATGATCGGCTAGGACTAGAAAAATTAAATAAAGTCCGCACGCAAAAATTCATGCTTACCAAATCTCGAATGTCCAACTGAAAGGCAATCGACAATTTGCTTCTGGCACCCAGCTTGGCAATTTCAGACGAAGAGAACGAAAATATGAAATGCTAGCCTATTTATTATCAAGACCCCCACGCGCCGACTTCATGACGTCATATGCGCGGCGTGGTTCTAAAGCCAATGGGAGCTCTGCATTTCAACTGCAGTTAGCTCTCAGCCAATCAGAACCTTAGATCATTCTGATGCAACGTGCATGGGTTTTTGGACAAAGAAACGGGAATAAGCTCTGCCCTCTAGTGGCAATGAAACAAAAATGGCCAATATATATATATATATATATATATATATATATATATATATATATATATATATATATATATATATATATATATATATATATATATATATATATATATATATATATATATATATAAAATCCCGAAAAATGTGTCTAGCTGCATGCCTATCTTTAAAAGAGACTAAAACTGGGGCAAATCCTGATCTAGCCTCTATAATCTTCCTTCTAGAAAAATACTGTCCAATTCCCTACACCCCCCATTCTAAACACATAAAGAAGAACCATAAAGCAGATGAGATCAAACTCCCTCGTGATCTCATCTTGAAAAAACGTAACTAATAGAAGGAGAAGAAACATGGAGAAGGATTTTTCTGTAATCCCTCCAAAATAGTGAACAAAATGCAAGGGGAAAAAGACATGGGCCATTTGAAAGACAGAATCTCAGTACTTTCGTCACACCTTACAGACAAACTGTATAAAATGTAATACCTTTCTCGAATTCATTCAATCTCGATGAACATAACTTATAATTATACCCCGTTTTCACCTAAATGGAATAAGCGAGTCATCCATATTTACTACTACACAGAGATCTTAGCCACATTGTCCCTTGACAATATTCAACGAAAGGTTTATGGTTGTTAAGAAGTCCTCGTAAAAGCAAATTGTTGAGTTATGTTAGCGACGAGACAAAGCGTTTAGTAAACAGACTTACTGGTTGTCCAGGAGCTACTTATACAAACATTCTAAGCAGACTAGTAAGCCACCCGGCAAAACATGGCAGGGGGAAATAATTATTGTGTGCTCTTTCTGTTGCATATCCTGACGCTGAAAATAAATCTCGTGTGGGAATTTCATTCATGTCCATTTTCTTTCAGAAATAATTCTTCTTGTTCTTCTTCTTCTTGTTCTTCTTCTTCCACTATCAGACATCTACTTGAATGTTTTCAAAGACAGCATTATTCAATTTGAGGCTATTTGAATCTCCGTAGAGTTTTTCCACGAATGGTACTGGTGTCGGCCATATGCGCTTTCTCTGTTCCACATATGTTGGACAACTTTGAAGAAGAAATATTTCAATGACGCGTTAATTCAAGTATATAATGAGCAATGATGCTTCTCCGGCTAAACATATAAATACATACGATATAGGTACTTATTCCTGATTACCCGCATGAACTCTGCTTAATATAAGATGGACAAAGGTTTAGAAAAGTTGTCATTGAGAGGCATGAATATTTCTAATACAAATGCCTTTGACAGCTGGGAATAAATACGCGTTTTTTCAATCAGCGCGCAATTTAGTTTCCACAGCGTAATTGCGCCACTTTACGGTCAAAGATTGCACATTTGGTAGGAAAATGCGTTATGGTAGGAGGCTACTGCCAAGGCAGTTGTTATATAAGGGGATAACATACGAGAAATTGAATGACAAATAGATATGACAGAATATTTAAGACAGTGCACCGGGGCACGTTTATGGAAATAATAACGAACTCAAAATATATCGTTTGCAGATTTGTATCACTTTCATACATTTATTTTACTCACGACATTGTCTGCAGCGTATACCCTTCCACGTCTTCGTCATCCTCTTCTTCATCCCGTCCTTCTAATACAGCAACACCAACAACAAATAACTACTAATACCACTGCTTTTACTACTACTACTACTACTACTACTACTATTACTATTTCTTCTACTACTACTATTACTATTTCTTCTACTACTACTATTACTACTATTTCTGCTACTTCTACTTCTACTACTACTAGTACTACTACTACTATGTCTTCTACTACTGCTATTACTTCTATTTTTACTACTACGTTAAGTACTACTACTTCTACTACTACTGCTACTACTACGAATACATACTACTACGTCTACTACTGTGTCTTTTACTTTGTCCAGATGTCATCACTTTCTTAAGTTTCATTTTTAAATGCGTTATTTTATTATACTTTCATTTATTTTCTACTTCATCATTACTACCTTTTCATCAATAGCTGCTTCTTCTTCGGCATATTTAATGCCCCGTGTCCTGCTTCTTTGTTATTACATCTTCATTATAAATGTCTTCTATCTCACTGTCTGCCCATTTACTTCTAATTCTTCTTGTTCTCTGTTATCACATCTCCATCAGCAGCTTCTACTCAGTGTACTTGTTTAGCTCTACTACACTGCACCTTTGTTATTCCGCGTCTTGTTCTTCTTTTACTTCTACTTATTTCTTACTTTCTATTTTTCTTCCGCTTCATCTTCTTCTTATTCTTCAACTTCTGTTCTCCCCTGCTGTCTTCCTCGTTTTTGCCTTCTTATTTCATCACCGTGATTACCTTCATTTTCTTCCACAGCTGCCTAGTCTTTTGCCTTCTGCTCTTACTTACTTAGTCGTTCCCCTTCTACTGTGAGGTGTAGAGGTTTGGAAGAGAGAGCCTGGTTCCATTCTAGTCCTCGGTCCTTCAAAGATTGTCTAATGTTGTCTTCCCAGCGGACTCTGGGTCGTCCTGGGGGTCTGGATCCTTGGCTCTTTGTTTCCCATGCTTGTCGTGGTAGCCGATCTTCTCTCATTCTGCAGACATGGCCAAACCATCTTAGTTGGGACTGTTCTACTTGGGTCTGCAGGGGGTGGGATTTTAGGCCTTGACGTATCGTCTGGTTGCGGACCATGTCTCTTTTTGTTACTTCAACCACCTTCCTCACCTCATTTCTGAGGTTTGGATCTGGCTTTTGTGGGTTGTAGTCATTGCCCATGACTCGCATCCATATGTCAAGACTGGGACATAGGTGGAGCGGTAAACAGCCATCTTCATTTTCTTACCAACATCTCTCTTGCTGAGGAATCCTCGATTTATGGCCTGATAAAGTCTCCCAGCTGCTGCTTTTAGAGTGGCCAACTCTTCTTTGATGCATACCTTTCGGTCTATAATAGCTCCGAGATATTTAAAGTGGTCGACCTGCTCCAGGTCCTGTTCTCCCAGCTTAATCTGATGTCTTCTATTTTCTCGTGATATCACCATGGATTTTGTTTTAGAGCTGCTCTCTTCTCCAACTCTTCCTTCCAGACTTGCAGGTTGGATTGGAGATTTGCCTCTGATTTAGCAATCAGGGCAACATCATCAGCAAATGCCAGCTCTGAAATACAGATCTGTCTCATCTTCCAGTACCCCACTGAATACTTTCTTGTTCTCTCCTTACATGCCTTGATAACATCGTCCATGAGGAGTATGAAAAGATAAGGTGACAGGAAATCACCTTGTCTTACACCAGTGGTGGTCCTGAACTCTTCTGACTTATGGTTTGCTGTCCTCACATCATTTCTGCAAGACCTGTAGAAGCTCTGTATAGCATGAATCAGAGGTGCTGGAATGTTCTTCCTTGCCAAACAGTCCCAAAGTTTGCTCCAGCGGACCCTGTCAAACGCCTTTTCCAGATCTATGAAACAAAGATGGATCTCACTCTTATATTCAAGGAACTTTTCACTCAGCTGCCTGAGTGTGAAGATTAGGTCTTGAGTACTTCGGTTAGCTCGGAATCCGCACTGGACATCATCCAATTGCGGCTCAGCTAGGCTCGGAGTCTCTGCTCTAGGATTCTAGAGTAGATTTTACCAGGGACACTGAGAAGGGATATGCCTCTATGGTTTCCACATTGTCGATTGTCACCGTTTTGAAAATTGGTGTTATGATGGCAATGCCTTCTGCTCAATTTCTTCTTTTATCCTTCTTATTTCTTATATAATCTCAATCTTACTTTGTTTCCTTTTATTTTGTTTTATTTTTTATCCGTGCACTTCTAGCTTCTTGAGTTCTTTTCAACGAACTTGTGTCCATTCCTTTCTGTTACTGGTATTACCTCGGATTCCTCTTGCCTTTTTTCTTTTTGTTCCACGCTTATGAAGTCTGTCTATGATCATCATTCTGCCTTATTTTATCTGGACCCCTTTTCTCGTGTCGTTTATATTTTCATTTTCCATTATTTAATTTGTATTGTTTTTACATCGCAACACCATCTAATTTTATTCGTCATTATGTTGTGTTTGATCTTTTCCTGCTTTATCGAACACTCTTTTTCTTAACCAGGACTTATATATGACCCAACCTGGAACTAACAAATTTCTCTTAAATCTGCTTTATTTATGGTCGCGTAGGACTGGCTGCTCTAGGAAAAGAACTTGCCATTAAGTAGGTCATTAGGCAGGACAGTCGTTAACGCATACTAATCAGTCTGGACTGCCTCACGAGATGAGTGCTGGGAAAACAGAATGTGGAAACACTCGTGAACACTGATTTTTATCGGAAAAACATGGGTTTTTAACTCTGTGAAACCGAATATTTTATATCGATATCGTCTTCATGTAGCCAGAGAAATCGATGTCGAATTTGACACGTTAAAAGAAATGTTGTGTTTTAAACAATTACATTTAACGAGCCTAGATGATTATCTGATTTTTCGTGGACACAGCACAGGTTGTCAATAACAGACTAACCGTATTTTTATAACTGGTAAATTTAAAATGATTCCCAAATGTTCTTTGATGAGAATTTCGTGAGTTAGTAAAATTGAAGAGTTCGTTTTAAAGCGATGAGGAGATTGTAACAAAAACCGCTGTTGTTCGTCAACATCATCTCCATATTCTTCTACTGTTACTATTGGTATATTTGTAAATGTTTGCTTGTGTAAAATAGAGAGATTGAAATGGTACGACAAGATCATCAATGTAGAACTTATGACACGAACCAGGCAAGTACAGTGGAACAAAAAGATGAGAAAAAACGCTTGTGATGGATAAGATGCACATTGAAGAACCATGTTTATAAAATTACTAGGCAGTGCGTGTCGTAAGTGGTGCCTGGAACTGGCAACTTCATCATGTAAAACAAACTACTACAAAAACCACTGCAGCATGAGCACAAACATGATTGGGTGCAGCCTTCCTGCAAGGACACCACTTGCAATCGTGACATTGTGTCCATATGGAGCAAAGAGAAAAAAAAAAGTAGTAGTTTTCAATTCCTGGTCGCTTCCGTTGTGATGTAACATACCGATGTTGCTGGTTGATTTTAATTTCATCCTTTGTTATTAGTTGATCTTTTGATACATCTGCTTTGATAAGCGACGTTTATGTTCTATCTAATTCTTCGGTTGATGTTCAGTTCGAGAAGGTGTTACATAGAGCGCCTACATTAAGTGAAGCCTGCACTTCAAACAAATAGAAACGAAAATAAAGACAAAAGATATATGGTTGTTAGATCAATAGAACAAATAACACGGAAGGCTGAAAATCAAACACATTGAAGTGGTCAAAGAAACGGAAGAAATACTTAATTCATAAATAATTCAAGGATTCAGCAAGGACTCTATTTTTGGAAATTTAATGAAAAGCGAAACGGACTAGGCAAGAACTGGTAAATTCAATTCAAAAGAAGAAGTGAAAAACATACACACACATACACACACGCACACACACATGCACATACAAGTATCTTTTACGTTGGTGCATGGATAAAAATTTAAGACAGCAAAGACAATATGAAAATAGATATGAGCATGAACCCAACTCGGTTTTCGATACTGAAGAATCGGTTAAGGTAATGAAAAAACACAATAAGAAGCTATTATCAAAAAGAACCGTGAAGCATTAAATATTACAAGGTATAACCACCCACAGCTCACAATTCCGCTTCTGCAAAGACACAATTTACAATACTATTATTATAATGAAACTAGGCAAAAGTCGAAACCTCCGTCGATACACTGGTATTGAACCTCAAATGTTTAGCTAACGGGCTTTACTCAATCACCTCTCAATCCAATTTACACGTAATGTAGTTAGTTCGCGTACACATCACGGCATAGAAACTGACTTTGTTGGTACATTATCTCATCAAACTACATGTCCATAATGTATCAACAGCGACCCATACGCGTGTCTTCGTTCTCTCACTGGGCACCCTCCTTCAATTTTTATTTTCTACTCACGAAAACAGCCTTATTTTTTTTATGTTTTCTTTTCATCGGACACTACTAGATTTTATATATTGGTTTCTCATTCTCTATTGATATTGTGTTGAGCTTTTCACTTTTTTTGTCTGATAATAAACATTTGTATTTATTCATACTTATTTCTAATGTCCTTTGTTACTTCTTTCGTTTCGTTGCATTGCAACATCGCAGCCACCGTCTTATTGTGTGTCACTGTTTGACTGCGAGAAGTCTTTATTTTTCTTCAGAGCAATATCTCAGTTTGATGTAATCCACTTGTCCATTCATTTCTTAACTCTTTGACTCCGCAATTATTTTCCACCCTGTGCCATAATTTTAGTTCATGATAGACTAAAAACTACGCTCAGGGCGTTGTTTCGGCTCGGCTGTCAAATCTGACCACAACTCTGAGCGTTGTTCCGGAGCCAAAGAGTTAATCTTCAGCTCCCCTAGGAGCATAGGCTTTCAAAAATCATATGCCAAGTTCTACTGTCGGGTGCCATCAGCGCAAGATCCTTTCATATCTTCCTCATCATTTATATTTATATGTCCAGTTCTCTTCTCCATCTGTTTTTCAGTACTTCTCTATTTTTCTTACCCTGAGGATTTTAGACCAAGGTCTGCCTTGTAATGCCATCAACAGATGTTCTCACTGTGTATCAAATCCATCGCCACCGACCCAAGCTCATCTCTTGTTCCACTGGCATTTGTCTAGTTCTTGTGATCAGTTATAAACTGGTAACATTGTTGTACACTTTCACTCCTTCTGTTCTATGGCAGTACCCAATTTATGAAAGTCTGTAACTTCTGGGTTGATATATTTGCTGTCCTCCTTGTTACAGGGATATACAATAGGACTTACTTGACATTTGAGTTGAAGATTCTGAGTTTAGTGTTCGACTGGATTTCTTTTGATTACCCAATATCAACGCAGTGAAAGCTCCACTTGCCTTTTGACGCCGTATTGTGATACCTATATGTTGCTTTAGCTATTGTGTGGCTTATTTTCTAATGCACTTTGCTAGCATACCTTTTTAAAATCTGTTTACATAGGAGAAATTTTTGTTTTCAACCAATGTGGAACTGATGACAAGAACCAAACAAGTGCCAGTGGAGCACGAGATGAGGAGAAGACGCTGGCGATGGATAGGACACACACTGAGGAAACCTGTTGATAGCAATACAAGGCTGTCCTTGTTTTGTTCTGGAAACCCCCAAAGTAAGAGAATCAGAGGTAGACCAAGAAACACACGGAGAAGAGAACTGGAGACAAAAGTAAAAATGATGAGAGCTTGAGATGATGGCACGAGGCAGGAAAGCTTGTCTTGTGCTTGTTGAAGGCCTATGCTCTTTGAGAAGCTAAAGAGTATTGATTGATGTGTGTTGTGGTGACAACAGCCATAACATGGTATTTCAGGATTTTCTTAACATTGTTTATCCACCGTCCTCTCGGGCGGCTAGTTGCACTACATTCTTTATCTGAAGATCTTTGATTCGCGATAGTGGCTGATTTGGTTCGTTATAATGCATGGTGTTGTTTCTAATTTCTTCACTCCTGCGATAATTGTAGATCCCTCTCGAGTATCCTATCTCACAAGTTGTAATGTTTCTCTAATATGCTGTTGATACTAGCTATGGTGGAGGGAGAAATAAGGTGCTAGCCACCTTCGCTTTCACCACTAAGGCTATACCACCGTTGTCCTAAATAATTTATATCACGAACTACACACAGGCTCGTATTGCCAGAGGCATAACATAAAAACTGTGGGTGACATATAACTAACGCTCATGAAACAGCTTATATCACGTTTATTCAATTAAACACATGGCTACACATGGCTTGATGAAAATACAACATTACGACTATATACGTGCCACAACAGGGAAGGCGTGTACTAATATCAATCTACAGAACGGGTAATCTGGCTACCACAATCCTAAAATGAACATTTGCGCTATCACGCGGAAAAAACCTACATAGTAACACTGACTATGAAAATGCACGACAGTAACTTAGCATGTACCAAACTCAACGCTAAGTAAATAACCACTTTCCTGGAATCCTTAATAGCAGAAAAAGCTAACGTTAGGAATATGGCTCAAATGGCGGGCACCGCGTCACTCTTATATATCACCGACAGCCGAAGCTGGCATACCAGAAAACGGCGTCAGCCATGGATGGCAGTCAAATCCACACTGACTAAAATTGCGCCCGACTTGCGCATTCCATTACTTCCGCTGATCACATGACTTTACCGATCACATAACTATCAGGACGGTTACCGACCGTCACACAACACAGAAATACGGCCTAGAGATACGCCGTGACATCCACCACCCCCCGCCCGTAAGAAAGAAAACGGAGTTTTCTTCCACCTGGAAGGTGCTGGACCCTTGACACTCCTTGAATGATGAAGACCCACATGCCACATGCGAGCATACCCTCAAGTGACCTGTCGGTGCCCGACTGGGACAAACAAACTACTTCATCTATGCCATATATGAAACAATATTATAATATGTAAAAACACAATAACAGACCCCGAAGGTTCTGGCAGGCGTAAAAAAAACTACGGCAACCTTCCCTGGGGACCACTACCCTTACGCCCCATGGGGGCGGTTACTTAAACACCCGTGGTAAACAAAATAGAAGTTACATCAGTATTAGTCATTAATCCTGAATTAGAGTATAACACGTTGCCTTAATGGCACATGAAAGCAATGACCAACACCATTATAAGTAAGGGAAACATTCAAATATGACAAACTAGAAGTAGGTGCGAGTGGTCAGAACTCGACTCTGAGGGAGTCCCATCGTCCCTTTAAGCTACGGCTACCGAATTGTAACGATACACTAGATAGTTTAGACTTCTTCCTCGAGAGATTCGAGGCAGAATGTGTGGCATGGAAGGCTAACAGAGACGAGTGGCCATCTCTGTTGTCCACATTATTGGTTGGGCCAGCGATAGAGTTTTTTTTACAGCCTCCCAGTGGAAGATAGAGCTGATTATGAGAAGGTGAAAGAACGATTGCTCAGGAAATTCCGTCTGACGACAGACGGATATCGTACACGGTGTAGGAACGCGACCCGAGTGCAGACCAAGACTTCGAGGTCTTCATCTCGAAGATTAAGCTTCTGCTGAATAGATGGATCGAGTTGGAAGGAATCACAAAGGACTTTAATGGCTTGGTTGATCTAATGCTACGGGACAAAGTGTTATCGTCTTGCTCTGCTGAGTTGGTAGCATTTTTCCAAGAGCTCCAGCCTAAGGACATTGATTCCATGGCACAGTTGGGCCACCATTATGTCCTTGCCCATCCGAGCAAGCCCATCAATCGGTCCGGGCTGTCTGATGCCCTAGTCGCGGGGGTTGGCAAAGTTCAACGACAACCGTGGCAAGGTCGCTCGGGTAGCGCGGATGGTTCACATAGGCAGAGGTTCAATAGGTCACCCTGGCCCTATCAGCCATTCAGAGGCAACTACGATAATTTCAGAACGCGTCAGAGGTTCCAGCAGAGGTGGAACAACCGACACTCTGGGAGCGATAGTGACACAGAAGAGCGCCAAATGCGTAAGCAAGTGCGCTTTGATGAATCTTGAAAGGAAGATAGGCACTCTAAAGAGAAACGGGTCAAGCAGAGATGTGGATCCTCAGAGAGTCGATCTTCTGATTCCGAGGCGAGATCGTCACCGGTTAGCAGTCCTATTAGGAGTCCGCGTAGCGAATGAAAAAGGGAACGCCGATGTTCCACGTGCAATGGCAGGTGACACAATGCTGACGTGTGGGCTACCCCAATCGAACACGCGAATTCCGCGAATAAGTTGGACACAGTCAATAGCGAGGACTGTGTGGGGTGCCGACCTCTGTTTCATTCAGACGAGAGGGTAGTGTTACGATACGGACATGCACTATCGTGCCTGTATGTGGTCTATGAGACTGGGAATTTAGTGCTCTACAAAGGTGTGGTGGATAAGAAACCAGTCTCGGTGATGAGAGACGCAGGTTGCACTATAGTTGGGGTTCGCCGTTCCTGTATCGACGAATCCTGCCTCACAGGCAAAATTGTGAAGTGGAACACATTTGGGGGCAAAGTTGAGTCCTACCCCCAGGCGTGTATTAATGTGGACATCCTGTTCCTATCAGATAGAGTGAACGCGTTTGTCTTCGACAATTCTGTCGCCGACGTGATCGTTGGCAATGTACGAGGGGTTCATGACGTTACGGGAGATGTTAGTGTGGTGTCCCAACGGCACCGGGTTCCCGTGGCTGTCGATCAGGTGATCGCTTTATCACCACCTGAGAAGAAAGTGCATCAGCGACAGGGTGCGGGGCAGGCATCCTTGGGTACGTAGAGTCCGGTGCCAAGGCGCAGGAATAGGAACCATAAAGGTGTGTCCGAGGCCCTGGTAGCAAGTGACTGCACGGTATGGGTTCGCAATGTCCCCCTGAGTGCTAGTTGGCGCACACTCAGACGTGCGTTTAAGGAGGTTGAACCAGTGAAGTTCGTGGAGGTCTTGTCGTTGCGGGACAGTACGAAGATAGCGCTAGTTACATTCGCGTATAAATGGGGGGCGCGTGATGCAGTTAGGTGTAAGCACATGTTGTTGCTTCATAACCACCTGCTGACAGTCCAACAATAGCAAGGGAGAGGTATCGTGTTTCTCGTTCAATTAGGTTGTTTCGGTTAACGCGAACCGAACTTTAGAGTCTGACCCACTCCATCAGTACTGTTATGCTATTGAAGGAGTAAAGAATGTAGTAGCGGACGCTCTGTCCTGATTGTCATTTTTGGAAAAGGACAGGAGCGTCCCATGATGAGTCGATTTTGGCTATGACATTAGGTTCAACAATTATGTAGGTTTTTCCCGCGTGATGGCGCGATGTTCATTTTAGGAATGTGGTAGCCAGATTACCCGTTCTGTAGATTGACATTAGTACATGCATTCCCTGTTGTGGCACATATTTAGTCGTAATGTTGTATTTTCATCAGGCCATGTGTGGTCATGTGTTTAATTGAATAAACGTGATATAAGCTGTTTCATGAGCGTTAGTCATATGTCACCAACTGTTATTGTGTCATGTTTCTGGCAATATGAGCCTATGTGTAGTTCTTGATATAAGTTATTTAGGACTTCAGTGGTATAGGCTTAGTGGTGAAGGGGAAGGTAGCTAGCACCTTATTTCTCCCTCCACCCAAGCTAGTATATAAAGGCTTGTGTGATAATAACCCTACTTAACATTCATATGATGTGTGTATAATTAATGTGCTATTTATTAGATGTCACTTAGTCCCTATTCAAATGTGTGAGTTTCTCAGTATTTGAGTGTTTTTTAAATCTACTGCGCTATCCGTCGGACACATTATTTACATTTGCTTTGTCTACTGTATCACGCATTATGAATATGCTTCCACTGAGTATTTGGTTTCTTTGACTTGTTCGTCTGATAATGTGTAACTCTCGAGCACGAACCAGTTTACCAGGCCGACTTAGGTTAACGACGGGTGCTAGGCCGCTAAGTCAAATAATACGCCAGTTATTTCTCTAATGCAGCGTTTTCCAAACTTACAGTAATCGCGTTTCTTTGACTCCGGAACAACGCTGAGAGCGTTAATCTGATTTGACACCCGAGCCAAAACAAAGCGCTGAGCGTTGTTGTTTAGTTTATCACGAATAAACCCCAAAAAATGTATCCGTTTAATTCAGTTCAGATTTTAAAACGTGTAAAATGAATTCCGCTACTATTTAAACAACTAATTTGAGTGTAGTTAAGCAGCATGTGTGAGTGCTTTAACGATATTATTACAATGTGTATGCCGATTCGCGTGTTTCGTTGTTACTGCTACAGAAATATGCCAAGCTTTATAATTATAATTTCTAAGCCTCCTAAGTGTAACAGTGGCTAGGTGTGGTTGAGGCCAACTTATGTAGATGTGGCTACCTCACACCCAAGACCCATGCACTAAGAAAATTTTATTAAAGATCGTTTGACTGGGGTTGCAATTATTGGTTGCTTGAAACCCTCTCAGCAGCAGACTTAGCAATTCAAGCAACACAAAGCCTTATACAGATCAACATTTAATACTACCGAACACCCAGACAGTATTCGTAGACTTTAAGTCCTAGGCATGTTCTTGCTTGAACTAGACTTCAGATATCAATAGCTTGTTCTCTCTCCGCGACAGGCGATAGGAATGATACAGAATTTCAACTGACGCGATAGCCTGGACGCTTCTCTTCTCTGATTGGCTGCTACTCCATCAGCGGCATTACTAATGTTCTATTTTTAGATGTAACCTAAAATGGCTGCCACATGCTATGTTGTGGTAGAAGGTAAAGATGGCGATGGACAACAGACGAGATGACGATGGCGCTGTCACATAAGCAAATAACTTAGAAATATTGTAGACATTGACGATGATTGTTTGGTTGTCGCAGTTTGTTGCCAAATAAAGGAACCGGTGCAGACATGCTGGACATTAGATTTAGCTAATGAGTGGGCGTGGTCCTAGCCTGGCCCATTAAAAAGCAACAGAACTAGATCTACTGTAACATCTAATCACTAGTACTAGTAAGAGGATGAAGATATGGATATTATTAAACCGAAACAAGTGTAAAAAGATTCTATATGATAATATTCTTGTACGTTTGTTTGAAAATTACATAATGCAGTATTGTATAATTTATTTTATTCTTATAAGTGACAAAAGTAAAAATAGTGTGATTAACAGTAAATGTACTAATTGCGGCCATATGCAATGTTTTGTTACTTCGTAAATGGATTACCTTCATGTTTGAAGACTAGAAAGAAAGTTTTATTGTCTGCAAAAGTAACTTGTCTTTGGTAAGCTCGTATTCTACAGTTAAATTTTTAGTGTTTTTAAATTTTACATGCAAAACGTTTTAAGTATACCTAACGTACTTGTGTTAAAACTACAAAAGACACTATATATAACAATTCTCTATCTATTTCGAGGCGTGTAACTGCTGTGTTATTGCATTATACAAATGAAAAAAAAAAGCAATCCGACGATACCAAAAGTAATTTTTACCGATGTATTTGTATATAGGAAGAGCTTGTACCAGCGTGTATAAACAGCACTGAGCAATCGCTACTTCGTTGGTTATTATTCCCATGACTAAATTTCTTGTGTATATATAGTACCTCTTCTTGTTCTGAGCACGAACCAGTTTACCAGGCTGACTTAGGTTAACGACGGATGCTAGACCGCTAAGTCAAATAATACATCAGTTATTTCTCTAATGCAGTGTTTTGCAAACTTACAGTAATCGCGTAGACCTTATGAGATTTTAATATTAACGGCGTTCCCGTTAAGGCGAAGATTACTTGGGAGTCTTTTTAATAGTATTATTTGATCTGTACTAGGACAAATATGATTTATGCTATCTATCTATCTATCTATCTATCTATCTATCTATCTATCTATCTATCTAGATTTTCAAGCAGGTGACGAAATACCAAAAATGCAGTTAACTGAAACAGATATAAAACTGAGATGTGTTCTTGTGTTTTTAAATGTTTTTTTTTTTTTTTTTTGTCAAAGGAGAATGTTACAAAAGAAGTTTTTGAAAACGTCTTGAAATGAATGGGAAAAGAAAATAACACTGTAAGATAGCTGCTGCCAAATAACGTATAATAATAACAATAAAGCAAAAGATAAGTTGGTAATAACAGACTTTTAAATTGTAGGCTGTCTGCAGAATGGGAGAAGCTCGGATACCACGACAAGCATGAGAAACAAAAAGCCAAGGATCCAGACCCCGAGGATGACCCAGAGTCCGCTGGGAGGACAACATTAGACAATCTTTGAAGGACCGAGGACTAGAATTGAACCAGGCCAGGAGGAAGACAGCCGATAGGATAGTCTGGCGCTCTCTCTTCCAAACCTCTACACCTCACGGTAGAAGGGGAACGACTAAGGAAGTAAGGCTGTCTTGAAAAGAGCCAGACAACGGATGTGACGTTACAGTTTTAATTTTGACTTGCTATATTTAGTGGCAGCAGATTTCTAAGTTGCCTAATCCTATTAATTACAGGTCTCCTTAGCAACTAAGGATGTCTATTGCAAACATTAACGCAAGGGTCCTCAACCTTTTTTGCACTGCACATTTTAGATTTATAAAGAGGGTTGTGTGCACCCACCAAACATCGTGGCTTACTTATTAAAAAAAAAAGGTTTATATTCACAACAAAGTATACAAAACTCTTTTATGCGGCGAGTAAACACATTTAATAAAATAAGAAATTTTGAGTATGAAACAATTAATCTTCAAATCATTTGAGTCAAATGTATAATTAATGACATTTTCACTGCAGGTCTGTTGCCAACTTTTTAATAGTTGTATGATGATGTTCCTGTAAAAAAAAAAATTATCTAGATGAGTATCGGTGAGCCGCGACCTGTACTTAGATTTGGCAATCTTCTTCTTCTTTGATCCTTAGCTGCCAACAGTCAAAGCTGTCAGTGGCCATCACGCCTGGTGGCGTCTTGTAGGGCAGCAACAAACTGCTTCCACTTTGCTCGGTCAGAGGCCATCTTTCGTGCAGTGCCCCAGCTCTGGTTCGTTCTATGCATCTCAGCCTCCACAGTTCTCTGCCAAGTTGTTTTTGGTCGGCGTCTCTTTCGCATTCCTTCCGAGGGTCCATAGCATAGCTGTTCTTGTGATGGCATCGGAGTCTCTTCTGATAAAGAGCCAACCCAACTCCAGCGTCTTCCAGCTGTCACGGATTGCCTCCCCTTAGCTCTGCAGTAGTGGTCCACCAGTGGCCAAAACTCAAGAGTATCTAAAATGGGTCGTCAATGGTGTCTACCTTCGCACAAGATTACTTTTGGCAGAGTTGTAGATAGAAGGGTAATGACGCTTCAATCCCAAGGGAATGTTCATAGCGTCTGCCAGCTATTAGGGTGTGCATGTCCTCTTGGTTGCTCCGAGTAAGCATATTATCACCAACCAAGAACTGCTTTCTCAGATTTGACAATGTTCATTGTTAATAATAATGATTCTGAAAGATATGGGAAAAGTGAGTGTATCTTATTTGCCGCACTTTTTAAGAATGGCTATTTTTCAATAGTGATTAGATTGTTAGAGTAAAAGCACTTGAATATAACATAACTTTCTGTTTCTAAAGACAACGTTTTTATAATTTCCCTGGGACTACAAAACACCAAAACCTGAGAAGTTTAGTCGAGGATAAAAAAGAATATTTCGCCATGTAACTACAAATTGTTTATTTTCTCTTTCATCAGCAAATCCTCTGCGGGCACACAAATAAGCCTTGGCGGGCACCTGGTTGAGTACCCTGCACCGTGTTTTTAGTTTGCGATTTGGGACAAATAAATAAATATTTGAGACAAATAAATAAATATTTGGGACAAATAAATACATATTTGAGACAAATAAATAAATATTTGGGACAAATAAATAAATATTTGGGACAGATAAATAAATATTTGGGACAGATAAATAAATACATATCTTATCCTTTTCTTCTGCACACCTTACAGTGCATGGAGCCACCACTGTAGCTGGTCCCCCTGCAGGAAGTCTGCACCAAGCAGTCACATGCTCTTGTAGTAGTGGTTTATGTGAATATTCATTCTACATAATGGGGTTGCTATTCCCATGCATAACTTCATATTTGTCGCCTCGTACGACATGCCTGCACTAGCCGATGTCCTATTCTTTCTTCGTCTCTACAGAGACTTCTGGATTGGGAATACAGATCTATTATATATATATCATCATCATCATGTGACATATTCTTTCCAGAACGTTGTCTCCATTACAGCTCCTCTGAACGCATCACGATTCTGGGCAAGTCGACCTGCATCAGCCAAAGACAAGTTCAGACTCTCTGTGATGTCCTGGGTCCACCGTCGTCTAGGTCGACCCCTTCCCCTTTTTCCAGGGACCATGCCTTCCATCACTGTTTTTTCCAGACTATTATGTCTTTTTATATGACCGAAAAATTTCAGCTTCCTTATTGCGATGGTATTTAGGAGCCAATGTTCCTGTACGTTTAGTGAGTGCAGTACTTCTCTGTTGGTCTTTTTTTCTGTCCAGGGTATTCTCAACATCCTTCTGTAGCATTTCATTTCGAATGATGTAATCTTTTTTGCAACTGTTTTATTGAGTGTCCAAGTCTCGCAGCCGTATGTTGCTACTGGGAATATACATGCTCTGATCAGTTGTAACTTTGTTTGTTTGCTTGTGCCTTGCCATAGGTTTTTCATCTGTATTAGCTTATGTGAAGCAATTGCAAGTCTTCTTTTAATTATATATATATATATATATATATATATATATATATATATATATATATATATATATATATATATATATATATATATATATATATATATATATATATATATATATATATATATATATATATATATATATATATATATATATATATATATATATATATATATATATATATATATATATATATATATATATATATATATATATATATATATATATATATATATATATATATATATATGGGTGTATGTGAAAGAGAGTGTGTATGATGTGTGTGTTGTAGCTCACGAAAGAAAATATAAATAAAATAGGACACATTTGAAAGTGTAGTCGAATTTGATTTTAGAGTTGTTTTAGAACCCTGATTCAGATGTACCGGAGACTATTCGTTACAAAAAAATCTCTATTCTAAAGAGCAATGACATAAGTAAACAGTGGTCCTATAGCACATACTCTCATACAGGAGTGAAGTGTTAGAGATTTCACTATTCTAAATCTCAGCTTTATGAATTGAGGTGGACCATCATCATAACCATCATTATAATCATCATCATCATCATAACCATCATCATCATAACCATCATCATCATAACCATCATCACAACCATCATCATAACCATCAACACAACCATCATCATCATAACCATCATCATCATCATCACGATCATCATAACCATCATCATAATAATCATAATTATCATCATAATCATCATCATCATAACCATCATCACAACCATCATCATAACCATCATCATAATCATCATCATCATAACCATCGTCATAATCATCATAACCATCATCATAACCATTATCATAACCATCATCATAATCATCATCATCATAACCATCATCATAAACACCATCATCATCATAACCATCATCATAAACACCATCATCATAATCATCATAATAACTATCATCATAACCATCATCATAACCATCATCATAACCATCATCATCATAATCATCATCATCATAACCATCATCATAACCATCTTCATAACTATCATCATAACCATCATCATCATAATCATCATCATCATAACCATCATAATACCCATCATCATCATAACAATCATCATAACCATCATCATAACCATCATCATCATAACCATCATCATAACCATCATCATCATAACCATCATCATAACCATCATCATCATAAACATCATCATAACCATCATCACCATAACCGTCATCATAACCATCATCAAAGCCATAATCATCATCATCATCATAAATATCATCATAACCATCATCATAACCATCATCATAATAATCATCATCATAACCATCATAATCATAACCATCATCTTCATAACCATCATCTTCATAACCATCTTCATAACCACTATCTTCATAACCATCATCATAACCATTATCATAACCACCATCTTCATAACCATTATCATAACCACCATCATCATAATCATCATCATCGTAACCATCGTCTTAACCACCACCTTCATCATCATCATCATAGTCATTACCATCATCATCTTCATCATCATCATTTTCTTTGCGTTCCCCACCAAGCATGGAGCCACCCTGGCGTGAAGCCTGCACCAAACAGTTACACGCTCGTGCAGCGGTAGTTTATGTGCCACTGTGTGTACATTATGAGGTTGCCAGTCTCCATGTACAACCTCTTATTCTTATTGGCTGTGTACGTTTGCCTGAGGCTGCAGTAGGTAGGCGTATTCTTTCTTTGTCCCTTCACAGACCCCCGGAAGCTACATAGCTAACTGTTTGCTATTCTTTCCCTGCTACGTACGTAGAGAGGTTCAGTTCACGTTATCAGCAGTGACAAAGAATCACAGGTTTAAGTACCAAATTTAAAAATAAACAACACATAATAAGATCCTTTCAAGGACAAGATAAGAGCTGCGGTAGCGCAGTGTTAGTGCACTGGCATCATAGCTCGGTAGTTCATGGTTCAATCCCCGGTTGAGGTGGGATTTTTTAGACCACGAACGTCTTGAGGTCGACCCAGCCTCATGAACTGGTTACCAAAGCAACTCTGGGAAGGTTAAGTCGGCCGGCGTGATGCTGATCACATTTTTGTAAATTTTCCTAAGGCAGCGGCCGTATGGCCTACTCTTCTACGATTTCCAACTGCCGAGGAATTTTTAACGGGCGCAACTTACATACGGGACCTCTTATTTTTTCGCCCTTATCCGAGAAAGCTAAGCATCCTATCTCACTACCTAGAAGATTAGGGGGGAGCATGACATTATTAGGACCCACTGGTTCTGACAACATTTCCATCAAATATATTCCCTGTACTGGGAACCGAACCCGATACCATTAGAATTAGAGGCAGACGCCATACCTCTTAGCCAATCCGAGCCTACTAGCTACTTAGTAGAGAACGCCCCTTTGTTATTGTCAAGGTACATTGTGCGTGCATGTTATTTTAGTTTTATATTGTTATTGATTATGGTATAGGTCTCTGTTTATTGGATAATTAGTTTGATGTCAAACGTTGCGCGCTAGACGTTATGTAGATACTATGGTTACATGATGAGGTTACAGAATGGGCGTTAGCGCACGAAGAATGACACATAGTGAACGCATGTTTATGACGTCAGAAAATGACAGTTGTTAGTGACGTGTGCAGCGCGTGAAAATGCAGAAGGGACAGACGGCAGTTGGAGACCGGAGTGAACGGTCTTGGAAATTGTATCGCTCACAGAATCCAGGGAAATATAAGGTAACATTTTTTGTGTTTTTAATGGGTTCTGTTAGTTGAATTGACCAAAATTTATTTAACGACAAGCTTGAAGTGACAACGTTTGCAATGATGTAACAAAGGTTAGAACACGAAGATTAAATGTTCGTATGGAGACATGAAATTGCTCCAGAGTTTGGTGTTATGGCTGTTTGACGTGCCGGAACATACAGAGGCCTGTCTGAAATTATCATATACTAGATTTCAGAACAGTTTTAACAGAGGTGAACTGACAAAGATTTATGCCAAAAAGTTTGTGTAAATTTTCGAAAACGGCTGATTTTATAATTGAACAGCACTCGATGATGTTAGGAAAATGCTCCTACCTCCGAGGCCAGATAAGTGGAACACCTTGTACGGAGAAACAAAATAACTTGCGAAAACATGCGGATATCACTACATGGCATTGGGCCGAAGGGCGAAAGCCCAAGCGCCGCTGGATCAATAACAACAACAAAAACAACAACATGTATAAACACAATTTTGAATGATACATACTGTGGTAAAGTGGGATGTTATAAATATTTATAGGGGACTTAGTGTACTGACTGAGGTCAGCTGTGAAGGTATCTGTATCTAATAGGTGTAGTGTTTTACAGATAACCTTACTTGCTACCACATTATGCCTCAGTCAGAATTATTCTGGAACATTGTGATGACTACGTTAAATGTCTAGGGTATGTATATGATGAAGTGTAAGTCACAACAACAACAGACAGATAAACAATTTAATTTATTCCACCACACTTGACAACACTGTGACACTCACACACATGTACCATTCTATAAGACTATCTTAAATGAGTCACTGGTAAATTTTCAAATATCAATATGTATTAAGCACTTTCATTAATATATATGTCCTGATTCAACTACAAAGTGAACCAGGAATCACAATCAATTTTAATTACAATTTATATGTACAGGATTTATCAATATGAATCTTGTAGTGACATATTTTATTAATAGTATCCTATGTGTGTCAGTTGTGTAGTAGTAATATGAGGTAATACTGGTTTTGTTTTTTCAAGCTATGTTGTTATTTGTCATCATGACTTCAAGTGTTTGTTTATCTTGTAAGTAGTATGGGGAAAAGTTCACAGTCCCTATCAATTTAAACACTGTATTTTCCCTCTGGTTTATTATAAAGTCAGATTTTGGGGGGGGGGGGGGGGGCATAATGTTGAGCTCCACTGGCCACATAGGCTTATCTTTCGTGATGGCGGCAGGAAATGACTCCTCTGCTCGATAGCCTCCCTGTGTTCTGGAGACACCTCACTGGTCACTATCTGGACCCAGGAGTATGCTGTCAGCCTCTAGGTTCAGCAAAGCTCAGACCAGGTGCTGCTCAATAACTTTTGGACCACGGTCCCTGAAACAAGAAGGTTGTACCTCCTACTTCATAACTAATTTATAATCTATTTACAGACTGAACACATTACATAACAAACACTGAGTTCAGAGCGGTAGGCCAACTGTCAGCTTCATCTGAAATAATTTACACCAGTATATTCCTCCCTAATGGTTACTACGCCTCTGCAATTCCAGCATTATTTCTTTCTAGTCAATAAGCTAGGTGTCAGTGTACTGTTTGGCAATTCCATGCAGTTTTACTTTCCTCCGACACCTTCTGTTCAGGTTGGAGCACTATATAGGCTTTACCTCATGTTCGCTACTGAACCACACATATATACATACATAAATTATCAATTAACATTCAATTTTCATTAAAAAGATATTGAATATATCAAGCTTACCACAATTCATGGAATAATACACAGTTACGTTGACTGGCACTGAATATAGCACAATTTCGATCTGCCGATGTCCCAGGCTTTTATTTAGAAAAATATGCACTGGCGCTCAACGCACTGGTTCTGTAGTAAGTTTATTTGAACATGTGGTGGTGACCTGACGCCTCTGATTGACTATATTCGCGGGTCTAACCAATCGTGCCATGTTTACCCAATCGTTTGAAAAAAAAAATACTCCTACTCCCGTTTCCCCTGACAACAAAAGATAGTATTTATAGCCCGACTAATCGTGTTTAGCCTTACATTTCTTGCGCTCCAATCAAATCGGATTTAACATGGAGACCCATTTCCCGTACAATGGTGGTGTGAAAATCTGCCACTGAGCGATTCTGATATTGGTGTTGTCTGACATCCCTCACTATTTCTTTTGACTATAATTTGGTAATTCCTAGACTATTTGCGTAACGTTTAACATATTCTTTGTCAGCAAGTCCTAAGGAACCCAAATATACAAATTTAAAGGAGCTAAGTGGCTGCGTTCAAAATATGCATTTTCTTCTACCTCCTGTTTACTTCGAATACGATGTGGTGTCTGGGTACTGTAATGTTTTCAAACGTAAACCAGTATAATGTCATGTTTCCTAATAAGCGTTTTGTGAGTTTTTAAAAACTAACTCTCGTGTGTGTAGTGTTTTTTATCACTGTCGATTTGAAAAAAAGCTAGTGCTTGTGGCCTTACACGCGTGATGGTAGTAATTGTGTATCGCGAGACGCGTGTTTAGTGTTGCATGCGTTCCTGCTTTCAGCCTCTCCCTTTCTTTCTATCTTTAGTCCATCTGTCTTTCGTTTTTTTGGTAACGTAGTGTATAAAATGACATGAATGGAATTTTAAATCTAGGTCATCTTGCGTATCTCAAGGTTTTTCTTAGAAATGGAGTACACATTTTATTGTGTTGGGGAAACGCGTGTATGCTGCAGAAGGCTTTTACTATCAACGTGAAACGTTACAATTTGCAGACGCAGGAGAAAACAAGGGGGATTTCGAGTACAGTCATTGTGACAGCACTGTTCTTTACCATTCTTCTTTCCTTTTATAGAATTTATGTGTTAGGCTTTACATTTACCTGACAATTTATATATGTGGATTTGAATTTCTCACGACAAATCCTCCCCACTTAAAACAGACGTTATATGTCAGTCTATAATTCTATATACACATAGAGAAATTTATTATTATTCCTGGGGTTTAGGGTGATTCTCATCACACGGATGGCGGCTTAAAAAATCCGCTCCCAGATTTGTTTTTCCACTTATATACTCTATGCTAAACTCAAATGGCTGCATCAATAATGACCAACGGAGTAATCTAGAATTCTCATGTCTAGCCTGTGCTAGAAACGATAAAGGTTTGTGATCCGTTTGCAACTTAAATGCCTTCCCATACAGATAAATATTGAATTTCTTTATCGCCCATATTACTGCAAGACATTCTTTTTCGCTAGTTGAGTAATTGGTTTCAGCTTTATTCAACTTTCTGCTAGCATATGCCACTGGGCTTAATTCCCCATCCAATGCATCTGATTTCTGTAGCAGAGTTGCACCTAACCCAATATTACTGGCATCCGTCCTTACTATGAATTCTTGACTTAAGTCAGGTAATTTCAAAATAGGTTTACTTGTGAGCTTTTCCTTCAATTCT
This sequence comes from Oreohelix idahoensis, assembly GCA_024509875.1. Taxonomy (NCBI): domain Eukaryota; kingdom Metazoa; phylum Mollusca; class Gastropoda; order Stylommatophora; family Oreohelicidae; genus Oreohelix; species Oreohelix idahoensis. The sequence continues at coordinate 258,015 of JAMPIV010009817.1, read as the reverse complement.
TGGTAAGCCATTTCACATTGTGGTGTCCATGTAATTCGATCTGGATGTCCTTTACGTGTCAAATCAGTTAACGGTGCACATATGGAATTAAAGTTTTTGATATACTTTTGGTAGAAACCACATAATGAGACAAAGGATTTCACGTCCTTCTTGGTTTGTGGTCTCGGGGCTTTCTTTAGTTTCTCTAAATTCTTTGGGTCAGGGGTCATGTTTCCCTGATAAACTGTGTGTCCCAAGAATTCTAATTCTTTACATCCAACGCAACATTTGGTTGGTCGGGCTGTTGAATTCGCTTCCCTAAGTCGATTAAACAGCATGTTCAGAGAGTCAATGTGCTCCTCAAATGTTTCTGTTGCTATAAGGATATCATCCATGAAATTTGTGATACATGGATTATTCAGAGGGTCCAATAATTTTCTCATCATTCTAGAGAAGACACTAGGCGCATTCTTCAATCCAAATGGCAATCTGTTAAACTCATAGTGTCCTTCTGAGGTACTAAAAGCTAGGTATGGTCTAACCTCCGGCTTTACTGGAATCTGATAGTATCCTTTACTCAGATCCACTTTTGAGAAATATTTAGCTTTATTTAGTCTGGCAAACAACTGATTTGTATCCGGCAATGGATCCACCTGTCCTTCTGTAATAGCATTCAGTCTCCTGTAATCTATACAGAGTCTATGTTCTCCAGAGGGTTTCCTTAAGAGTACAACACCGGAACTATACGAAGATTCACTGTGTGAAATAATTCCTTCCTTCAACAAATAGTCTATCTCTTCCTTCAAAGCTTTCTCCTTAGCAAAAGGAATCGAATATGGTTTCATACAGACAGGTGTGGGGTCTATCAGTTTCATATCATATTCCAATAAGTTTGTATGCCCAGGTCGGTCTGTTAACACCTCTGTATGAGTATCTAGAACCTGTTGCACTCTCTCTTTCTGAGTTTTCGTTAAATGTGTACTGATTTTCACCTGTGCCGCTGTCTCACAGGGGTGTAATAGATATTCAAATGATGAAAGTGGTTCCTTTTTCATCTCCATGGCAATGGACAAGGTCAACAAGTGTGTCTCTTCCTGATGTTCTCTTTCCAAATATTTCTTCAGGAGATTCACATGATAGATTTTTTCTTTCCCCTTCTTATCTATCTTATAATTGGTTCTAGACACCTTCTCTAGAACTGTATATGGACCTTGCCATCCAATTTGTAACTTATTCTGACTACCGGGGAGAAGAAGCAGTACCTTCTCTCCCACAGCCAAATCTCTGTCTTTAGCTTTCCTGTTATAATAGGCAGCATGTTTCTTCCTGGCTTGTTTCAAATTTTCATTGGCAAGTTTCCAGCCAGTTTTTAAACGAGTGGTCAGCTCATTCACATATTGGTATGAGGATGTAATATTTTCCTCTGCTTTTTCATCAGTCCACGTTCTTAACAGCGCTTCCAGTGGACCTTTTATTGTCCTTCCAAATAATAATGTTGCCGGGGCCATTCCGGTTGAACTATGGGGTACCTCCCGATAAGCAAAGAGGGCGGCGTGAAGGTACTGGTCCCACGTATCTGGTTTTTCGTGTGCCAACTTTTTCAGGATCGACATCAACGTGCCATTAAATCTTTCCACTTGGCCGTTCCCTTGGGGGTGGTACACACTACAATGGAAGTGTTTGGCCTGGAAGATCCTGAAAACTTCTTCAGTTAGTTTCCCCTTGAACTGAGAGCCATTATCAGTCAAGATTTGATTGGGAAAGCCTAACCTTGTGAAAATTGTGAGCAATGCCTCTGCCACATGTTTAGAAGCAATCGATGACAGGGCTACTGCCTCTCCCCACATAGAACAAGTGTCCACCAGAGTCAGAATGTAGCTGTTCCTTCTCTTGGTTCGGGTGAGAGGTCCCACAAGATCCACAGCAACTCTCTCAAAGGGTGTTCCCACTATGGGCATTTCTCCCAGAGTTGCTGGTGCAGTCCAATGTTTAGGTGCTACTCGTTGGCACTCTGGACAGGATTTTACATATCGTTTGATATCTTCAGTTATTCCTGGCCAGAAATAGTGACAAGCTATACGCTGTCCTGTTGCGCTGATCCCCATATGACCACTGAAGGGAATCGCATGCCCTAGTTCCAACACTTTAGTCCTATATGAAGTGGGAAGGACCAGCTGTCCGTGACCATTGGATTCAGATCCAGCCTTCCTATAAATCAGTTTGTTCTTCATATAAAACTCTCCCTTGCCTGGAGGTGTATGAGATTTGGGCAACTTCTTGAAACACGGCTTGAGTGTTTTGTCCTCAGCCTGTGCCTTCCTCATCTCATCTGGATGAGTATTTATTGGATTATCCTCCTCCTTTTTAGACTGTGATCTGGTCTGCACTGTTGCCAATATCACAGGTCTCTTGGGATTCCCCAAGAAGACATATCTACACCCCAATATCAGAGGGTAGATTGGCTCATTTATCACTGCTGCTTTTATGATTCCTTCCACATATCGCGTTTTCACCTTTATCCGGGCGACGGGAAGGGTCATGGTAGCTACATCCTTGGTTGCAGTTTGAATCTCCACTGTTTCTGTGGTGTATTGATCGGCCTGCACCAGGTGAGAACTCACAACGGAATCGTAATCTAAACCGGTATCATATAAACACCTTATAGTGACACCATTACAGATGACATCTTCACACACTGGGGGGTGGTATGGTTCCTGTAATTCTGCAGGTTTGACCTTTTTTTCCTTTTTCCCCGATGTCATAGCAGCACAATGAGGAGGTTTCCTTCTACAATGGTCAGTGTCATGATTGTTCATCTTACAATTTTTACACCACCTTTTCCCTTGGTTGAAAGATTTTCTTTCCTCATATTTCCTTTCATCGAATTGTGGGGTTTTATTTTTATTGTCATACCGTGGCCTATCAAATTGGTGCTTACCTTTGTTTTGATCTCTGGGATCAAATTTATTAAAGTTCTGTGGTGCCCTAAAATTTTCCAGCTGTTTCTTTTTATTACCTGATACTTCTGCCTGAGCTGCTTGATACCTTTCAACAACATTTAGCAACTCACCCAGCCTCTCTGCACCTTGTTCCATGAGAAACTTTCTCAGGTCTGGAGCCATGGACTCTCTTAGTTGTTCTATAAGGACCATTTCCTTAAGATCTTGGGTTTTCCCCAGAGAAGTCCATTTCTCCAAGTATGTCCCTAACCGTGCAGAGAACTGGTGATAGGTTTCACCTGACAGTAGTTTAGCATTCCTAAATTTTTTCCTATAAAATTCTGCGTTCTTTTCATATCTTAACAAAAGAGCCTGCTTTTGCATGTCATAATTTTCCTGATCACCTCTGCTCATTTTGGCAAAAACTTCATAAGCTGCCCCACGAAGCCCTTGAGATAACTTTAAGCTCCACCTTTCTCTCTCTAACCCATATGTGGTATCTAATAGTTCATATCTATTTAGATAGCTCTCAATATCATCGTCTTTCTCAACAAAATGATCTAAATGAAAATTAATAGCTGAGGTTGAGGCTCCCTGGCTAGCAGTGGCATCAGAGGCAAAGGGACTGGCACCATTTTCAGGAGCATGGCCTTGAAACTCAAACTCCCTTAGTCGTAACTCATGTTCCCTTTGTAATCTTTTATCTTCTGCTTCCCTTTCTGCAGCTAATCGCTTGTCTTCCCTTTCTGCAGCCTGTCTTCTTTCCTCGGCTTCCCTTTCTGCAGCCAATCTTTTGTCTTCTCTTTCTGCCTGCAATTTCTTAGCCTCAGCCTCAATCTGCAACCTCTTAGTCTCAGCCTCTAACTTTCTTTCGGCCTCTTTTTCTAATCTTCTTTCTTCCCGTTCAATATATTTGTCACATTCAGCAGTGACATAAGCAATCATAATTTGCCCGTCCATTCCTAACTCTTTCGCAGTCTGTACAGCAGCAGATCGAAATTTTGCCAAGTCGGCCATTGTCTAACATGCAATTGTAAACAATTCAATCTTTCAATAATTATCTAAGGACACTACAGGCACTGAGAGCTCAACGTTATTTATTTTCACCCAAGGATACCTTTTTAATTTCTATTATTCTCTGAAGTGAATTACCCCCAATATTTGTAATAGGGAAAGATTCAAAATCCCGAGAGCGAGAACCCAATATATGTGGTAAAGTGGGATGTTATAAATATTTATAGGGGACTTAGTGTACTGACTGAGGTCAGCTGTGAAGGTATCTGTATCTAATAGGTGTAGTGTTTTACAGATAACCTTACTTGCTACCACATTATGCCTCAGTCAGAATTATTCTGGAATATTGTGATGACTACGTTAAATGTCTAGGGTATGTATATGATGAAGTGTAAGTCACAACAACAACAGACAGATAAACAATTTAATTTATTCCACCACACTTGACAACACTGTGACACTCACACACATGTACCATTCTATAAGACTATCTTAAATGAGTCACTGGTAAATTTTCAAATATCAATATGTATTAAGCACTTTCATTAATATATATGTCCTGATTCAACTACAAAGTGAACCAGGAATCACAATCCATTTTAATTACAATTTATATGTACAGGATTTATCAATATGAATCTTGTAGTGACATATTTTATTAATATTATCTTATGTGTGTCAGTTGTGTAGTAGTAATATGAGGTAATACTGGTTTTTTTTTTAAGCTATGTTGTTATTTGTCATCATGACTTCAAGTGTTCGTTTATCTTGTAAGTAGTATGGGGAAAAGTTCACAGTCCCTATCAATTTAAACACTGTATTTTCCCTCTGGTTTATTATAAAGTCAGATTTTGAGGGGGGCATAATGTTGAGCTCCACTGGCCACATAGGCTTATCTTTCGTGATGGCGGCAGGAAAGGACTCCTCTGCTCGATAGCCTCCCTGTGTTCTGGAGACACCTCACTGGTCACTATCTGGACCCAGGAGTATGCTGTCAGCCTCTAGGTTCAGCAAAGCTCAGACCAGGTGCTGCTCAATAACTTTTGGACCACGGTCCCTGAAACAAGAAGGTTGTACCTCCTACTTCATAACTAATTTATAATCTATTTACAGACTGAACACATTACATAACAAACACTGAGTTCAGAGCGGTAGGCCAACTGTCAGCTTCATCTGAAATAATTTACACCAGTATATTCTTCCCTAATGGTTACTACGCCTCTGCAATTCCAGCATTATTTCTTTCTAGTCAATAAGCTAGGTGTCAGTGTACTGTTTGGCAATTCCATGCAGTTTTACTTTCCTCCGACACCTTCTGTTCAGGTTGGAGCACTATATAGGCTTTACCTCATGTTCGCTACTGAACCACACATATATACAGACATAAATTATCAATTTACATTCAATTTTCATTAAAAAGATATTGAATGTATCAAGCTTACCACAATTCATGGAATAATACACAGTTACGTTGACTGGCACTGAATATAGCACAATTTCGATCTGCCGATGTCCCAGGCTTTTATTTAGAAAAATATGCACTGGCGCTCAACGCACTGGTTCTGTAGTAAGTTTATTTGAACATGTGGTGGTGACCTGACGCCTCTGATTGACTATAATCGCGGGTCTAACCAATCGTGCCATGTTTACCCAATCGTTTGAAAAAAAAAGTACTCCTACTCCCGTTTCCCCTGACAACAAAAGATAGTATTTATAGCCCGACTAATCGTGTTTAGCCTTACATTTCTTGCGCTCCAATCAAATCGGATTTAACATGGAGACCCATTTCCCGTACAATCTTCTTCTTCTTCTTCCGTCCTTAGCCAAAGACCGACCAAGCAGTCAGAGGCCATCACGCCTTGTGGCGTCTTAAGGGCAACAGCAGATTGATTTTCTCTGTTGTAGTTTCCTATCACGCCTAGCGGCGTCTTTAGGGCAACAACAAATAGATCCATCTGCCGTTGTTTCCGTAATCGGTGTGACAAGCCAACGGGTGATCAGCCCATTGGGCTTCCCGTACAATGGTGGTGTGAAAATCTGCCACTGAGCGATTCTGATATTGGTGCTGTCTGACATCCCTCACTATTTCTTTTGACTATAATTTGGTAATTCCTAGACTATTTGCGTAACGTTTAACATATTCTTTGTCAGCAAGTCCTAAGGAACCCAAATATACAAATTTAAAGGAGCTAAGTGGCTGCGTTCAAAATATGCATTTTCTTCTACCTCCTGTTTACTTCGAATACGATGTGGTGTCTGGGTACTGTAATGTTTTCAAGCGTAAACCAGTATAATGTCATGTTTCCTAATAAGCGTTTTGTGAGTTTTTAAAAACTAACTCTCGTGTGTGTAGTGTTTTTTTATCACTGTCGATTTGAAAAAAAGCTAGTGCTTGTGGCCTTACACGCGTGATGGTAGTAATTGTGTATCGCGAGACGCGTGTTTAGTGTTGCATGCGTTCCTGCTTTCAGCCTCTCCCTTTCTTTCTATCTTTAGTCCATCTGTCTTTCGTTTTTTGGTAACGTAGTGTATAAAATGACATGAATGGAATTTTAAATCTAGGTCATCTTGCGTATCTCAAGGTTTTTCTTAGAAATGGAGTACACATTTTATTGTGTTGGGGAAACGCGTGTATGCTGCAGAAGGCTTTTACTATCAACGTGAAACGTTACAATTTGCAGACGCAGGAGAAAACAAGGGGGATTTCGAGTACAGTCATTGTGACAGCACTGTTCTTTACCATTCTTCTTTCCTTTTATAGAATTTATGTGTTAGGCTTTACATTTACCTGATAATTTATATATGTGGATTTGAATTTCTCACGACACATACATTTTTAATTATCAATAAATAGTTTAAATGTTCTGGAATTGTTATGGTTTTGTTTTTAAAATAAAACCCAGTCCCGTTCAACCCAGTCGGTTATATTAGGGCGCATGTCCAAATATAAAAGATCTTTAGGTCTGATAACATTATGGTTATTGTGTATTTCATTTACACATACCATTACATATCAAAGTTACAGGTTTTAAGCAAAAACAGGTAAAACACTTATGGCTCACCTGTGTATAAATATTACAGACACATAAAGATATTTTTTCAGGCACTCGTGAATATTAAAGAAGTAGCAAACTAGACAACATTGGCTAGCATGTTTGGCACGAAGAGAGTTTGATCTTTAATAATTACACGTGTGATTAGCAAGACATGTAATTGTGATTACATTGCCACAGAAACTGTGGATGTGACGAGGTCATCAATTAAAACCACAGCGATATTAACGATTCATACATCATCTCGTTAAAGTTTCGTTGTCTTCGGGTTAACAATTGTCTCTAAAGATGTTCTACTGGTAGGCTCATTAGTCGCATTGTATCTGAAAGCCTCCTTGATTAACCTCTATATATTTGCTGGAAGAGTTAACCTTTTTGGATTCTTGGTTCCACAATTTTAGTACATGGAAATTCACACCATGAAGGTACATACTTTTTAATGAACCCCACTACGCAAGAGTGGACTTACAAAGTAAGTAAAATAAGTTTATTTAATGAAAGGAATATTTGTAAATATAATTGATGTAGCCTGCCGTCAGCAGTTTAAAATTAAATAAAATACAATTTCTGGAGCAGGTCACCATTTTAAATACCTTATAGCTGTAATAGACTGGAAGGTAGGCATAAAAGAAGAATTGGCTACCCGAAGAGCAGCAACTGGTAGATTTTTCAGGCCATAAATCGAGGATTCATTAGCAAAAGAGAAATAAATTGGCGAGAAGACGAAGATGGCTGTATACCGCTTCACGCATGTCCCAGTCTTGAATTATGGATGCGGGTCATTGGCAATAACTACAACCCACAAACGCCAGCTCCAAACCTCACAGGTATGAGGTATCTGAAGAAGGTGGTTGAAGTAACAAGAAGAGACGTGATCTGCAACCAGTGAAATCAACTCCACAATCAAGGCCTCAAAACCCAACCCCTGCAGTTTAAGTAGAATAGTCCCAATAACGTTGGTTTGGTCATGTCTGCAGAATGGGAGAGGATCGGCTACCACGACAAATATGGGAAACCAAGAACCAGGGATCCAGACTTCAGGACGACCCAGAGTTCGCTGGGAGGACAACATTAGACACTCTGTGAAGGACAGAGGACTAGATTGGAACCAGGATTGTGGAAGACAGTCGATAAGATAGTATCGCGCTCTCTTTGGCAAACCTCTACACCCCAGGGTAGAAGATGAACAACTAAGTAAGTAATACAATAAAATACAATAAAACAAGGTATCATCACACAGTATAAAAACTAGTACAAATGTGTAAGAAATGTACTTAGGGACAAAAAACGTGCACTAACAGTAAATGATAACAGTTATAACAAGAAATAACACAAGTGTTTTAAAGCAATAACATTCTAGGTCCGTTACTAATAAAATGACATCTTATTGATACTAGGTTATAGTTTATATAGCACATTATAATAACAATTTGTACTTTTGATTATAGTACATAGTTATAATCAACATGTAAATGGCTAATTGTACTCTGAAATAAAACGTCGTAATTGAAGGTGGAAGAATAGCTAGAGCGTTTGGTCCTCGAACAAAGTTACTGTGTTCGACACCACGTAGCGTCACGCTCCGGTCTACCTCACCGTAAATGGCTATCTGACTGCTGTTTTCAGAAAGGCAAAGGCAGCAAGGAAGGGAACCCGTCACACACACCTCATGAAGCTGAGACGTAGTATAGTAACGTTTCTAACATTTCACTCCCGCACTGGTGTATCTGCTATGAGACTACCTTTACCTTACTTCACATTAATACTTCATGCTTACAGATTACATTACATTTTGTTTACATATCACTCTTGCATACAAAGAGTATGCTTAAAGTATTACCTCTAAACACATGAAGTCATAATTAAGAATACTATTGAAAATTAACAGAAAGCGTGATATATTTACATCAATATCCCTCTGCAGATAACATAGCATTTTACAAAGCAATGGTCAGGAGCAAGGTAGGACCAGCTTTTACCCAATCTACATGAACCACTTGTTATATTGATGATAAAAAAACTGACCAAAAACCCGGTTCTTTTATTTATTTACACCAGGTAGCCTCACTTTCCAGTTTGTGCTTGTGAGTTTGGGAAAGGCAAAGGCAGCAAAGAAAGGAACTCGTCACCCCATCTCATAAAAAAAGCTAGAACTAATATGGTGAAGTATATATTATTTCACTACCCTACGGCAGTATCTGCTATAAGAATACCTTTCCCTTTTTGTTTTCTAACATACACATAATGCCTAATAATAGCAAGTAACGAGAGACATCTTATTATTATTACTTACCTTCAATTTTCCTGTTAAAAAAACTCCAGATCGTACACGCACTTATAAGTGTCACAATTTGTCACAAGAAATAATTAACACTGCATTCATTCGAAAGAACACAGTTTACTGCACAGTCAATAAAAGAGATAGTTGACGCTATATTACCATCTCTTGAATAACCATGAAACCCCTTAAACCCTCGCTGTCGCAGTATTCCACTCAAGTCCTGCGCGGCTCTGCTGAAGTACTCGCTTCAGCTCGCTAAGTAATAATGGCTGATTGCCTGGTTTACTCACCAACGCGACAGAGGTAACTTGGTACTCACAAGTTTACGTGCATGATTACAATTACACATCAACTGCGACAATTGAGGATTACTCGTTCCCCCTCTTCCTGCCTCTCACTGCTTCCTCACCCCCGGTGTAGCGAGTCAACTAGCATGCAGGAGATCGACGAGGGAGGTGCTAATCGTTGTCTGCTAGCTCACCTGTTATTCCTATTGCTGCATTATTTGGTCCTGTCTTGTCTTTTTATCTTTCCGTAATTTTGCCCTCTGTTTTTTATTGTCTATTTGTTATCCTTTTGTTTTCAGTGTTCTGTTAAGGACGAATAGTTTTTTTCACCTCCAAGCTAGAGCCGGAGTTTCAGATCACTTCACTCGTTTATCACTGTTCTTCCTTCAAGGCCAGAACATGTATTTCAGGTCAGTGCATTCGTCCATCCCTTTCCTTTCTCCCAAGCTAGAATAGGGTTTTCCAATCACTACACTCTTCTATCATTTCTCTTTTTCCGAAGCTAAAACTAGAGTTTTCAAATCACTTAACTCGTCTATCGTTGTTCTTTCTCCCAAACTACAACAGGGGTTTCAAATCCCTACACTCGTTTATCGCTTTTCTTACTTCCATTGCTTCCAAGCTAGAACTAGCGTTTTAAATCTCTACCTGGTGTCACAGGATGAATTGGGGCCACCTCTTCTTGATCTCTTCTCCACTACTTCAGTGACATTTGTTGTACTGACTTAATTACATGCTTTTCAGTGGTTGGCACCTCTTTCTTTCTCTGCTATGTAGCAGATATTTTGTATTTTCAAACATTCTTACGCTCCTCTCAGTGATAGTCGTCATGTATGTTTTGTTACCTGTTCATCCCTGCTGGGGAAGGAACAAATGAGATAATATTGATCGACAACCAAGTTGGTTAATCTCGGGTGTGGCCGACATCAGAGTACAGATTAACACTAAAATCGCCCAGCGCATTTGTTTAATCGCTGATAAGGCCACGGTGCGTTCTTCGCCAAGATGGTAATACCCTGAAAGTTTTATAGCCACTCCGGGGAGACACCTTATGAACAGACATGAATGACTTAATCGTTTCCTGTCCGACTTTCAAGAACAGATTACTTTATGGGAAAGTAAGATGTTTCATCTCACACACATTGCTGAGAGAGTGTACGGAGGTGTCACTTCCATATATGTGAGAGGTGACCATTTGCATCCCGCACATTATTTCAGGCGGAAATATTTTTGAAATTACCGCACTAAAACACGCTAGTTTGAAACGATTGGAGCCCTGCTTAGCATCGCAACAAACACATGCGGGAGAAGACAGTGAATATAATCTGACACTTTTTTGCAAGTCTAGTTCACTGTGAGAATCGCTTGCCAAGACGACAACCAGACCTTGCCAGAGCCTAGAATCAAGATTCTTATATCGGAACCGGACCATTGTTAGAGCAATTTTTAGGACTTCAGAGCCCAAAATAAACTCTACCATTTAACAAGGACACCGGGAATCTGAGGAATCTAAAGCACAGAGTCAAAGTGGGAGTTCATTGTTAAAATAACGACCCTTAAGAACACGTGTAAGAGGCCTATTCCAGTTCCATTATTCTTCTGAGCAAACAGGCTGTGAGCCAAAATTGGCGTCATTTGTGCATTTTACATTCTATATTTTTCATTACTAACATGTGAACTAATATGTATATAGTTCCATGTGAAAATTAATATGTGAAGATCGCTAGTGGATGTCCAAGTCATTTGAGGCTGGCAACCTCAGCCTATAGAATGATGATTTCAGGAACCACCCCTGCAAGGGCTGTTGACTGCTTTATTGCTAGTTTCTTAAAGAGAACTAACAGCATATGAAAAGATGAAAGAAATGATGTACATTCTAATTATAATATTTACATTTTAAACCAGTGTAAATGTCTATGTAAACATAGTCACTTTAAAATTAATGAAAGTGTTCAAGATTTTCAACCAGAGTAGATGTAAATAAAAATGTATTCAATCTATATTGTGAACATTTTTCCACCAGTGTAGTTGTAACTGATAACATATTCAATCTATATTGTGAACATTTTTCAACCAGTGGAGATGTAGACGTAAACATATTCTATCTATACCATTAACCTTTTCATTTGAATGTAAAGTAAATCTAAAGCTATTCAATTTAAATGTAAACAAAGTTTTCTCTCGAGGGATTACGTTTAATTCTGATCGAGGGTAAATTCTGAGGTAGACGGGATGGTGGAATAGGAAGATGGGAACACATAAGTATGTGTCGGGAAAGGCAATACTCAGGAGAGCGTTAATTTCTATTCTTTTAACATACTAGTTGGTGGTACCAGTGAGGGTACTAATCTCTGGAACAAAGTAAAGGTAGACGTGGCCTGACGACGAGCTAGACCATCATCAGAGGGTCTTAGAGACGCGGGACCAGCTTAGCAGTTACTCCCTGATCTTACTTGGAACGTGCTGCGCCTTTAATCTTGACCAGAGACGCGAGAAATCCAGTGACCTATCTGCACAGAACCCAATACCCAGCGGGAGCAGAAACTACGATTTGCAGCTAAGTCAAACCTAAAAGCTACCAAATGACGTCTTTCATAAAGCACTACTATGGCACGATGATGCGTAATTTCTGTTAAAGATTATTCAAATTTTTAAAAACCGTGTTAAATCTAAGTGATTATCTAATCTGTTATTTGTAAATATTCAAATTTAACGTCGATTTAATCATTTTGGATGTACTGCATGTTTGTCTCAGTCAATTTACTAAATATACTCTAAACAGAGCTATACCATAATAATAAGAATTTCACTGAGAAAATCAGGGTGGGGGCTTGAACGAGCTGAAATTAATCATTGCTTAATTCTTCATAAAAGACGGCGGATCAGATATAAGTTAACAATTGCCCTGCCAATGAAGCATTGTTCTTGACTTCTGAAATATCTTATGAATACTCCCTTGAGATAGAAGCTTCATTATTCTTTTATCTACAACTCTGCCAAGAGTAATCTCGTGCGAAGGTAGACACTTTTGAAGACCCATATTAAATACTCTTGAGTTTTGGCCACTGTTGGACCACTACTGCAAAGCAGGAGAATCAATTATGTGACACCTAGTCTATGACTTTTCTTTCTTCTGAGCTACAACTGGTGTTTCAAATCACTATGCTTGTCTGTTCCTTTTCTTTCCTCCAAATTAGAATTGCTGTTTAAAATTACTATATTTTTCAATCAATGCTAGATTCAGTGTCCTTTCTTTCTTCCAAGTTAGAGCATGAGTTTCCACTCATTACATTCCACTATCACTGTTCTTTCTTCGAAACTAGATCTAGTGTTTATTTTTCTTCCAAGCTAGAACCGGAGTTTAGAATCATTACATTTGTCTATCACTTTTCTTTATTCCAAGCTAGATCTAGTGTCTTTTCTTTCTTGCAAGTTACAATGTACTTTTTGCCTTCCAAGCTAGAACCAGAGCTTCAAATCTCTACACTTGTCTAACACTGTTCCTTCTTCCAAGTTAATACCGTGCTTCAGATCAATGCAATTGGTTATCACTTTTCTGCCTTCCAAACTAGAAACAGTGTTTTAGATCACAACACTCCTCTATCAATTTTCTGGTTTTTTCTCCGTGCCTGCTTGTCACAAGGGATTTGACATGCGCATCTTTTGTATAGTCTTAATTTAATCGACTCATAAAAATCGCTCACACACTCACTTGCTCAAATACTCAACCGTTCTACCACTCAATCACACAAACACCCACTCATCACTCATTTACCAGTCACTTGAACGGCTCAACATCCTTCTTCCCACACACACACGCACACACACACACACACACACATACACACACAATGTTACTCAGGTTACTCATTTGATCACTAGTTTACTTCGTAATCGTCATTGCTTTTCGGTTCATACGGAGCATATATCTGGGACTGTTGTTCCTTGTCAGTTTCCTCTTTGAGTAATCTTTTTGAGATATGCCTTCATTCAATCTCACGCAGTCTCTCTTTTACGCAGTTTCAATTACTCTCCTGTCGAAACTTCTGTAATCTCCACCTATTCTTTCTTTTCAAAATACTTCCTTCCTCCGTAATATTGATTCAGTATCTTGAGGCGAGAAAGAGAGAATAGGGGAACTGAAGCCTCAGGCATTGTGTTCACATCCACTAATATGAGGTTTATCATGGAGCTGGCTATATCAGTGTCAAACATAGTCCTGGACACCAAAGGAGGACCATATCCTGTGAAATGAGATGTTTAAAAAGTGCCATTAACGTTACCAGGAGAGTCAGAATACGACAATGATGACACAAGAAAAACTGTAGGAAAGACATCCTGCATCAAGTATATAGAGACACAGAAAGCTCAACTGGTTTGGCACGCTTATGCGAATGGAGCCCGATTAATTACCACCACGCGCCTGCAACGCTAGAAGATCTCGGTTCAGAGCACAGGGAAGACCAAGAGACAGATGGATAGACACCATCACAGACATTCTACTACAACACGAACTCACAGCAACCAAGGCGACACACTTGGCTCAAGAACGCAAACTTTGAGCTCCACACTTCACTTCACGGGAAAAGACTTCACGGGAAAAGTGGAAAGAAAAGTAGAGTAAGCAATGTTTATCACCGTAGATAAAAAAATTATATTGCTGCGAGATAATATTGTGAGTTTCTGCGATTTGCTTTCTGGCATCATTTCAAATCACTTATTCCATGTTTTATAATTTTTTTTTTTTTAATTTGTAATTGTGTATGTTTTTAATACAAGTACATATTGCATTATTTTAGAAAATCTAATAAACTGAAAACTTTTAAGTGCGTATATGTGTGATAAAGACAGGACGTGTACGCTTCCGTTACATATAATAATTTTCTTAGGCGTCCTTCTGTCACAACATTTTTCCAACATAAATTGCAGTCTGGAAATTACGTAAAAGTTGTGCGCTTCTGGCCATTGCACTAAATTGCAGGACGCTTGACATTTCCTTTCGCGTCCGTACCAAAATTTGTCCCATCTGCTCTCAACCAAAGTTACAATCTTTTTCATGGCGCGTTTTTTCGTGCATGGAATCAAACTTGCTGTTTCCATCTTTAATATTGGCATTTGTCTGATTCTTGACACAAATTCTTGAAGTTTTCCCACTGTTATTTCGGGTATAACTAAAGATTGGAGTGCGTAGCATTTGCAGTAAGTAACTCGGTCAATTTAGTCGCTCATGTCGATACTCACTTTAAATAATGATTCAGAGACAGAGTGATAGAAAGCTTTTTATTTTATTTTTTTATGTGTACACAGACAAGATTTAAAAAGAAAATATCCACATATTTAGAAAACGTGTAGTGATAATTAATCAGTCAAATTTCATTCAAATTTTTCCCTTCACCGCTTGTCATGCTGACGCGTTACTCCATAGCTTCGTAAGCAATGCATTAAGATAACTGACCACAGGAGCATTATTACCGTTGTCGTGAGAAATTCTAATCCACATATATAAATTAAAACGTAAATGTAAAGCCAAACACATAAATTCAATAAAAGGAAAGAAAAATGGTAAAGAACAGTGCTGTCACAATGACTGTACTCGAAATACCCCTTGTGTTCTCCTGCGTCTGCAAATTGTAACGTTTCACGTTGATAGTAAAAGCCTTCTGCAACATACACGCGTTTCCCAAACACCCTAAAAAATGTACTCCATTTCTAAGAAAAACCTTGAAATACGCAAGTTGACCTAGATTTAAAATTCCATTCATGTCTTTTTCTACACTATGTTACCAAAAACAAAAGACAGATGGACTAAAGGATAGAGAGAAGGGAGAGGCAGAAAGCAGGGACACAGGCAATACTAACACGAGTCGCGCGATACACAATTACTACCATCACGCGTGTAAGGCCACTAGCACTAACTTTTTCAAATCGACAGTGATAAAATTCACTACCCATACCAGAGTTAGGTTTTAAAATCCTGAAAAACGCTTATTGGGAAATATGACATTATACTGGTTTACGTTTGAAAACATTACAGTACCCAGACAGCACATCTTCGACGTAAACAGGAGGTAGAAGAAATTGCATATTTTGAACGCAGCCACTTAGCTCTTTTAAATTTGCATATTTGGGTTCCTTAGGACTTGCTGACAAAGAATATGTAAAACGTTACGCAAATAGTCTAGGAATTACCAAATTATAGCTAAAATAAAATAGTGGGGGTGCCTGACAGCATGAAATCATTTCTGCTCATAAAATTTTTTTATAACGTGTTTGAAAAAACATTACGTTACGGAAATAGCCTACCATGTTAACTCCTATTTGATTGGAGCGCAACAAATGTAAGGCTAAACACGATTAGTCGGACTATAAATACTATCTTGTGTTGTCAGGGGAAACGTGAGAAGGGGTACTTTTTTGAAAAGATGTGTAGACATGGCTTGATTGGTTAGAGCTGCGAATATACTCAATTCAGGGCGTCTGTTCCGGGCCACATCTTGTAATAAACCTACTAAGAAACAGTGCGTTGAGCACCAGGGTATATTTTTTTCTAAATAAAAGCCTGGGACATCGGCAGATCGGAGTTGTGCTATATTCATTGCCATTCAACGTCACTGTGTATTATTTCCATGAATTGTGGTAGGTTTGAAATATTTGATATCTTTTTAAATGAAAATTGAATGTAAATTGATACTTATGTCTGTATATATGTGTGGTTCAGTAGCGAACATGAGGTAAAGCCTATAGTGCTCCAGCCTGAACAGAAGGTGTCGGAGGAAAGTAAAACTACATGGTATTGCCAAGCAGTACACTGACACCTAGATTATTGACTAGAAAGAAATAATGCTGGAATTGCAGAGGCGTAGTAACCATTAAGGAGGAATATACTGGTGTAAAGTCTTTCAGATGAAGCTGACAGTTGGCCTAACGCTCTGAACTCAGGTTTGTTATGTATTGTGCTCAGTGTAGAAATAGAGTATAAATTAGTTCTGAAGTAGGAGGTACAACCTTCTTGTTTCAGGGACCGTGGTCTTAAAGTTATTGAGCAGCACCTGGTCAGAGCTTTGCTGAATCCAGAGGCGGACAGCATACTCCTTGGTCCATATAGCAACCAGTGAGGTGGCTCCAGAACTCATTAAAGTAATCGAGCAGAGGAGTCTTTTACTGCAGTCATCACGAAAGTTAAGAAAGTGTGGCCATGGAGCTCAACATTATGTACCCCCATCTTAAACTGACATTGTAAAATAAAATTAAGAGGGCAATTTAATTGTTTTAATGCCAGGAACTGAGAACATCTATTAATGACAGCACTGAATACATATTGATATTTGAAAATTTATCAGTGACTCATTTAAGATATCCTCATAGAGTGTTATATGTATGTGAGTGTCACAGTGTTGTCAAGTGTGGTGGAATAAATTAAATTGTTTATCTGTCTGTTGTTGTTGTGACTTACACTTCATCATATACATACCCTAGACATTCAACGTAGTCATCACTATATTCCAGAATAATTCTGACTGAGGTAGAAATATGTGGTAGCAAGTAAGGTTATCTATAATACACTACCCTTATTAGATATAGATACCTTCACAGCTGATCTCAGTCAGTACACTAAGCCCCCTATAAATATTTATAACATCCCACTTTACCACAACCGTCATGATGGCATGCAACAGAAAGAGCGCAACAAAACTATTTCCCGCCATACTTTGGTGCGTATGCTGCTTGTTTAATATAAATTTTATTAGTTACTGTCAGATATGTCACCTCTTTTTTGTGTTGAGATTTGATTAACTTCCGTTTCCTTTTCCCAACACTCCTAGCTTGTTTCATCGTCTCCTGTTCTATCCGTGTCTTCTTTATCCTTGAGTTCTCTTCTTCGTTTTTTTTTGAGTCTCTCTCTATTTCTGCAACCTTGGGGAATCTAGAGTACGGACAGTTTTTGAATGATATCAGCTAGTTTGATGTATATCTGTCCTATCTAACACTAGCGTCGTTAGTGTGACAAGATGGATTTTGGGGCGATCTCTTCTCGATTTCTCTTTCACTACGGCAGTAATCAGTTACATTTGTTGTACTGATTATATGCGTGTTTTCCATGGCCAGCACTTTTTTCTTTCTCTGCTATGAAGCAGATATTTTGTATTTTCCTTCTTACACTCCTCTCAGGATAAGTCGTCATGTCTGTTTGTTACGCATCTCTCCCTGCTTTTCAAGGAGCGGCTGAGATAACCATGTTGGTTAATATCGGGTGCGGCCCTTGCGTATTTGGTTAATCGCTGATAAGGCCAGGGTGCGCGACAGATAAGAGATTACTTGTCTGGGTGACACATTTTGGACAGACAAGGAAGACCTAATCGTTTCCTATCCGACTTGTAAGGTAATAAGATGTTACATCTTACACACATTGCTGAGAGAGTTTACCGATGTGTTTGTGAGTTTGTATAGAAGGCATCGGATGCTTGATTGCCATATATGGGAGATGTGACCTTTGCATCACGCGCAAAATTATTCCATGACAGAATATTTTGAAATTACCCCACCCAACGAGCACGTTTGAAATGATTGGAGCCCTGAGTAGCTTCATAACAACCAGATGCAAGAGTAGAGCAGACAATATTACCGGGCGATTGTTCAAGTCTAAATTCACTGTGAGAAATCACTTGCCAAGATGACGCAACCAGACCTTGCCAGAAGTTAGAATTCAGAATTCCATTTTATCAGGCCAGACCTTTTCTTGGAGAATCTTGACGGATTTACAAAACAGCCCAGGAAATCTCTATCATTTTAACACGGAAACCGGGACTGAGGAAACAGAAACACATAGAGGGAATTATCATATAAAATTAACGACCCCAAGAACACGCGTAAGAGGCCGATTCAAGTGCCTTAACTTTATTCGTCTGAGCAAAAAGTATGTGAGCCAGGATTGGCGTAAGTTGTCATGTTACATTCTATACTTTTCATTACTAACATGTGAACTAATATGTATATATTACCATGTGAATATTAATATGTAAAAATCGCTAGTGGATGTCCAAGTCATTTGAGGCTGGCAAGCTCAGCGTATAGAATGATGATTTCATGAACCACCACTGCAAGGGCTGATGACTGCTTATCGCTAGTTTCTTAAAGAGAACTAAAAGCCTAAGTAGTTCCAAGTTCCATATGGAGCAGGGGGGAAAGATGAAAGATATTATGTGCATTCTAAGTACAATATTTGCACTTTTCAAACCAGTGTAAATGTCTATGTAAACACATTCACTTTAAAATTAACGAAAGTTTCAAACTTCTCAACAAGTGTAGATATAAATGAAAACATATTCAATTTATATTGTGAACACTTTTCGGTCCGTGAAGATGTAAATGTAAACATATTCTATCTGTACTATTAACCTATGAGGAAACTAGACGATACATGGGCGTACCAGGATGTCGATGGGAGGACAGTATGCCAAAACATGGCGCACCATACAGCTGATGGGGTTGAAATAGTTAATACAGCTAATAGAAGATGGTGTCACAAGATGGAATTTGGAGCGACCTCTTTCCGATCTCTCTTTCACTACGGCAATAATCAGTTACATTTTTGTACTGATTTTATTGCGATTTTTCCAAGTCGCACCATTTTCTTTCTCTGTCCACTGGAGCAGATATTTTGTATCTACATTCTTTCACTCCTCTCAGAGATAAGTCACCACGTCTGTTTGGTACCCGTCCCTTCCCTAAAGCTTTGCAAGGAGCGGCAGAGATAATATAACGACAGGCATATTCTCGTGTACCCAACCTTGGCCGCTACCGATTAACACGGAAATCGCCAGCGTATTTGTCTAATTGCTGATAAGGCCGGGGTACGTGACAGATAAGAGATTACTTGTCTGGGTGACACATTGTGGACAGACAAGGATGACCTAATCGCTTCCTATCCAACTTGTTATGACAAGATTACTTTAGATAGTAATAATTTGTTGCATCAGAAACACATTGTCGTATGAGTTTACAGATGAGTTAGTGAGTTCGCCTGCCAGGGATCGGATATTTTCATGCCACATATGGGAGAGGTGACCTCTGAATTACATTCAAAATGTCAGGAATATTTTGAAATCGTCTCCCCCCCAACCAGCATGTTTGAAATGATTGGAGCTTTTGAGTAGCTCCATAACAAACAGATGCGGGGGTGGGACAGGAATATAACCTGACACGTTTCAGTGTTAAGACACTGTGAAGATCGCTTGCCAAGACGACACAACCAGACCTTGCCAGAGTGAAGCCTAGAATTCAGAATTCCATTTTATCAGACCGGACCTTTTATTGGAGTATTTATCAGGACTTACAAAACAGCCCAGGAAATCTCTATCATTTTAAATAAGGAAACCCGGAATATCTGAGGAAACTGAACACACGAAGTCAGAGAGGGAATTAAAGTTAAAATTAACGACCCCAAGTACACGTGTAAAAAGGCATCGGCTAGTGCCTTAACTTCATTCATCTGAGCAAAAAGTCTGTGAGCCAGGATTGGCGTAAGTTGTCATTTTACATTCTATATTTTCATTACTAACATGTGAACCAATATGTATATATTGCCATGTAAATATTAATATGTGAAATTTGCTCGTGGATATCCCAGTCATTTGAGGCTGGCAACCTCAGCGCATAGAATGATGATTTCATGAACAACCACTGCAAGGGTTGGCGACTGCTTTACTGCTAGTTTCTTAAGGAGAACTAAACGCATCAGTAGTCCCAAGTTACAAAGGGAGCAGGGAGGGAAAGATGAAAGAAATGATGTACATTTTAATTATAATACTTACAGTTTGAAACCAGTGTAAATGTCGATGTTAACATATTCACTTTAAAATTAATGGAAGTTTCAAACTTTTCAAATCAGTGTAAACATAAATGAAAACATATTCAATTTATATTTTGAACACTTTTCAATCAGTGGAGATGTAAATGTAAACATGTTCTATCTGTACTATTAACTTTTTCATTTAAACGTTGTGTGACCGCTTGGCATACACTACAATTAATACGTGTTAAAAACTACATATAATGAGAATAACAACGTTAAAAGCAGTTAAGACATTTGTGCACAAAGTACAGTGTCACGACAAGTTCACGGCTTCGGGAAAGTTGTCCCAGAACAACAAAGTAATAAGTGCCTGTTTATTGAGTGGAAAAATTTTTAGAGAAGTTGCAAGTCATGGGTTTTTTTAATATTATTTCTTTCGGTTTGCTAAATGTCGAAATTGAGTGTCGAGTGAAAAACTAAAGCATCGTGTGAAAATAAAGCATCGTGTGAAAATTGGCGGGAAAAAAAGAGTGGGCAGTATATAAAGAGGAGACTTGGGCGATTGATAGGAACCCAGGACTTGTACAGATTTTAGGAGTCGTTAGGCGAGAGAATTTTTACAGAACTTCGTCTTTGAGATTATCAAGACAAGTTGTTTTTTAACTTGAGAAGTTTTTTTTCAAGTGAGCCTAGTATGTTAAAGTAGACAGTTTGTATTTTACCCTGTCAGATATATTATTCCTGTGGATATAATTTTCATTTTGTTTTGGATATTCGCTACTTTGGGTAAGAAAGAAATACGTGCTTCATTATTGTGCCAATGACATTTTGCTGTTCCAATCCCGTTAATAAAATATATTCTATTTTTCTACATTGCTGCGTTTTCCTTGAAACATTACGGTTGGATTATTTGATTAAACCACTATACAAGACATTGCTTTTCACTAACCATAAAAAAGGTACGAAAGAACCCTGGGTTAAGGAAGAATAAAATAAGGTCAAGTATTTCCATCTCAGGCGGTCAGACCTGTAACGACTTGAACTAAGAAACGTACAAGAGTTAGCGCTCTTCAAAATATTTACCTGCGGTCAACCATTAACGGAACTGACCCGGTCAGCTGACGGACACACACACATTCTTTTCATTGATGCCGCGACCTGCGCACAAATAGCTGCACGGTCACACTTTACTACTTGATGCCGTAACCAGTTCGCTCTAGCGCGGTTACAGTAAAGTAACTATAAAAGCTATTCAGTTTAAATGGAAAGAAAGTTTTCTCTCGATGGATTAAAGTTAATTCTCATCGAGGGTAAATTCTGAGTAAATGGGATGGTAGAATAGGAGAAAGGGGACACATACGTATGTGTCGGGAAACGCAATACTCAGGAGAGCGTTTCGTTTCTATTCTTTTACCATAGTTGTTGGTGGTGGTACCAGTTGAAGGGTACTATCTCTGGAACAAAAAGGGAACAGGGGCATGAGCTTTAAGACGAAGGACCAACTTTGTAGACTCCCCCTGACACTCCTGGCAACGAGCTGCACCCTACATCCTTGACCAGCGACGAGCGTTATCAGTGATCAGTCCACCAAGAACCAACCCAGCGGGAGCAGGAACAACCATTGGCAGTTAAGTGCAGTATATAAGCCGCCAAAGTGAACTTTTTTTCATAGAACCTACTATTAATCAATGATGAACCTATTCTTTTAAACTGTTCAATTATTTTCAAATTGTTAAAACTTAAGTGATTATTAAATTTTGTTATTTTTAAATTTTACAAATTTAACTTCGACTTAATCATTTTAAATGTATTGCATGTTTGTCTCAGTCAATTTACTAAACACACTCTAAATAGAGCTATACCAGAATAATAAGAATTCCACTGAGTAAATCAGAGGTGGGGGCTTGAACGAGCTAAGATTAATCACTGCTTAATTCTTCGCAAATGTTGACGGCAGATTCTAGAATTAACCTGCTCAGCCAATGCAGCATTGTTTTCGCTTATGTGAATATCTTCTGATATCTCCCTTGAGATAGAAGCGTCATTATCCTTCTATCTACCACTCTGCCAAGAGTAATCTTGTGCGAAGGTAGACACATTTGAAGGCCCATAGTAGATACTCTTGAGTTTTGGCCACTGTTGGACCACTACTGCAAAACAGGGAAGGCAATCCGTGACAGTTAGCACACATCGTATTCTCGTGGAATTATTCTGTTTCATTCCATCAGTTCCACATTAATCATCTTGTCATACCATTTTAATCATTCCATTCTGTGCAAGCATCGGGTTATGACAGAATATTGCGTCTTGATCGTCGTTTATGAACTTCTCTATGTTTCAAAGCCATAATATAGGATAGCGTTGCCATTTTAACTGAGGGTTTTTACTTTTGTTGAAGATACAACATGACGATCGGCAAATCAGTGACAGAAACTGTGAAGATCAGAAAATCGCCAGGCCCACTTAGCATATAAGTCAATAACACTAAGCTTAAACAGGTTCCAGAGTTCAAATGCGTCGGAAGCATGTTTACATAAAATGGAAGGTATGACAGAAATTAAAACAAAAGGCTCTGTCCTTGCGTGAGCACTATATGTTGACCATGAGCAAAGACTGCTTCTTGTAGGTAGTCACCTACATGATCAAACTGTTGTCTGTTTGTTCTGTTAATTATCATAGATAAAAGGTAAAATCACAAGAAATTGACGACGTCTCAATTTGACAGGAAGGTTGTAGTCGCATGGCTCTAAATCGATGCGGGGAATGAAAACACGCCCTTCTTATTTAAGGCGTGTTACTATATATATATATATATATATATATATATATATATATATATATATATATATATATATATATATATATATATATATTCTGTTTTTAAGAAGATTAATATTTTAAGTACATTACATTCATACCTACAGAAATAAATAATTTTAAACATGGTTAAATTTTATAACAAATGTTAGTATATATGAACATCTAGCATTTTACTTTTGATACTTTTTATCAGTTTACTATATAAAGAGACTTCTTCTGCTGCTTCTTTTCAGCTATGTTTGGGAAAGTGTTAAAAGAAATATAACTACGGTTCAGTACTGAATTCACGTTGTCAGTTATTTACTTTGAACAAGTGCATTCGAGTGCTATCTATTATACTGTGTTTTGGCAATTTCCGTTCTAAAATATCGTGCGTCTAGCACACGCAGAATTCTGGTGCGTGCATCCCTGGTTAAGAATTACTGCTTTAGTCTAACATAAATTAGGTAAGGCACAGTTTGGTTTCAGGAAAGGAATAGAATGTACTAATCCACTCATGCCTTGTTCACTCTTAAGAAAGGTCTGAAATAAGACGACTAACAATTGAGTTTTTGTAGATCGGAGTAAACCTTGGGCACAGTACACATGAAGAGTTCCTATCACATTTAAGAAAACTAAATATCTATGGAAACATCATCATCATTTCCCGTTTCGCTGTTTATGGAACATGTTGTTATTGTTGTTTGTTGAGCTTATCGCTGATTTGCAGCCAAAACGAAGTGGAGCATTCCATGGTATAATCCACACTGTGGATCTAGGCTTTTCCTGTAGCCTTTCTGCCATTCTGAAACGTGTTGAGAAGTCATTAGCTCTACTTTCTCCAGCTTCGCTTGCATTTAAAGGATCATCACATCTGGTCCCAAGCTAGAAGGCAGAAGGGCGTGGCATACTGTGAATTCCCCGCCATTCAAGGGAGATCTCCAAATATACTTACTTAGTTGTTCCTCTTCTACCGTGAGGTGTAGAGGTTTGTAAGAGAGAGCGCCATACTATTCTATCGGCTGTCTTCCTCCTGGCTTGGTTCCATTCTAGTCTTTGGTCCTTCAAAAATTGTCTAATGTCGTCCTCCCAGCAGACTTTGGGTCGTCCTGGAGGTCTGGATCCCTGTCACTTAGTTTCCCATGACTTTGGGTCGTCCTGGAGGTGTGGATCCCTGTCACTTAGTTTCCCATGTTTGCCGTGGTAGCAGATATTCTGCAGACATGGCCAACCCATCTCAGTTGAGACTGTTCTACTTGGGTCTGCAGGGGTTGGGTATTTAGGTAAAAAAAAAGGAACCCGTTACACGCCCATTGAGGCATATTGGGAATATGGTGTTAGGCCCATATTATCTTGACCGTCGGCACACGAGGGGTGATGTGGTCGGCATCACGCCGGCCGCCTTAACCTTCCCAGAGTAGCTCTGGTACCCATTCAGGGCTGGGTCGACCCAGGAGCCGTTTGTGGCCTAAAAATTTTCCGCCTCATCTGGGGATCGAACCATAGACCACTGCGCTAGGAAGCCAGTGCACTAACCACTATGCTACCGCGGCTCTTGGGTATTTAGGCCTTGACGTATCGTCTGGTTGCGGACCATGTCTCTTCTTTTTACTTCAACCACCTTCCTCAGATACCTCATTTCTGAGGCTTGGATCTGGCTTTTGTTTGTTGTAGTAATTGCCCATGACTCGCATCCATACGTCAAGACTGGGACATAGGTGGAGCGGTATACAGACATCTTCGTCTTCTTACCAACTTCTCTGTTGCAGGGGAATCCTCGATTTATGGCTTGAAAAAGTCTCCCAGCTGCTGCTCTTCGGGTAGCCAACTCTTCTTTGACGCCTCCCTTCCGGTCTATGACAGCTCCAAGGTATTTAAAGTGGTCGACCTGCTCCAGGACCTGTTCTCCCATCTTAATCTGATTATCTCCAAATATGCGGAGATGAATTACTGTACTCTGGTTTTGGGATCTCCCAAGGATTTGTCACGTCCGGCACAGATCCACGTCTTAGTTCCTCCTGCGTACCAAGTGTCCTTAGTGAGATCCTCCTGCATGAAGCCAACCAGGTAAAAGCCAAAGTTATGTCTGGGGCTCAAGTGACTCCTTCAAGTTTAGTGTGCAATGCTCGGTTCTCGACATGTTTCACCGCAGGGGGTATCGCTGGAAGTGTGTGAATGATATGATTCAAGACTCAGTGAGAGTGTAATTAGCATCACTTCAACATCTGTATACTATAGCATTGTGCTTAGCTGTTGGTTATATAAGGATGACTTTAGATATGCCTCCATGCATATGGATCATATAACATCAATGCTTCTGGCTCCCTTGTAGGACGCCTGCATATGGATTCAAATACCCTTGCAGCGGTGTTTCTGTAACAACTTGTTTTACATGACTAAGTTGCCAGCCTCATGATCAACCTCATATTATTCAGATCTTTCGACGTGCCAGAGAAAGCAGGGACAATTTTAGGGTAATAGTAAAGCCTGAACCCATATAAACCACATAAGTTTAAACTGTGTAAGAACTATTGATTTTGTGCAGACAAATTATAGAATAACACCGGAGTATCATTAGGATATGTACAATCCCCAGTTACTGGTTATCATTCAAATAGATAGGGCAACATCAGAAGCAAATCCAGAGTGACACACCATCATACACACATTACTGTTTGCAGATTACCAGAGCCTACTACATAGATATGTTAAAAGACTCCAAGAACAGAAGGAGGCACTCTGTACACCATGTGAGAAAATTGTATGAATGTCAGCACATCTAAAACAGTAGCGCTAAAGGTAAGCATACCATAATTTAAAACTATAACACTAGAACTCAGTAAATTAGTCAACATTTGTGGGTCCTTCAAAGACCGTTTGCTTGAAATGTGATCGTAACACAAAAGCTCAGTAAATCAGAAGATATGCCCCTCGCTTAGGTGCAAATGCTTGTGATCCTTTCCTTTTATTCATCTCGCTTCTTGGTCACTTATTTACAGATCGTCACAGGAAGCCAGTCTTTATTTTTTAGACATTAAGCTTTCAACTCCTGTCAAATTTATGCTTAGTCTTTGGTCTCCCTTGTTTAGAACAAGTACTGCCTGGTAATGCTATCAAAAGCTTTCCTCAGAGTATGTCCTATCCATCTCTAGCGTCTTCTTCTCATTTCTTCTTCCATTGGCACTTGTCTGGTTCTTGCCACCAGTTCCACATTAGTGATCTTGTTATACCAAGTCAATCCTTCTATTTTACGCAAGCACCGATTTATGAAAGTATGTAGGTTTTTCGTTGTTTTTTTTTTCTAGTTTTTCAAGTTCCAGAGCCAAATACTTCGATATATGCTTTGCCTCATTTTATCAGGGACTAAATTGTCTTACTATTAAATAAGTCAAACGATCAATGTCTGTTCAATGATTTCTGACTCAGACTAAAGCAAAATGGGAAGCACAGTTTGACAGACTAACAAACTTCAAATAGGCACATCAGCTGTAATAAGACCTCGGGAGAGACAGGAGATTGCAGAGTTCGAAGGGAAACAGTCTTTGGAGATACATAATTACACTGGAGGCAAAACACATTATGGAAGTCTAGAGAGGGTCAAGTGAAAAAGACGCGGTCTTTGGAATTAGTCAGCTTTATGATAGCCATCGCGACCCAGGTCTCAGTGTATCACAGAAAACAGGACAGGCGATAAATTACTTTATATTCTTCTTTACTTATAACCTCATACTCTCAACGGTATTTGAGAAGTCGTTAACGTCCTGAGGGAGTGATGAATCATGCAGGAAAAAGTGACAAAAAGGAGGACATAGAAAATGATATATCCAGGTCCTGAGACGCAGAACAGTCGAACGAACGAACTTAGACTGAACAGTCGAACGAACGAAGGAACAAACTTTATTTTCAAAAGTTAAAAATTGGGCACGCAGGCCGATCTAACATGCTGTCCTTCTTTTCTCTCATCTTTTATACTATATCAATTCATTCTCATATACATTTCAAATACTATTGTTTAATAAAAGTGATGTATATGGGACAGGTGGAGTATTGAATAGGAGGCGGTTAGAATGATGAATGAAAGACGACTGGAATGATGAAAAGCAGGCAGTTACAGTAGGGCATAGAGGGCTTGTAAAGAAATAAAAAAAAGTGTCGTTAGAATGATGAATAGAGGATAGTGAGGAAGCGATGGCTAGATGACAATTAGAGTGTGTGAGTAGAGGGCAGTGAGAGTGAGATACAGATGGGAATTCGAGTGACGAATGATATTGCAGAATGAATGTAGAATAGAAGATAGTGCGAGTCATGAATAGAGGGTAGTTAGAGTTATGAATAGAGGACGGTTTGAATTTAGAGTAGAGGGCAGTGGGAGAGTGAAGACTAGAAAGCAGTTAGAATGTCGATCAGAGGGCAGTGAGATGTGTGAATACAGGCAGTTAGAATGATGAATAGAAGGACTGTATGGCGTTACCGGGACCAGACAGGAATAGTAACACTTTAACCCAGCCCACCAGCAATGGATATAGTGAAACGACGAGAAGAACGCTTAAAACAGTCTGGATAGCTGGTTCAGTTTGTTTCAATTCCAGTCAACAGTTTATAGGTAGAAGTGTGTTCCCACATGATGCTACTGCAGACTTTCGTAAATGAATACTTGTGTGGAATGAAGGGATGGAGACGGTGTCGCACAACAGAGCTGCAATCCTGAGGAATCTGACTAAACAGCTTGATTTTGCTGATGACTTTGCTCTTCTGTCCAATAAACGTAATCAGATGCAAGACAAACTGAAAATACTCGATAAGGGGTGACAAGAAATGGATCTGAAAAAAAAAAAACACAGGGAAAAGAAAAATATTATGAGAATACATGCAGGAAATGATAACATGTTTGAACTTGAAGACACACCACTACAAGATGCAGAATCGAACACACATCTTGGCAGCAGTATAGACAAACTTGGAGGGGCAGACAATGGTATGAAAATAAGAATACAAAAAGCAGGAGGTGTTTTTATTGCATTGGGAAACGCATGGAGATCAAGAAAAATCAGTTTCAACACAAAAATAAAAACCTTCAATTTAGATGTCAAGTCAGTTCTATTGTGTGGCACTGAAACATTGAGAACAACCAAAAACAACAAGAACAATGTTACAGACTTTCATAAATGGGTGCTTGTGTAAACTAGTAGAATTGAAAAGGCAAGGTCACCAATGTGGAACTGATGTCGGGACGGGTGCCTGTGGAACAAGAGATGGGAGAGGAGGACGCTGAAGATGGATAGGACACACATTAAGGAAACCTGTTGATAGCATTACAAGGCAGTCCTTGTTCTGGAACTTCCTGTGTGAGAGAGATGATTTCGACCAAAAACAAACGGAGACGAGAGCTGGAGACAGA
Source organism: Oreohelix idahoensis (assembly GCA_024509875.1). NCBI lineage: Eukaryota > Metazoa > Mollusca > Gastropoda > Stylommatophora > Oreohelicidae > Oreohelix > Oreohelix idahoensis. The sequence continues at coordinate 229,473 of JAMPIV010009817.1, read as the reverse complement.
AGTAAAAATTATGACAAAAGACGCGGAAAGAACTTTAGCAACTGGAGGACTTGGCTTCTTTAGACGCTAACGGGTATTGAGTGATTGATGTTTCCACATGACAGACTTCTTAAAGCAACATGAATCTCATCATGCCACATGACAGACTAACAGTCATCATAAATGTATTTTTAAAAATGGTCAAACTATCATTATATGTCATTTTGTGCAATTAATGGGACATTCGATCATCATCTGTTTGATGCGGCTGGCAACGCCATCGTGTAAAATAATTGCCATAGAAACCGCCGCCGGGGTACAAGCATGCATATTCTTGGTGAAGGCTTCCTAGAGAAAATGTTGCAGTGTTGACTCAATGCTAAAATACAGCGCATTTGTTACTGCAGGCTCCCGAAGAACAACAAAAATGCTGGCTCCGTTGTTCCGTTAGGAGCGCCAAGGAGAAAAAGAGGAAGAAGAAGGTCACCATCTTCTATTAGCTGTATTAACTCTTTCAATCCCATCAGCTGTATGGTGCGTCATGTTTTGGTATACTGGCCTCCCATCGACATCCTGGTACGCCCATGTATCGTCCAGTTTCTTCATAATGTGCAGATTTCACAGTATAAAACACAATTATTTGTTTCATAAAACATACTTCAAAACACTCTTCAGCCAATTTTAAAGAGTGAGTAAGTATTTATATATAAATATATATATATGTGTGCGCGCGTGCGCGCGTGTGAAAATATATTGTTTCGGTGTTTAAAAAGCGAAATTTATTTATGTTTTACATTGATTTAATTTCTTAAATATACGTTTCCGGTTACTCCGTATCTATATTATTCCCTCTTTTTTAAGCAGTGCACTGAGCGCTCATCTGTAATTCAAAATGAGTGTAAGAAAAAATGCCCACCATAAGATTAAAAAAAAACGTAAAACAACAGAAGTGTATTATGTATATTGTTATTTTAAAGCAACCATCTTTCCCTAATTCGGCAACATTTATTTGTCTCATTTGCGCTGCTGGACGGAAGCAAATCACTCGCTTATCTTGGCAAAGAACACCAATTTTTCCGTCTTGTGTAAACACGAAGCCCATTGAACAAAAGGTCTGTCTAGGTTATTTTTATTCAATGACTCTGTTATCGTCTGGATGAGTAGATTTTTTGTAATTAAAAGGATAAACAGCCAGATGTAGTTTAAGCTGATGTTATCTCAGAGGAGTGTACATTACTAAAAGATAATTATCAGCGAAGTACTGGCATAGGGGAGTCTAGCAAAAAGCAAGGCAGAAAAAATTGAACGAATGAATAGCACTACCGTCATATCAGGGACTATATTTGGCACTTATAAAAAACGTTTGGTTAAAAATATGCAATTTATCAGCAGTCGTTTAGTTTCCATACATACATCCGGATGTTTAAGTAGTGGTGACTGTTGGTAAGTAGCTTCGTCTGCTCGGTTTGACAGCTTTCAATTTCTTTGTTAAGTGTTCCAATTTCTTTGGTTTTCACAGAAAATGGTTTTCGTTAAAACTCGCAAAAATAAGCAAAACTGTTTGGGCCTGAAAAGCTTACTTGAAGAAGAGAACCTATTGAAGGACATCTACAATAAATTAAACTAGCTTTCATCCTTGCTTAAGGACTGCTGTTTTCGTGTCATTCTGGCAAAGTCGATCAAGTCGGGACAGAGAAAATAAATGTGGAGACCAGAGCGTGGAGCCAAAGTTTTATTGAGTGAAATAGTGATTTTGTGTGTGAGCAAGTGATTGAGGTTCTGAGGGATGTGTGTGTAATCGAAGTAGTGGGTAGGGAATGATTGACTGAATTAAATACACGTGTAAAAAAAAAAATATTTTTGATTCAGTTTAGGTAAGCAAGTTACTGAACCATTGGAGAGTTAATTCATTCATGCGCAGAACGGTGGGAGTGCATAGAGCGCCATTTTACAAGAGGGTGGTGAATAATGTCTATTAATTTATCATAACTACCATAATCGTGTGAGGGTTAATTAGCAGAGTGGTTAGAGCCTAGGAATTTGTAATTCATCATCTTAGGTTCCGCGAGAAATCGAAGAATGGATTTTAAACAAACGTTGAAATACTGCGGAAAAAAATGTCGTTTTTTTTATCTAGGATTATATTTATTTGTCTATATATTCGTTTCGTTTTTTTTCTCGATAAAAATCATATACATATAATAATATAAACGTGTGTTATCAATAATGATCTTCCTTTTTATCTAAATAGAAGGCCACAGACTTCCGTTTCGTTATAGCCATTGTCGTAGATTTTCGATAGGGGAATTAAGACTTGGGTTGGTCCCTTCTGAATAGATTAGAATAAGTGATATTCACAGTGAGGAGTGGTAACAGCAATAGATTTCCACGAACCCTGTGAATGTTATACACTCACAAAACTTAACCAGCGTTTAGTATTACAAAATCAGTAATTAACATATATTCCGACAACATCAACCTGTAAACCAAATGTATAATGCTCAATAATGCTGTGGAAAAACAATTAATAGCCGTGTGGTCAGCACGCCCATAAACAGATCGTTACGTCTAGGGGATAAATTATTTTTTTTTAAAATACAAAACTCACAAGACATCACACTCTTACTCTATATCAGAATAAAGAAAATTAATCCTGCAAACGAGCTGATATTCGTATTTGCTCAGGACTAGAGTTCAATTCCCGGAAAAACGAGCCACCATTCTGTCGTAGATTTTCGATAGGGGAATTAAGACTTGGGTTTGTCCCTTCTGAATAGATTAGAATAAGTGATATTCACAGTGAGGAGTGGTAATAGCAATAGATTTCCACGAGTGAGATGGTAGAAATGTGATAGAGGCTGTCTCTGAAATCAAGAAATCTTCTCTCTTTCACCTATCTTCTACGACAGATTTAGATTGAGTCAGACAGTCTACACACATATATATATAATATATATATATCCACTCACATACATACACACATAAGACGACAGTTAGACGTACAGACGTGGGAAAAACTATGACAATGATTATATGAAAAGTTTGGGAAAACGAACTGACCGACACGCTGGAATAAATTTTATGAGTAGTTTATTTATCAAGACTAAACTTCTCTCACAACATATCAAATCACATCAAGCATATACAAAAAAATCATAAACATAAAAAAACAAGAAATGCTACAAGAATGATAGACCCGTTGGTATGATCCTTCCTTCGATGTATAGCCCACAGTCCCGTGTCGTGAAATATTCTAATCCACATATATAAATTATCAGGTAAATGTAAAGCCTAACACATAACTTCAATAAAAGGAAAGAAGAATGGTAAAGAACAGTGCTGTCACAATGACTGTACTCGAAATCCCCCTTGTTTTCTCCTTCGTCTGCAAATTGTAACGTTTCACGTTGATAGTAAAAGCCTAATGCATCATTACACGCTTGCTTCAATAAAACGTGTACTGCCTTTCTAAGGAAAACCTTGAGATACGCAAGCTGATTAATGACCTAAATTAATACTAGCATTAATTACACTACGTTACCATAAACGAACGGACAGATGGACTTAGGATAGAAAGAAGGGAGGGCTGATCGGAGGAACGCAGGCAATACTACCACAGTCGCGCGATACACAATTGCTGCCATCACGCGTGTAAGGCCACAAGCACTAGCTTTTTTCAAATCGACAGTGGAAAAAAAAACACTACCCATACGAGAGTTAGTTTTTAAAAACCTGAAAATTCTTATTAGGAAATATGACATTATACTGGTTTACGTTTGAAAACATTACAGTACCCAGACACCACATCGTATTCGAAGTAAACAGGAGGTAGAAGAAAGTGCATATTTTGAACGCAGCCACTTAGCTCCTTTAAATTTGTATATTTGGGTTCCTTAGGACTTGCTGACAAAGAATATGTAAAACGTTACGCAAATAGTCTAGGAATTACCAAATTATAGCCAAAAGAAATAGTGAGGGATGTCAGACAACACCCAAATCAGAATCGCTCAGTGGCAGATTTTCACCCCACCATTGTACGGGAAATGGGTCTCCATGTTAAATCCGATTTGATTGGAGCGCAATAAATGTAAGGCTAAACACGATTAGTCGGGCTATAAATACTATCTTTCGTTGTCAGGGGAAACGGGAGTAGGAGTACTTTTTTTCAAACGATTGGGTAGACATGGCACGATTGGTTAGACCTGCCAATATAGTCAATTAGAGGCGTCAGGTCACCACCACATTTGCAAATAAACTTACTACAGAACCAGTGCGTTGAGCACCAGTGCATATTTTTCTAAATAAAAGCCTGGGACATCGGCAGATCGAAATTGTGTTATATTCAGTGCCAGTCAACGTAATTCTGTATTATTTCCATGAATTGTGGTAAGCTTGAAATATTTGATATCTTTTAATGAAAATTGAATGTAAATTGATAATTTATGTCTGTATATATGTGTGGTTCAGTAGCGAACATGAGGTAAAGCCTCTATAGTGCTCCAGCCTGAACAGAAGGTGTCGGAGGAAAGTAAAACTACATGGAATTGCCAAACAGTACACTGACACCTATTTTATTGACTAGAAAGAAATAATGCTGGAATTGCAGAGGCGTAGTAACCATTAGGGAGGAATATACTGGTGAAAATTGTTTCAGATGAAGATAGCAGTTGGCCTACCGCTCTGAACTCAGTGTTTGTTATGTATTGTGCTCAGTGTAGAAATAGAGTATAAATTAGTTCTGAAGTAGGAGGTACAACCTTCTTGTTTCAGGGACTGTGGTCCTAAAGTTATTGAGCAGCACCTGGTCAGAGCTTTGCTGAATCCAGAGGCGGACAGCATACTCCTTGGTCCATATAGCAAACAGTGAGGTGTCTCCAGAACACAGGGGAGCAATCGAGCAGAGGAGTCTTTTCCTGCCGCCATCACGAAAGATAAGCCTATGTGGCCAGCGGAGCTCAACATTATGTAAACCCATCTTAAACTGACATTGTATAAAAACAAGAGGGGAAATAAATTGTTTTAATGAACGGAACTGAGAACATCTCCAATACTAGTTCCAACAGAAACAAACACTTGAAGTCATGATGACAAATAACAACATAGCTTGAAAAAACAAAACCAGTATTACCTCATATTACTACTACACAACTGACACACATAGGATAATATTAATAAAATATGTCACTACAAGATTCATATTGATAAATTCTGTACATATAACTTGTAATTAAAATTGATTGTGATTCCTGGTTCACTTTGTATTTGAATCAGGACACATATATATTAGTGACAGTAATTAATACATATTTATATTTGAAAATTTACCAGTGCCTCATTTAAGAATAGTCTTATAGAGTGTTAAATGTGTGTGAGTGTCACAGTGTTGTCACATGTGGTAGAATAAATTAAATTGTTTATCTGTCTGTTGTTGTTGTGACTTACACTTCATCATATACATACCCTAGACATTCAACGTAGTCATCACAATATTCCAGAATAATTCTGACTGAGGTATAAATATGTGGTAGCAAGTAAGTTCATATGTAATACACTACCCTTATTAGATACAGATACCTTCACAGCTGATCTCAGTCAGTACACTAAGTCCCCTATAAATATTTATAACATCCCACTTTACCACATATATTGGGGGCTCGTCCGGGATATTGAACTTTCTCCTGTTATAGATAGTGGGAATAATAAGAATTAAAAGGTATCCTTGGGTGGAAATAAATAACGTTGAGCTCTCAGTGCCTGTAGTGTCCTTAGATAATTATTGATAGATTGAATTGTTACAATTGCATGTTAGACAATGGCCGACTTGGCAAAATTTCGATCTGCTGCTGTACAGACTGCGAAAGAGTTAGGAATGGACGGGCAAATTATGATTGCTTATGTCACTGCTGAATGTGACAAATATATTGAACGGGAAGAAAGAAGATTAGAAAAAAGAGGCCGAAAGAAGGTTAGAGGCTGAGGCTAAGAGGTTGCAGAATGAGGCTGACAAAGAGGCTAAAGCATTGGAAGCCGAGGAAAGAAGACAGGCTGCAGAAAGAGAAGAGAAGAAATTGGCTGCAGAAAGGGAAGCCGAGGAAAGAAGACAGGCTGCAGAAAGAGAAGAGATTAGCTGCAGAGAGGGAAGCAGACAAGGAGGAGAAGAGATTACAAAGGGAACATGAGTTACGACTAAGGGAGTTTGAGTTTCAGGGCCATGCTCCTGAAAATGGTGCCAGTCCCTTTACCTCTGATGCCACTGCTAGTCAGGGAGCCTCAACCTCAGCTATGAATTTTCATTTAGATCATTTCGTTGAGAAAGACGATGATATTGAGAGCTATCTAAATAGATATGAACTATTGGCTACCACATATGGGTTAGAGAGAGAAAGGTGGAGCTTAAAGTTATCTCAATGTCTTCGTGGGGCAGCTTATGAAGTTTTTGCCAAAATGAGCAGAGGTGATCAGGAAAATTATGACATGCTAAAGCAGGCTCTTTTGTTAAGATATGAAAAGAACGCAGAATTTTATAGGAAAACATTTAGGAATGCTAAACTACTGTCAGGTGAAACCTATCACCAGTTCTCTGCACGGTTAGAGACATACTTGGAGAAATGGACTTCTCTGGGGAAAACCCAAGATCTTAAGGAAATGATCCTTATAGAACAACTAAGAGAGTCCATGGCTCCAGACCTGAGAAAGTTTCTCATGGAACAAGGTTCAGAGAGACTGGGTGAGCTACTAAATATCGCTGAAAGGTATCAAGCAGCTCAGGCAGAGGTATCAGGTAATAAAAAGAAACAGGTAGAAAATTTTAAGGCACCACAGAACTTTAATAAATTTGATCCTAGAGATCATAACAAAGGTAAGCACCAGTTTGATAGGCCACGGTATGACAATAAAAATAAAACCCCACAATTCGATGAAAGGAAATATGATGAAAGAAAATCTTTCAACCAAGGAAAGAGATGGTGTAAAAATTGTAAGATGAACAATCATGATACTGACCGTTGTAGAAGGAAACCTGTGTATATGGCCACCCTTCAGGTCAGGTCGACCTCAAGACAGGAGGAGGATATCCTGATAGATACCACTCCAGAAGAGATGAGGAAGGCACAGGCTGGGGATAAGACCCTCAAGCCTTGTTTTAGGAAATTGTCAACTTGTCATACAACTCCAGGCAAGGGAGATTTTTATATGAAAAACAAGTTGATTTACAGGAAGGCCGGAACTAGATCCAATGGTCACGGACAGTTGGTTCTTCCAAAGGCATATAGGGCAGACTTAATAAGGAGCTTACATGTGAAACAAGATGGGGACCATGAGAAGATAGGTACCATCATTCAAAAAGTAGCTCAAAATTATTATTGGCCCAAGGCAAGGTGGGACATTGAGAATTTTGTAGAAAGGTGTAGCATAGCACATGAGGGAACACCCACAAGTGGGAACATTGATCAGGACCTGGACACGCCACGGGGCAAACTTAGGCCTGACAATAAAAAGAATAATAAAGTGGACCAAGTGAAATGGGAAGCCCCTTTCCATGGACAAGCTTCAATTAACTGTTTTACAATGGCCACTATGCGGCGAGTGCAAAAAGATGTCTTACCCCAGGATAAGCCGAAAATCCCTCAATCGGACTTAAACAAACTGGAGGAAGAGGATGTAGAGAGGAAATCTCTCATCCAGAATTCTAAGTGGGGAGAAAGCCCCAAGAGAAAAATTGGTAGCGGTCGTTTTGTGCATGATGATTCTGGGAAGAAAAGTCATCCCAACAGAGCTTCGAGTGCAAAGGACCTGACATGTGCCAGGTAAAATAAGTTTCCGAATTTAAAAGTCCATATGTAACTCTGTTAAGAACAACAACAGACAGATAAATAATTTAATTTATTCTACCACACGTGACAACACTGTGACACTCACACACATTTAACACTCTATAAGACTATTCTTAAATGAGGCACTGGTAAATTTTCAAATATAAATATGTATTAATTACTGTCACTAATATATATGTGTCCTGATTCAAATACAAAGTGAACCAGGAATCACAATCAATTTTAATTACAAGTTATATGTACAGAATTTATCAATATGAATCTTGTAGTGACATATTTTATTAATATTATCCTATGTGTGTCAGTTGTGTAGTAGTAATATGAGGTAATACTGATTTTGTTTTTTCAAGCTATGTTGTTATTTGTCATCATGACTTCAAGTGTTTGTTTCTGTTGGAACTAGTATTGGAGATGTTCTCAGTTCCGTTCATTAAAACAATTTATTTCCCCTCTTGTTTTTATACAATGTCAGTTTAAGATGGGTTTACATAATGTTGAGCTCCGCTGGCCACATAGGCTTATCTTTCGTGATGGCGGCAGGAAAAGACTCCTCTGCTCGATTGCTCCCCTGTGTTCTGGAGACACCTCACTGTTTGCTATATGGACCAAGGAGTATGCTGTCCGCCTCTGGATTCAGCAAAGCTCTGACCAGGTGCTGCTCAATATCTTTAGGACCACAGTCCCTGAAACAAGAAGGTTGTACCTCCTACTTCAGAACTAATTTATACTCTATTTCTACACTGAGCACAATACATAACAAACACTGAGTTCAGAGCGGTAGGCCAACTGCTATCTTCATCTGAAACAATTTTCACCAGTATATTCCTCCCTAATGGTTACTACGCCTCTGCAATTCCAGCATTATTTCTTTCTAGTCAATTAAATAGGTGTCAGTGTACTGTTTGGCAATTCCATTTAGTTTCACTTTCCTCCGACACCTTCTGTTCAGGCTGGAGCACTATAGAGGCTTTACCTCATGTTTTCTACTGAACCACACATATATACAGACATAAATTATCAATTTAAATTATCAATTTACATTCAATTTTCATTAAAAGATATCAAATATTTCAAGCTTACCACAATTCATGGAAATAATACAGAATTACGTTGACTGGCACTGAATATAACACAATTTCGATCTGCCGATGTCCCAGGCTTTTATTTAGAAAAATATGCACTGGTGCTCAACGCACTGGTTCTGTAGTAAGTTTATTTGCAAATGTGGTGGTGACCTGACGCCTCTAATTGACTATATTGGCAGGTCTAACCAATCGTGCCATGTCTACCCAATCGTTTGAAAAAAAGTACTCCTACTCCCGTTTCCCCTGACAACGAAAGATAGTATTTACAGCAAAAAATGAATGGGTGTCAAATTACCACCATAAAGGGATCGCTCAGTCCTGCATTCACTCTATTCATTCAACTGTGATCACGTGCATTTTTTTTGTTATACTCACAGCTTTGGTAGCCACTTCGGGAAGAAAAAAACAATATTTTTAGGACTTGCCCATTCAGAATCTTCAATGGTAATCTTGGCCAAGAAAACCCCAGGTCCAAAAAGACGGGTTAAATTCACTACTTCCGGGACCGTTCTCTTGGGAATACTATGTTTTTGGATGTTTGTTTAAGTCACATAAAATTGTCCAGGCACGAGCGTTTATAGCGAGCACAGTGTCAACATCTTAGATTTCAAACGAATGAGGAATGTTACCACAGTTTCACTATATATAAATGGAAAGAACACATATCAAATAATTATACATACTATAACTGATAATTTAAACTGCAAGCTTAGCTTGTCTTATAGTTTAACACTTCCCGTGGAATAAGTTATATTTAAAAAATCAAACATCCTGAATTAGGAATACCTACGCATTCCGTCAATACTCAAGATGTAGCAGTCATTTAATAAGTTAGTTTTAAAATATTCTGACTGCGTATTAGCAGTTAAATTAAATCCATTATGGCTACATGATTTTAAGCTAGAAATTATAATTTATTCCGCTTTCCACTGTAACTCGTCGACTAGAGAATATAACAGACTTAATAATTTAACTCTCTGCACAAATCTAACTAGCAAAATGAAATAAGCGATTCAACACTTTAACACTCACAAAATACTAGATAATAATATAAGATTTACCTCAACACAGAACTACTAAGAACTTAAACCACTACGATCATACTAAATGACATCTCTATTAACAGAGATTCTAGAAAACGAACGAAGGCTTGTTCTAGTCTTGACTGCGAAGTTACTGAGTGAAAATGAAATCTCACTCCCTCCAGTATATATGAAACACCAGACAAAGATGTACACTATTTCCATAAACTACGCAATAGCCCTCCCTTCTCTTAACACCTCCTGTCTTCGCACCTCACCTCAAAATGACCATTCTGAGCGAATGCGTGATGGCGCCTTCTCCACCCTGACACTGAGAATCTACCGAGGAAACTACGTGTCAGATGCAAAATACCAGACAAATGTATGATACTGCGCCCGGGGAGATGTCGGGATTCCCGCCTCACCTCAGCGCTCACCGAGAAGCTACGTTTTGACAAGTGAGAATGCAGACGATATGTCGGCCCTATGTCTGAGATAGCCATAATATTCACAGTTATTTCGTCAATCTGCAGCAATTGACCGAATGCATTCTCACGCCAAATAGTCTGGTGCGAGGGACTGACACGTTACGTACAAAGTTACTCGTTTAATCAGCAATGAAATGCGTTTCTAAATGAGAAACGAAACTGGCGAAAGTGAGAATGGGAAACAAATTATTTATCGCAAACAAATGGATGCGAAAAATATAGGAAAAAGGTAAAGAGTGATAATAAAATAGGGGATACGGGTGAAAGAAAAAGAAGAGGATATAGGCAATTCAATGATCATAAAACCTCTGTGACAGCCATCCCGAAGATATAAATATAGAAGAAATGCCACAACAGAATAACGCATGAAAACGGTTTTTATTCCTTTCGGCCCCTGCTGGTCTCAATTCGTTCGTGTTTTCTTATGCTTTGATATTTATCCTATCATACAGAGACCACTGGGTCTTCTATATATGGATATGTGCCCTAATATAACCGACGGACCATGCGTCTAAGCTGAACTGGACGTGCTTTGCCAAAACTAGGAAAACGCCTATTGAAAAATTTTTTTTTTTAAATTATCAAATTTAAAAAATTTACATTGGACTCGCTTTTGTTGCGACATTCGTTGAACGTCTTTCACGTTTGGAGACTCTTTTTTACGTTGGTGATAGTGTTTCCAGACTTTTTAGTATAATGGCACTTGACTTGTATGTGTATAGTTGTATATCTATGTGTGTGTGTATGTATGTGTATATATATATATATATATATATATATATATATATATATATATATATATATATATATATATATATATATATATATATATATATATATATATATATATATATATATATATACATAAATACTAGAGGCCTTTCCGGTTCTTCTCACGGGGAATCTGTAAATAACTTTGTATTTTTTGTTTTTTGGGGGTTTTTTAAACAAAAAATTAAATCAAGGAAAATGTAACTAGAGCTAAAATTATTTTTCAATATTAATCCGGTATTTGTTAAACTGTGTGACATCTCTACATATATAAAAGGCAACGTCTGTCTGTCTGTTACCTCATAACTCGAGCACAGCTGAACCGATTTTGATGCGGTTTTCTCCTGCGTATTGGACATTTCTCCGAAAAGGTTTTAAGCTATATATCATTATGGTACGACATCAGGAGGCTGAACAGTGAAGACAAAACTCCAAACATTCTTATGTCATTCTAATCTCAAGGAACGTAAAAACTCTACCGTTGACCTTTATTATGGGTTAACGCCCTTACCTTACAAACTGTAAATGTCATAGATTGTCTTCTTTTACGCTAAATTAACAAGTGCATTGCTTTATGTTATGCAAATTTTATAAACCGGATTCCTGACACAAGCACTCGCTATCACACCTGTAAGGGAAGGAAAGTTTCAATAATACTCAGCTATGTAGAGTTGTTCACGATACGCCTCTAAGGATACGTTACATTCAGTAAATTTGCTCTGTGAATGTGTCATGACCTTGGCATTTCGCGCCAGATACTAAATCTAGGAGGTTCTTTATGGGACTGGTAGACCCGAGATCCGCTGTCGTCGTTATTTTCAAACAACAAAATCAAGACAACCACTGAAATGCTAACGCCAAAGCTGAAAGTCGTCAATAACAGCAGTAGAAAAACGTTTTGTGGGCGTGTGTGTGTGTATATGTGTGTGTATATATGTTTGTGATGGGTACATTATTTAGAAAAAAAAATTTACAAACTGGAAATAATCCTAATGTCTTTAACATTATTCGACAGCATAAATTGCTGCCCTTTCATCAAAAGAAATTTAAAAAGTATAACATATGGGTGCAAGTATAAATGTGTATGTGAAGGAGTGGTTTTATACGTGCATTTGTTACCTATTATTGCCAATGTTTCAATGCACCTGTCTTTGTAAATTTGTAAATTTCCACGGAATGTGAATAAAGTTGTTTAAAAAAATGAGAGAACGGAGAGAAAAAAAAAAGGAGCTCCCAGGTTGCACTCCGGTTGGGTTGAGCCCTGCGATTACCCCAAATGCGGGTGACTCGGGTGCGTAATTTTTTCGTAGGAGGGACAACGTTGGCGCTATCACCTGCAATAAACATGAGTGGTGGATATTGTACATAATTTATTTGACATTGTTAGTTATCATTATATGACGAGAGATAATATACACTACATAAAACATTACCGAATGAAGAAAGTCTTCTAATTCAAAGACGAATGATTCATTCGTGTTGTCTATATACTTGGCACGATATGCAATAGTACAATTAAAACCCAAAAAAGTTAAAACTTCCTAAAACGATTCGCACCAAACCCGACTTGCACCCATTCCGACATAGACCAGGACTAAGCCGGGTATGACCTCTAGAATTACATTGTAGAGACCACCATCCTGACAGGTTGTGGTAGCGGGGAGAAAGTCTGCATACCAAGAATCCCGATGATTCCCTCCGATCTGCCGTTCATTTTCTCCAATTCCCTATAAAAGTCTATTTTTAAATGACCATTAATAAAGCACAAGGTCAAACGCTTCACGTGGCCGGCATTGACTTGAGCGATGAGTGCTTCTGACAAGGCCAACTGTATGTGGCATTTTTCCGAGTTAGCACACCGGAACACTTATGCGTGTTGTCACCAAGTGACTGTACATCCAATGGCATCTACAAAAAAGCCCTTACTTAATTTTTGTGTGTTAGAAGCACACCTCAATGCAATAGTACAATTAAAACCCCAAAAAGTTAAACATTCCTCACGGCTGTTTGTGCCCTATACCAGAGCGCTCTTTTAGTTTCGGTGACCGGAATTCTGACACCGGGTATAAAATTTTCATGTGCACCGTAAAAGACTATTTAAGTTTTTGGCGGGGAAAATCAGCTGATGTGTGTGTAAAATCAGTAAAATATAAATCATTACACACTCGTTCTGGATAAACACAGCGCTAAAATTCTTTTGTGTACTATAACTTTGTTCTCTGCTCTATTTTTGATTGCATTTTTATTTGTTTGAAATTAGTTTTGACGGAGTTACAGACTTTTGAAAACAGCGTCATCATTTGAGGAAATTCATAAAATAAGTAATCTTTTTATTAATTTAATATCTAAAAATCGGCCCATTCGTTTGAGTTTATAATTATAAAGACTTCTCGAAGGGAAGCTAAAGATTATTTCCACATACTTTTTTTTTTGGTTTCATATCTTGAGAATGTGTGGTAGTCAGTTTTGTGAGTTTGGCATTACAAGAACAAGCATATTGTCACCAGATTTTATAACATTTAAATCACTGTAAACGCATTCCTGATACTCACAAATCTTAAATAAGGTTGTAAAAAAATAGCTTTTTGTAAAGCACCATCTGTTTTTGCATTTTCATTCATTTATAATGATATTTAGCTACGTATATAAGCGTCAGAAAACATGTAAATCTATAGATAGATTACTTCCACATACTTTGATCTATCTTTCAAGTCTTGTTAATCTTGTATTTATAATATGAATTTTTTTTTAATTGTATGTGAGATAAGGACTGTTCTATTAGTGTTCTTTGGTAGACAATCCTGTGCACACGACGGCTGCCAAAGAATTCTAAGTAACTGTTTGTATATCTTCTTTCATTCAAAGATAAAGCATTCTACATCCTGGTGTTAGGCTTGATAGTCCCAAATATTCCTTTATCTTTATACATACACAAGTAAACTATACTACATAACAACGAAATGGAACATACTGTTTTGCATCATATGAATTGTGCCAGTGCACTGTGCAGAGCCTGTGGCAAGAGAGCATTAACTTCCGAAACAACACGTTCAATTCAGAAAACACTGAACTGTTCTAATTACGTTAATGATCTGTTCTTTGTGTTTGGAATTAACGTATCAGATGATAAACCCATACAGCATTCGACTATATTTTTTAAGAAGTGTTACTTACGAATACAAAACTCAAAAAGGAGGCATAATGAGAAGTGTCTTGAAACAGCCAAGTTACCGTCGGAAAACAGCACATCTGGAAAGACTATGACCATAATTTAACTATAAGTGAATGTCAACTGTGCAATTATGTTGCAAAGACATCTTTTGGTGTTTTAAAAACAAAAAGCTGCTCTATCCCCTGTGATGTTCTTTCTGACCCCTCCATGTCTAGTCAGTCATTTAGCTGTAGTCAGTCAGTTAGTTGTAGTCAGTCAATTAGCTGTAGTCAGTCAATTAGCTGTAGTCAGTCAGTTAGTTGTAGTCAGTCAGTTAGCTGTAGTCAGTCAGTTAGCTGTAGTCAGGATAGCTCTGTACAGTAGGAGGTTGATGTGCCTGCCCACATTAGTGATGATATTGTTCAACTGGAGGTTGATGTGTCAGCTCACATTAAAGGCGATACCATTGTTCATTTGGAGGTGGATAACACTACTCACCCTAGCATGCCAGTTTTTGTTGCCACATCTACACCTACCAAGTCAGTTATACATACGACAAGTACATCCACCTCGCCTGTCTTCAAAAGCGACATCACAGTACAACAGTTACTTGCTAAGCCACCTTCACAACCACTAACACAAAAGGAAGAACCCCTATTCACATCCATTGTTAGAAAAAAACTAGAAACAGCAAAAAAATAATATCATAAAATGCAAATCTAGAGGACAGCCTATTGTACTACAAAAACTAATTAAACATAGAAGAGAAACATCAGTCACCAGAACGCCAACAAAACGTAAGCGATCTCAATTTCTCCACATTGTTAGGAAACATATTGTTGAAACATCAACTGACTCACTAGACCTGCAGCAGGCACATGAGAGGAGAATTTATACATTCCACTATTTCTAAAATTGAAAGACGCGCCAGCGGTATTAAAAATATAACTTCACAATTAAAATGTATAATGGAAATTCATTTGTTACAAATTTCTCCATCTGTGAATGTACAGATTCCTCTTATTAAAAAAAGGAAGTGTGAATGATAATTGAGCGAAATTTTGGGGCTAGAGCAAATTATGGCAGTTGTTGCGTGAGAGTGACAGAATTAACAGAGTGTGGAAATCATTTAATAGATGTATTTATTAAATACACCTATTTATCTATTAAATTAAACATTTCGTTTTACTCATGACCATACTCGTTTTTACATGACCATCGTAATGTATGATTGAGAGATAATTGTTAGCTCTCATGTTTTGGGGACAATTTGGTGTGTTATTTTAAGGTAATAAATGTGGACTTGCAATTTAATGTTTCAATAATTAATGTTTGACGCATGAAACCAAAACAAAACTTTGATATCCATTTTCTGCAGGTTTTCTACTTTTGATTTCTGTAATTTGTTATGCATGTTGATTGTGACCGTTTTAGTCTAAATTGCATTAGAAACAAACCATAACAAAATATAAAAACAACGTAAATTTTACACTATTTCAGACTATTATATCTTCTGTTCTAATTGTGATAAAATGTTTCTTCTTGTTCTAAAATTTACTCTAACATTTCTAGTCTAGCTTTACGCAAAATTAAAGCCGGTATTTATAATAATAAAGTAGCCTAAAAACATTAATTAAGCCCTATCAAAAGTAAAATCCGCCACCTTTTTTTTTCCAGTTAGGAAGTTACCAAGTGACCTCTGTCACGATAGCTATAAATAGCGCGGTCAGGGAAAAAGGGGAAACAACTAAAAGATCGCTGGCAAACAGCCGTGTCCTAACACGATTCGCAGTAAATCCGACTTGCACCCATTACGGCAATTTTATATAGCATAACTTCCTGTCTACAGTACTGTTTATCAGTTCTTTCCATGTCATGATGTCAAACTATGCAGAATCTACTCTTATTGCCGTCCTCTCTTTTTCATTGTATCTTTGGTGTTGTCACGATATACCTCAACTTCCTTCTTCTCATGACATGACCAAATGAAAGTGGTTTGCTTCTTTCTAACCTGAAAGTTGTGTGTGTGCGTGCGTGTGTGTGTGCGTGCGTGTGTGTATATATATATATATATATATATATATATATATATATATATATATATATATATATATATATATATATATATATATATATATATATACGGGTTCCGCTGTTATGTTCATGGCTTAGTAGATAATAACGCTGCAAGTGACAGCAGTCCTTTTCCGGACTAGCCCTTTTCAGGGCTTTGCTACGCCAGCTGACAGACACTATTAGTCCTTTTAAGGGCCTAGTATTTATCAACACAGTACCAGAGTTGATATAGTTACCTAATATCTGAATAGCTTTTACGCTGGGTTGTAACTTACAGGCTTCAGTTTAAGTTGAGCGCATCGTGCCTCGCCATATGCACAAGAAGGCAAAACTCCCAAGGGAAATACAACAATTAAGAAAACGTTGTCAGGATTTTTTCATCTCTTATCTAATGTTCAAAATAGTTTGAGTATTCACACCAAACTTTCACCTTTCACGCGTTCGGGCAGCGGTGGTTGCGGTTGCAATCTATTTTACGTGATGCGGTTGCTAACCCCAATCACAACCTCATATTAATCGCATTGTGCGACATGCAAGAGAGAGTAGTAGGTCTATTCTTTCTTTGTATCTTGAAAGGCCACTGGGAACAGCACAGGGAACAACACCGGGAATAACACCGGCAAAACACCGCGAACAACACCGCGAAAAACACCAGGAACAACACAGGGAACAACACAGGGAACAACACCGGGAACAACACCGGGAACAACACAGGGCTAAGGCTAAATTAATGGCAATAAATATAACTATCAAACGTGTTCTCTATATCTTCGATGTTACAGCACAGCTGATCTATGATTCAGATGCCTACAAAGTGACAACCACCGTACACCAAAAAGCAAAACTGCACTAATTGTTGAATAGCTGCACACATTGCTCTCACGAACTTTCAGACGAAAAACATCAAGACCTTACAGTTAAATAAGTAACAACAACAAAAACAAACATTGCTTCACTGCACAACTTGATGTATATGACAGTCATGAATGTTTTGACGGAAGATCAAATCAAGAAAGAATCATCAGTATTACCCTTCAGCTCCTCAAGGAATATAAACTTTCAACAAACTCTTCCTGTCACGTGCCATCAGCTCAAGGTCTTTCCACGTCTTCACCCCCCCCTCTTCCCCCCCCCCTTCCCCCCACCCCCCTTTTCAAGTCTGTCTCCAATTCTCTTCTCCATGTGTTCTTTGTTCTCTCTTAACCTGGGGATTCCAGAACAATGAATGCCTGGTAATCTTATCATCAGGTTTCCTTAGTATATGTCCACTGGCAATAGTCTGGTTATGGTCATCACTTTCACATTAGTAATTTTGTCATACCTCTACTTTCCTTCTACTATATGCAAACAATCAATTTACGAAAGAATGAAAATGTAAAAACTTTAATGTACAAAAGTGCTTCAGAAAACTTAACACTGACCCTAAAAATGAATCGGAAAAAAACGTAACAGCCGTAATTTAAGGACAGAATACACATACTGATGTGTCTATATAAATGCAGCGTTGTGCGACAGAGAATTGAGAAAATTATACCCCAGGGAAATATTGTCTCGGAAAAACAAGAACAGAAGTCATGATAATGTCAATGGAAGGTTTGCTTCTATTCCGTCAAGCAGCAGGCATGACTTAACAAATGAATCATAAACGTTGTGATACATCCGATGACTAGAAACAAACTGATAACCAGTTCACGCACAAAAGTTTTTTTTTTTTTTTAAATTTAAACAAGTGGGATTAGAAATAGTACACGCGCTTAGAAAATCCAATGAGAGTTCACTTTGACAGTCCCATGAATGACACAACACACACAAGGGAAATACAGTCAGGAATGTCTGTAAAGAGAAAAAAAGCAGGCGGGACTTTCTTTTTAAATAAGTCACAAGAACCAGCTCATACAATAATACTTTAGAGTGCTTGCCTCGTGCAGTTCCCGGGGGGGGGGGGGGGGGGGGGTGGGAGGGGGGAAAGAAGGGGGTTCTGTGAGACACACACACACGGAAAGGGGTCTTCTGCTATCGTAAGCACATCATAAGAAGTCACTAATGTGAGGTTGTGTATGTAGCTGTCAGTCTCATTATGCACAATTAAATGCTATAGAAACCACAGCTGCTTGAGTACATGAATGACTAGGCTTCCTACAAAGTGACGAGGTGTGATGATGACACTATGCGTAATAACAGAGCAAAAGGACAAAAGAAGAAGAAATAAGAAAATCATATGCTTAACCCAAGACAAGATGTAAGTCAAAGCAAGCTAAGTCCTATTGTAGGCTTCAAGGTCAGATCGGATCGCAAGCTTACTATGGTAAAAATTGTATTACCAGTGGGGCAGGTGGGGGTACGTGCCCTCTGCGCCAAATGTTGGGGGCGCTATTGTTATGGTTAAATGCAAAAATTATACTTGTCATTTATGACAATCCCATTTATCCCACTTCAAATATGTGTTATAGGTGTGTGGTGTAATCGTAGGAAGAGTCAAGTGATTGGGTGCTGTAGAGAAGAGCAACAGCCCCCACTTTAGTGTTTGTTTAGAAGGAAGAGGTAGGAGGAATTGACTGGTTTCACGTATAGTGAAAGAAACCTTTGATCACCTCTATAATGAAGTTGAAGAAAGATATGTCCGTCTCCACGACTTGTATTCAAACCTTACAAATCTTTTAAATGTTAAAGAATTATTGTTTGATTCAAATGAAACCAGCAGCAATCAAGGCCCAAAGTATCTTGAAGAAAAGTTGTCTCAACCTTGGACAGCTTTATAGCATTGATTTGGGCGGTTTGCAGCTTTATGAAGAAATCCTGTATTGTAAGATACTTCTCAAAAAGCCGCGCAAATGATCAGATTTCAAAAGCTGAGGAACTCCTCAAGTTTATTGTTCAGTATAGCGATGAAAATTGTTTTTCAAACTTAAGAGTTGCTGTTCAGATAATACTCTCTATTGCAATTTCAATTTCTAGCTGTGATATCTTTTGACAAGTTAAAACTGATCTTATCATATTTGAGAGCTTCAGTGTGGTAAGAGAGACGTTCTGCTTAGGTCTTGATTAGCATTCAACGTGAGGAAGTTGAAATACCAATGTTTGATAAATTATTGATCAGTTTCTTCAGCTAAAGTTTAAAAAATCAATTTTTAGTGCGAATTCCCAATCATTTTTAAATATATAGTGAAATAAAGTGTCGATTCTGTTGTTCTTTTCCGAATTTGTTTGTAAATACCATTAGCAATTGTTGTAAATACGCCCTGATATTTTCTGCAATTTCTAAAAGCCCTTCTATTTAACAAAGCTAAATTTGTTCAAAAAATCTTGTCACATAATGCTCCAGCATATCTATGGGCAATGTTCAAATACAACGAAAGACGCAGTCAACGCTTAAACAAATTGCACGTACCCAAGCCTAGGCTTGACTTATTCAAGAAAAGCTTAGCGTACTCTGCTGCTCATCTTTGGAATTATCTTCCACATAACCTAAGAAACAACCTCAGTCCCTGTTCATGCAACCGTAGACTTTCCGAATACTTTATGAGTTCTGATTACATGCCCCCCTTATCAAATTATCCTTTCTTATAATGTCAACTGTAGGTTCTATTGAGGATGTTTGTACTTTTCAACATATTTTATGCCATGCTTATAAGTAGTTAATGTTAATATGAGTGTGCTATTTTATTTTACTCTACAACGTTGAATTCCTTGAAATTGATATGTAAAATGCATGTGAGAATAAATGAATTCAGTATGAAAGGTGAGAGAAAGGAAGGGCAGAATGTCAGACGGGCCTCCGTGCCCAATTCTCAACCCTTTGAAAATAAAGTTCGTTCGTTCGTTCGTTCTCTATGTCTGTCTGTCTGTCTCTCTGTATATATATATATATATATATATATATATATATATATATATATATATATATATATATATATATATATATATATATATATATATATATATATATATATGTCTTAGTCCTCGAAATACTAAACAAGAGAGCAAGGGATGGAGTGGAACACATTCAAGTAATAACCAACACAAGCCATATTCCCAACTCTGTCCAATGTATTCAAATAACTGTGACCACAAAATTACAACAATATATATAGTCAGCGAAGTGTATCACATTCATGAAAATGCCAGATCACAAAATGCATTATATTCACACACAAAAAAACATCTTCTCGCACTCAACAATTCAAGTTCACCATCATCACCCAAAAACCTCGTCGCTCTCCTGACCCCCGTTTCTTCCCTGCACCAATCAGAACTCTCCTTGCATTAACCCTGACCTGCTGACCTCCCAGTTTCGTGTTGTCAAGCTCAAACCACTCTACTCACTACCTCTCATACACGACTGACATTACGTACCTGCTCCCAGCGAAGCACAGACAGTCCAGTTTGTTAATCAAGCTGTGACAATATATATATATATATATATATATATATATATATATATATATATATATATATATATATATATATATATATATATATATATATAATAATGCATATTACTGATAATTAATTATAAGTCAATGCCTATTAAGCAAAGCACCTTTAGTTTTCAACTCCTTCCTCCATCCAGGTTTTTTGTGTTTTGTTATTTACATCAAAACAGGTGTAAATAACATGCTATTTTAGGTAAAATGTTAAATTTAAAAAAAAAAAAAAACTATTTTATATACAATTTTCTTTTAAAATGGTGTTTATTTCACCGAAAATGGTAAGTTGTTTATACGGTACCTGTTTTGATGCAAACAAAACCAAAAAACCTTGGGGGGGGGGGGGGGAGACCAAGTGTGCTTTGGTTAATATACATTGACTCTAAATTAATTATCGGTAATATGTATTACTAGAACCTCACCTGACATTTCAATTACGACCATACCTGTACTAATCAGTATGTTTTCTTCTTCTTCTTCCTCGTTCGCCCTGAAAAGGACGGTGGTTGCGTTGTGTCTGTTTACGCCGTAGCTGTGATATCTGCACCTTTCGGTCGACACATCCGATTTCAGCACGGCATTTTTTAGGGACCGGGTTTGCCTTCCCATTGCGATCCGTACTCGCTCAGCCAGACTGCACTGCTGCAGACTGTTTCCAGGACCACCACGTGGAGGTGGAGTACGGTCTTAGTCAGCTCTGGTTCGCTGACTCTGATGCAAGCAGTCAAGCTATGGGTCGCTGACTGCATTCTCTATTGCTGCATTATTATTTCGAAAGTATGTTTTAATTGTTTCTTTTGTTAAATACTTTTGACTATTTGATGCACTACCTTAGGTTTGACCTATTTATAGAATGATGTCAATGCGCTATAACCGAGGGTCTGTTATCAGACAAAGACAGATTAGGGTCACTGCTTCCTCATGTAATGCCTACAAGACGACCAATATGAGGTTCCCTTCGTGGCTGGCAATCTCATCATCACTATATATAACATCCCAGCTTTTTCTGTCACTAACGCGAAGGGATGCAACTTTGGTTGAAAGTTAGAAATTAATTGTATTGTTTCCCTTATATGTACATAAGTAAATATAATTAAAATAGTAACACTTACCAAAGAAGAATGCGCAAATGACGGTGTGCTTAAAAATATATTTATAGAATGTGTGATCCCGTATACAGACATTGGGATCCTCGCTGCTGCTATAGTCCGTTCACCAATTGATGTTGAGCTTTAAAATTTTTTTTCTAAACAACTACCTGATGTAATGAATTCATATTTTGCATGTAGTCTTATATTATCCATGACGTTATGAAAACATTTTTTGCCTCCAGAAAATGTATCTAGATTGAGATATCTATTCATCAGGTTATATTAAAAACACACTCCCCTACCGGTATTAAAATGTAGCATGTCAGCAGTACAGTTGTTTTGCACGGGCAATAAATGGTTTTTTAATAGAAAAAAATAAATTTTAAGACGAAATCATGACATTTCGTGCACCGCAGTTGTCTGCTGTTGAAAGCTGAAATAGTGCGACATCATTAGTGCAAATCTGTAAAGTCAGTGGCGTATTGTGAGATTATTGTAAAGTTATAGCTGCATTGTAGTATATTGAAACATATTTTTTTTTTCTGAACATATAGAATAATATTACGTGTCGTATACAATATAGTTTTGAATAGTTTTTTACCCCCACTATTTATCACTACTTATAGCTGTTTCCTATACGGGGAGCAGATATGGATACGCCTCTGATCCTACTTTTGACATTTATGACGTAGTATTCTGTAAAAGTTAATTTTTAAGCCGTGCTTCTTGTAAGATTCGGAGAAGATCAAAGGAATTTACGGTTTTGAAGAATGCAGAATTGATATTGACTTCACAACAACATATTTGTAACGTCATGAATAATATAAGACTACATGCAAAATATGAATTCATTACATCAGGTAGTTTTTTGGAGAAAAAAATTTTAAAGTTGAACATGTGGTGAACGGACTATACGTAGTTCGTGTACTGTGGTAATGCACAGTGGTTTTTTTAAAAATTCTTTTGAATAAGTAAAATTGCCATTAGGTATTGGTGCTTTTAAATTTAATTCCCGTCTTATGACGGGCTTTTACACTTGTGTATAAATAAATTGCTAAAGAAACCACCGCTGCAATAGCATATTTATATTTTCCTTTTGCAATAGGTCGTCTGCCGTGGTAGCTTAATGCTGTATAGGGAGTGAAAAGGATAAGGATGATGATAATAAATAGACTATCAGTCGTTTAATGAGTTCTTGACCAAATGTTGACACACAACAAATAATTAACACACGCACACAACAAGATAAAGGTAATCCCAAAACATAAACCGCCGTGGGGGGCTGAAGTGTTAGAGACTTTACTATATTAGGTCTTGTTTCGAGAAGTGTGGTGATCAGTTCCCTTTCTCGCTACCTTTACCTTTTTGTGTTAGAGACTTCACTATACTAGGTCCAGCTTCGACGAGGTGGGGGGGGGGGGGGGTGTTGACCAGTTCCCTTCCTCGCTGCCTTTATCTTCCTTTTCCCAAGGGCAGAGTTGTGGCGCAGTGGGTTCAACTCACAGGCATGAGAGGAAGAGGAAATTAAGTCCACGGTGACAGAGGTGGGGGTAACCTCTCGGTTATCACTATGTTCGCCAGCTAGCCACAAAGTGATACGGGTGCAGTTTCATAAGTCTACCCATGCTGGTTTCAACGGAATTTCATGCAAGACTTCTGCCGTACATCTTCGTTGTGCGCCACGGATAACGACCCCTCTCGGGGTCTGAACTAAACTGGTGGAGGATCTTGGAGTCACTGGATCCCTAAAGATGTGGTATGCAGAACTCACCGATGAGTGCTATATGCTCTGACACCCATCAATCCACTCCCAAATCATGGTTCAAATGATAACTGAGTCATCAGTGAATGACCCCAAGTCTAAGGTGGACCAATGTGCCGAGAAACTGAATGGCTGCTGGGTAAGCAGTCGCGAACATTAGCTGCTTGGAGGGCGAGCGGGGCGGCACCAGGCAGATGGACTCCGTAAGGACAACCCTTGCCTCTTCCCTGATATGGTTGCTTTACCATGGTGACAGAATACTTCCACCCTTTATTGCAAATACACCACGAGTATTTTAACTATCCAGAATCATCGCGGGAGCTACGGAGATCGTGCTCTGTCGTCGATACGTGCAGCAAATGAAGTGAGGAAGAGCAGCGTTAGATACCAATTTACAGCTGGGTGGACTGACGCCACCGTGTTTCAAACCAAGCATCTTTGCCGCGAGAGGCCAGCACACTTACCACTCTGCCAATTAAACGCTTACGCGCAAAATAATCCGTTCCAGTAAGAGTTACCGCAGTAAAGCTGGTGACAGCTTCTAAAAAGTTCCTAAAGTAAAACTTACTCAGCTGTTTCTTCTACCCTGGGTGTATAGGTTTGCCAAAGAGAGCGCCAAAAGTAAAACTTACTCAGCTGTTTCTTCTACCCTGGGTGTATAGGTTTGCCAAAGAGAGCGCCATACTATCCTGTCGGATGTCTTCTTCCTGGCCTGGTTCCAATCTGGTCCTCGGTCCTTTAGAGACTTTAAAATCTGTCCTCCCAGCAAACTCTGGATTGTCCTGGAGGACTGGATCATCCCTGGTTTCCCATATTTGTCGTGGTAGCCGATCTTCTCTCATTTTGCAGACATGGTCAAACCATCGTAATTGGGACTGTTGCACTTGGATCTGCAGGGACTAGGTTTTGAGGTCATGACGTATCGTCTGATTGCGGACCATATTTCTTCTTGTTACTTCAACCACCTTCCTCAGATACTTCATTTCTGAGGCTTGGAGCTGGCTTTTGCCAGCATCCATAGGTCAAGACTGAAAGATAGGTGGAGCGGTCTACAGCCATCTTCGTCTACTTGCCAATTTCTCTTTCGCTGAGGAATCTTCGACTTATAACCCGAAAAAGCCTTCCCCGATTTATGCCGAACATAAAGCAGGCCTACAAACTGATTCCATAAACTGTTATTTCTGTAAGAATTCACACAATTCAGACTGAAAAACTGGCCTTCAGACTGGTCTCGTTACACTTAGTACAGTTAATCCGGTGAAATAATAATCATCATCATCACCACCCGTCAACGCCCATAAAAGCATATGCCTTCAACAAACTTATGACAGGTCTTCCTTGTGCGTGCGATCAGCTTTAAGTCTTTCCCTGACTTCCATTGGCTAGATAAAATCTTTGGGGTGTTAGTTTTCTACAGAACGGGGTTGTCGATCCCATGACTAACCCTTCTTGGTTGCTTTTATCATTTACGACATGCGTGGAAGGCTGGAGTGTTACTATTGTTTGCTCTTCTTTCGGGTCCGGTAACACACGGATTATTCTTTTAAAAAAAAAACGTTGGAACAAAAATGTGCTAAACTGGTGATAGACTTTATATCCTCATCATTTCACTTATAGCTCCGTATGTCCCCTGTCTCCTTGCATGACTATATTTGTTAAAAACTTTGAAATAACTGACACTTACATGGTAACACTATATGAAAAATCTGAGTCGCAAAAAATTCCTTGCGTAAAACATTGGAAAACCCCTACGTCCTAAAAGAGCTAGAGCATTCATGTGCTCTAGCAGCGGCGGTTTTTGTTGCAATTTATTTCCCGTGATGGTGTTGCCATCCTCATGCACAAACTCATATTAGTTGCCTCGTACGACATGCCTGACGGAGCAGCTGTCCTGTTCTTTATTTGTCTCATCAGTGAGCCCCGGGGAACAACAAGGGGCAAAGACTTTATATAATTAGGAAAAAACCCAATACAGACTTTCTCATGAACTGTTGCTACATACAAGGTCATATTCTCATGAACTGTTGCTACATACAAGGTCATATTCTCATGAACTGTTGCTACATACAAGGTCATATGCCATGGATCTATTTGTTGCTACCTCGTGCTTAGCCGC
Source organism: Oreohelix idahoensis (assembly GCA_024509875.1). Lineage (NCBI taxonomy): Eukaryota > Metazoa > Mollusca > Gastropoda > Stylommatophora > Oreohelicidae > Oreohelix > Oreohelix idahoensis. Next base: position 203,673 of record JAMPIV010009817.1, on the reverse strand, counting down.
GGTAGGTACACGAGGGAACCGCTTTATACCGGTAACAGAACTGCGTTTTTCATACCTCACTTCTGTTGAAGGACAGCAACGTCAGTGCAGTAACATTCAACCTACATCTTTATCTAGAGTTAGGTTGATTAAGAGTAGCATATACCAACGCTAAAGTCAAATGCTACAAAGTGAGTTTCATCAAAATCATCATCATCATTTTCCTTTGCTTCTCCATAAGGAGCATGGAACCACCATTGTAGCTGGTCAAGTAATAGGAAGCCTCCACCAAGCATTCACATTGCCCTTGCAGCAGTTATTGTCTGTGGCAATTTATTTGTCAAGAGGTTGCCAGTTCAATGCGCAACCTCATATTAATCACTTGTACGACATGCCTGAATGTGCATTACATTAATTCCTTATTTGTCTCCATGGAGACTCCGGGGATCTACCAATAGCAAAGTTGTTAGTTGTATAAAAATGTAAGTGTGTAAGTGTTAACCCGTTACATGTCATTTAAGACGAAAAGAATCAACCCGTTATAAACAAGCTAACAATGTTGTTGTTGTTGTTATTGATCCAGCGACGTTTGGGCTCTCGCCCTTCGGTCCAGTGCCATGTTGTGGAAACAAGCTAACAATAAAGTTGTTTCATGCTACATAACAAACCAACATCAAAGTAGATCTGAGCACATAACAAAGAGAAAGCAAAGACATATTTGCATTTTTTCCCAGCACTTGATTCAAATAAGCCATTCACAAAGCCAGGAATTTACTGCTGGAATTCATAATTCTAAATTTCGCGTGATGTAAAGGGTTAGATGAATTACCATGTATATTTGATGTGTACAGGTCACTCGCCAGCTGATGCGTGACGACACAATGGATGCAGGGTGACTCATCTTTTATTTACAGGTCAATGAATGTGCCTCGTACTTGAAATTTTATTTACTCACATTTTTTGGTGAGTAAAACTCACGCAATAGAGCAAACACAACAAGTAAAGGAAAACACATGTTTTAGCGATCCACTTTAATTAGTGATACAAAACCCATTAAAAATCTTGAATGAGATTGTTCTTCCCAACGCAACGAATTCCAACAAAACTAAAACAATGTTCACAATGTTTGTGTACAACGCCTCCTGATACTGTTCAAATTATGTGTATGTAACTAACTTCTGTGATCCTATTCTTAATTATGTGTGCAAAGTCACAAAGTTATGTCATCCTTTCACAGCAATTATATTGTAAAATTTCGATGATTTGTATATGGCGGGCCCGGAATAGGTCACTCACCGTTCCCACAGATTCTGGTGGTTTAAATATATATCATGATAGAGGATCACTTGCTAAATTTCAGCGCCCTGGATCGTCTGAAAACTAGTGAACCAAGGGCTCAGAGATTTGAAGCATCCAAAACAAAACAGACAACAACAAAATTAGCTCCTATCAAATTAAATAAAAGTGTTTTTAAAAAAGATATCAAGAGGAGATGGCGACTGTGGCAATGAGAAAGAAGCTAATAGGTACATTTAGTTTGTCCCGTTACTTTATTTATCGAACACCACAGTCAGGTTTTTCTTTTCCTGAAAATTCCAGTGTTAAAGATAGAGACGGCAACCCAAAACCTACATAGACAACAAAAGTAGAGATAGTCATTATTGTTTAAAAATAAATAAATATAAACAGAGGAGGTGATTGCTCAGATATCGCAAGGAATAGGGACTTGTCGGGATAACTCTTTCTTCTTCTTCTTCTTCGTACACTCTTAGACGTCCACTTGAATGTTCTCAAAAAAGCAGTAGTCAGTTTGAGACTATTTGAATCCCCGTAAAGCTTTTCCACGAAAGGAGCTAGCGTCGGCCATACGCACTTTCTCTGTACCACATATAAGGGGCAACTTTGAAGCAGAAGTTCAGCAGTCATTTTATCAGTGCCACAGTTACACTGATCGGTAGTTCCTATCTTTAGCTTGTGGAATAGATGGTATCTCAATCTGTTGTGGCCAGTGCGGAGTCTGAAGATTATCACTTGTTCTCTTCTGTGGAGCTGGTAGTAAGCATCATTCTGTGTGTGCCCTGGATGTTCAACATTCCATTTGTTTCTGTATCTGATTCTGATAAAACTCTTTGCCTCCTCAAAAGTTATGCTTGCATCAGGCTGAGGTAGATGTAAGCCGTCTTTTGCCATTCTGTCAGCCTCTTCATTGCCGGTGATTTTACAATGAGATGGGATCCATTGGATCACAACACTTTTGAATCGTTGACAAAGTTTGTGGAGCACTATTCTGAGGTCATCTAGGTCTGTATTATTTTGGCTTTTCAACGTTGCAATTACTGACTGTGCATCAGTAAAGAAAGCAACTTGTCTCTCTGTGCTTTCTTCTGTCAATATAACTTCTGCTGCAGGTTTCAAGGCCTCTGCCTCTACTCTGAAGTTGCTGGAGAATCGTCCTGTTGCCACTGACAGCCTTCTTTCTGCACCAGTGCTGAAGGTCAGAAAGACACCCCCACCTCCATTTTCTGTTGCATTTGTTGCTGATCCATCTTGTGTATGCATGGGTCCAGGTGTTGCATGGGTAATGTTTCTCTATGTATTTTGTCGCTATTGATTTTCTATCTGTTGCAGTTTTGCTCTTTTTTTCTTTCAATTCCAGGAATGTTTTCTGTCATTTTAGGGAAACGATTTGTTTTCCAAACTGGAAGCTTGTGTGCCGTGTAGATGGGTTTAACAGTGGATATTTCATCTATGGATACTACTGCTCTCATTTGTGGTTTGGTTGATTCTACAAAATTGCTTCGTTTGAGTCTTTGCCTTCTAAGAGCATTTATTCTATGGCAAAGTGGGTGGTTGATAAAGTCGTTATTTTATTCCCGTTAGTGATATCCACCAAAAGATAAATATAAGTGGATGGAAGCAGACATCATCATCGGTTGATAAGATCTCTATGGTGTTGTTTGCTCCACTGTAGTGTATGGAATGTCAACTTGACCTACGCAGTGGTGTGTAGACATGGATTGAGTGTATAATGTGCGAATGTTAATAAGGGTTCGTGGTGTTGACAAATGTTCTTTTCTCACACTCATGTATGGCTGGAAGTCATCGACACCAACGACTGTGTACCTTTTCTAAAGTTTAATTGGACGTACACACTCGACAGCACAGATAGTGACAAATCACAGGTTGGCATAATACAGCATGGTACAGTGGATAAATGGTCTTGCAATGTTATGTTACATGGGCACTCATGTAGGATAATATTATAATGGACTGTCAGTAGCCAAGCACTCAGTATCGCCCATACATATATATCATCTGACTTCACTGACTGAGCACGTCAGCTTATAAATAATATTTCAGATGGCTTCTAAACCTAACCTCGTTTAGCGACGATTCTCCAACATAATGTTCAGCACATATTTTTCCATATAATAATATTGAACCGCTAATAACGGGTTCTCATGTGTAGCAGTGATCTCTGGACTAAACAAGCGATAATACGGGCATCCCTTTTCTCTTCTTGAAAGTCACTACATGTTTTGGTTCCAAGATGGCTTCACTCGTGAGCTGCCACTCACGTTTGGATACAGATAATGAATCTGTCCTAAAGTTAGTCATTTATTAAACATTTCATTGCTCTGTAGATTTGATCATGAACAATTGACTGCAATCTACAGGATATAGTGCTGCTAGGAATCGAAGTCGTTTTCATCGAGTCAAATATATTCTCTTAGACATTCAAATCGTACCTATCGAAAATGGTGGCTTCGTACGAGAGTTCATAAGAGTGTCTATTATTACCTTGGTATCAGAAATATGAAAATGCCATTCCTTGGCAATACGAATAAACACTGGGGTAAAGCATACACGATAGGTCTAGACGACTATCACTTTCCCCACAAATACTGAGATCACTTTTTCCCGGCGACAAGCCGACATAGAAAACACAGTCCCTATCAGGACGAAGCCAAATCACACCACTCTCTAGCGGCACATCCGCCGAATAGCCTTTGACCTCTCTAGAGACAACAGAACATATAGTTCGACTTAGATATGTAAAGATATACAGATATAAGACAGACTCGTCCTACTCAGACAAACAATACACATAAATTCAGGCCATAGATATTCTGAAGCAAGAACAATCTATTACTACCCAAACAAAGAATAAATCGCAGAAAACTGGATTTATCCGCGGAGTTCGATCGAAAGAGCCGACACAACTTTCAAGGGAAGTAACTCAATAATGACTTTCCCTTAAGCACTATTTTGTTTACAAAATATTTGCGAACATAACAAGTATACCAATGTATAATATTGTAAGATATCAAAGACTGCACGTAACAGTGGTCTGTTAGTCTTTTGAATTGTTCGGCCTGTTGCTGAACCCTGCAGTCTCTTCTATCTGTCATTGGCTGGAGGCATGTAATCTTTTCGAGTTCTTTTATAGGTGTTGACTTCATGCCTCCCGTTATAATTCTCATTGCTTGATTTTGGAGTCTGCTAATTTTATCGAAGTTTGTCTTAGCTGCTGTTGCCCACGCTGCCATGCCATATTCAAGGACTGGCCTCAGACGCCATGTGTACAGCGTCTTAAGCACTTTCTCATCTGCACCCCAAGTTGTTCCAGCAAGTATTTTCATAACTGCCATTCTTTGTCTTGCTCTCATTCGATTTCTGTCAACCTGTTTTTTCCAAGTCAGACGGCGATCAAAAATAATGCCTAGGTAGTTTGGATTTTTAAAATTTAAATGAAGATTTTCTCCGTTTAGCACTAGTTGGAACTATATAGTTGGATAACTCTTTGACAACCACAGTTTTAGCTCACAACGTGTCCTGAAATAGCCCGTGCTCTATTCTGCTGTTTATTTGTACAACTGACTTCCAAACGGGGGCGGACTGAAGGGTCGCGCAATAGGGCAGAGCCCGAGGGCTCACTTCGGTAGGGGGACCATGCTTCCCTGGCCTCCATCTAGCTCAGTGTTTCTCAACCCTGATAATAGCAACGCCCCCTTTTGACAACTAATATTTTAAAACGCCCCCCACCCTTTTAACACCCCCCTTGCTCTTTATCGTGCGAGCGCGCACACACACGCACGCACGCACGCACACACATATATACATATATTCCACCATACTTTTAAAAAAGCAATGCAGTTAATGAGTTATCTTTTCTTATAATATAAAGAAAAAGAGAAAGCACATTTTTAAAAGCATAGTTATATTAAATATGAGTTTAAGTACGGAATTATATACACCACAAGTTCATTATCCTTGAATTACAAATTGGCAGAGCAAATGATATAAAATTTGTTCTTACAACTCTATAACTATCATATTCACAATCATATAATTTTAATAGCGCCTAAATGGCTGCATATATTTCTCCAGATATGAATATTTAAGCCTCTCCTTATGCAACCACTTTAAATATGAAAAAATTGGAAACATTATTAGTTGATAATAATGATATAATTATATAAAAATTCACTTACCAATGAAGCTTAATGAGATCCTTGCGCTTGGTGTGACTCAGCCAGTTTTGAAATATTTGGTTCTAAGTTTGTTAAAAGAAGTCTCAAATCTCCTCTGTTACAAATCTGCAGTCGGTTTCGCTGCTTTTGTAGTAGCAACACTACTGCACTGAACCCCTTCTCCACCAAATACGACGTTGGGAATGCTGTAATTAGCAATTTAGTTTCACGCCAAAGAACGGGATACGCAAGCCTCTGCTGGATCCAAAATTTTTCGTAATGTGTGTGACTGAATCGTGCTTTTGCCTCGAAGTCATTTTGTAGCTCAATTAATTCTTCTTGTAAATGTTGACTAACTTGTTCCACGTCTGATTCAAATGGATTAATCACCCAATCCGGTATTATTAGTTCTTGCAAGTCTTTAAATCTTATGCTCTTATCATTTTTTAATAGCGTCCAAATGAGTGCAATAAACCTCTAAATCTGAATCTTTAAGCCTGTCCCCACCTAACTGCAGTAAACATGGAAAATGAGAAAGTTCTCGGCGACTAAGATTATTTTTATATAATGTCAATTTGTTGATGAACCCCATGATAATTCCTTTCACTTTAATCAGACTGATCTCATTTCCTTGTAGCTTAAGAAGAACCTCATTTAACTTTTCAAATATATCTAAAAGATAGGCCACATCGTTTCGCAATACTTCTCTTTCGATGCTAAATCTTCTTTGATTGAATCCAAAAACTCTACAACAGTATCAAATAATGCCTATAATCTTTTTAAACAGTTACCTTTGGACAGCCATCGTACTTCCGTGTGTAGGTGAAGACGTTCAAACTCTTCACCATTATCACAACAAAGTTTACGAAATAATCTATCGTTCAACGAATGCGCCTTAATTTTGTTAATAACACTGATAACACAGTTCATTGATTTGTGGAGTCTGTCACTAAGGTGCTTGGCGACTAAATGTTGTCGATGAATAACACAATGAATTGTTAAAACACCTGGTGCCACATTTTTTAAGTAGGCCAGAAACCCACGATGACGATAAACCATAGCTGGTGCTCCGTCTGTCGCACATGCGATGACATTGGAAAAAGGAATTTGTTTTACCAACAAAAATGTTTCAAGGGTTTCAAAGATTGATAACCCCTTTGTATCTGCTGTCAGTAGTTTTGCAAATAACATATCCTCTATGATATTTTCATTCTTTATGTATCTCACATATGCGAGCAGCAAAGCTTCGTTATCACGCACGACGCTTTCATCCAACTGTAGTGAAAATTCAGTAGACTGCAAATCAGTACACAGCTGATTTTCTACATCGCTTGCCATCTCATCTATTCTTCTTGAAACAGTATCATTGCTCAATGGAATAGAAGAAATGATGTCACTTGGATTTCTTTCCCCCATTGTGTTAATTACCTCCCGTACAGCTGGTAAAATTAAAGATTCTCCAATGTTGTGAGGTTTACCACACTTCGCAATCATGTGTGCAATTTTGTAAGATATAATGAGACCTTTATCATTGTGATTATACATTTTTTTAAACATATTAGTGACAGTGTTGCGGCTTTCAAACTTTTGTTTTAAATCCTGGAAGTAAGAAATATCTTTGCCAACTTTATCTGCGTGTTTCTTTGTAAAATGCTCGTTAAGCCGTGACGGTTTCATTGCTTCGTTAGAAAACACTTGCTGGCACAGCAAACACATTGGTAATTGTTCATTTACGGCTGAAGGTACAACACCGAATTTCAAATATTCAACTGAATATTGTCGACACTTTCTCTTTATTGCTGACATATTGAAAATTTTAGTATAATATCACTGCACATACATCTACACCTCGTCAAGCCTCAAAATTGACTGAGTTTAATTCTCTACACTCGAAACATCCAAAGATGCATTAAAACTAAGCTACAACTGCCCACAACGTCCCTGTTGCGTGAAGGCATTTACGGACAGAGTAGGGAAGGGGTTGTGATGTGTTCACGGGCTAATCAATGTTTGACGGGAATGTAATTCCAGAAGAAAATATGTGCCGAGAGTGAAAAGAGAAGGTTAGCTTGGGTGTGTCGAGAGACTAACAATTGTTTCGAGTGTTGAAGGGACATAAATCTCTGCCTACTGTCTCCTGACAATGGTAACATCCCAGGTACTAAAAATGTGCGTTTAGAATCCTTGAAACACTCCATGGGACGCAGGGCAAATAAAAACTATCGTGTTACAAGCTATGCGAAGGGGAATATCTTTTGTAATTGTTTCATATTGATTCATGTAAAAATGTCCACCACGCCCCCCTGAATGGAAGTAGCGACCCCCAATCGTTGCGACCTGTCAGAACGCCCCTAGAAATCTTGAAAACGCCCCCCAGGGGGCGGTACCGCCCCCGTTGAGAAACACTGATCTAGCTTAATAAAACGTGAAGTAAACAATCTCTTATTGTCCAGGGGAACAGATCACTGTCAGTACATAGTGTCCAAAACATTTGTGGCGTTCTCAAATAAACATTGCAGAAAACGCTTGTAATTTCTCTTTTTTTTGCCTCTTTTGGCGAAGCACGCCTCGTTCAACCTAGACACAAGGTCCGTCGGTTATATTAGGACACACGTCCAAATATATAAGATCTCTTAATCTGTTATTCTGTAGCAAGAAAGCACGCAAGAACTATTGGATCGAGTTTGATAATCGTTCCTTTCTTCAGACTTTTGCGAATAATAATCATCCACTTGTAAATCGGATGAAAATTACGGGCATGTTGCTCGAGTACCAATGAATTAATTTCAAGGTTTTTTTTTTTTTTTTCCAAAGTTCATCCTCTAATCTCGTTTTCTATCATTTTAAATACCGTTTTGCGCACGCTTTTTTAAGACTTCAAATGATCTCATGAAATATGAAAATGTAATCTTCTGTCCACAACTGTTTGTGTTCTTACTAACAAATCGAAAGGCGCATGTTTTATGTTACGCAAGCGTTCATGTTTCTTCTTATTTAATTTTTTTTTTTATTTTCTATGGTCACGATTATTACAGCTTTTCTTGTTTATTCATACACTTTGCAAAAAAAAATAAAAAAATAGAAAAGCGAGACGTTACACATTTAAAGGTGCATGCTTCAAATGAACTGAAATGTAAATAAAATTAAAAAGACAACGCTCTTACCCACTCACCCCTTTTTCTTCATTTCTTGCTCCGTTATATGTCTGTAGGTTATTCCATGACATTAACTGTTTCGCATGGTCAGAGCTGGCTTTATGTAGTGCCGGGTCGAGTTCAAAAAGTTTCGACCGAGTGACGAGATAACTGCATAACACGAAGAAGACTTTCATTTATTCGATGTTTTGTTTACAGTATGTGTCAAGTCTATATAAGTATTAACATAATTATACGTCAAAAACTTTGTGTCACATATTATAAATATCATTTTGATTACTGTACACCTCATCTATATGTTTTTCTTTTCATTTCCTTGCCTTCATGGATTAGTTTCACATCTGTCAATGCCCTGCGCGGAGACCTACGTGCCGGGCCCATTTCGGAAGAATTGGTGAAATCGGCCTAAAACCGGCTATGCGCGTGGTTTGTTTGTTGATGTATCTTCTGCTGCTAAAATTGCTGGCCACTCACTCAGTGCATATTGTTATGTGGCCAGCGTGAATAATACAGAGCTAAAAACCAGACAGATTGTGCGAGTATCACTCAAATATGTTGGCATTTCAAACACGACACGAGAGTCTAGATCCCTCGCGGTCTTATAAGGAGAGCAAGACTAGAATACTCCGTACTAGTGTGTCGTAAGGTCAACTGAAGAGGCCTTTTTTAAAGACTTGGAACTGAATGATTTAAAACAAACTTTTCGATACAAAAAATGTTCACTGCATATAAATATATATTTGCTTTTGTATTGACAGCGCACTACGTAAACCATCATAGGAAGTAAATAGACTGGCACATTCTCCTGTAGTTGTAGTGGCGCTTTGTATTTTAATGACAAGATGGAGACAAGATGAAAAATACGCAAGAAAAAAAAAGGTACCGAATATTATCACGTCCTTGATTATGGATATTTACCCGAAGATAAACAAGGCGATTGAGACAGAATTAAGCATGATGAGGAGGACATGGAAAGACCTTACGCTGATGGCACGCAGCTGGAGGGACCTGACATATGTTTACTTAAGGCTTATACTCCATTAGGAATGAAAGTTAATAAATAAAACAAGAAGATAAAAGCTAATGATGAAAGAAGAAATTATTATAGTTTCATCATTTTGTTTTTTCACTCTTTACGGAGCCCGGTGCCAACACTGCATTTGTCCCCTCGCTAGAAGCACACTCTAACGCAATCATGTGATCCTGAAGCGGTGGTTTTTGTAGCAATTTGTTTCACATGATGATGATCGGTGTCGTGAATTATTCTAATCCCCATATATAAATTAAAACGTAAATGCAAAGCCTAACAAATAAATTTAATAAAAGGAAAGAAGAATGGTAAAGAACAGTGCTGTCACAATGACTGTACTCGAAATCCCCCTGGTTTTCTACTTCGTCTGCAAATTGTAACGCTTTCACGTTGATAGTAAAAGCCTACTGTATTATTACCCGCTTTCTTCAATGAAACGTGTACTGTATTTCTTGGAAAAACCTTGAGATACGCAAGCTGATCAATGACCTAAATTTAATATTTCATTCATTCCATTTTATACACGGCGTAACTAAAAGACAGATGGACTAAAGGATAGAGAGAAGGGAGAGGCAGAAAGCAAGGACACGTGCAACACTAAACACGCGTCGCGCGATACACAATTGCTGCCATCACGCGTGTAAGGCCACATGCACTAACTTTATTTCAAATCGACAGTGATAAAATTCACTACCCATACCAGAGTTAGGTTTTAAAATCCTGAAAAACGCTTATTGGGAATTATGACATTATACCGGTTTACGTTTGAAAACATGACAGTACCCAGACACCCTCAAGTTTGGAAGTGAGAAGGTAGTAACAGCACGACTATCCTAGAAGAAAAATGCATATTGGCTCCATTAAATTCGTATATTTGGGTTCCTTAGGGTTTGCTGACAAAGAATATGTAAAACGTTACGCAAATAGTCTAGGAATTACCAAGTTATGGCCAAAATAAAATAGTGGGGGTGCCTGACAGCATGAAATCATTTCTGCTCATAAAAATTTTTTTATAACGTGTTTGAAAAAACATTACGTTACGGAAATAGCCTACCATGTTAACTCCTATTTGATTGGAGCGCAACAAATGAAAGACTAAACACGATTGGTCGGACTATAAATACTATCTTGTGTTGTCAGGGCAAACGTGAAAAGGAGTACTTTTTTGAAAAGATGTGTAGACATGGTTTGATTGGGTAGAGCTGCGAATATACTCAATTCAGAGCGTCTGTTCATTGCCACATCTTGTAATAAACCTACTAAGAAGCAGTGCGTTGAACACCAGTGTATATTTTTTATAAAATAAAGCCTGGGACATCGGCAGATCGGAGTTGTGCTATATTCATTGCCAGTCAACGAAACTGTTTATTATTATTTCCATGAATTGTGGTAAGCTTGAAATATTCAATATTTTAAAATGAAAATTGAATGTAAATTGATAAATTATGTCTGTATATATGTGTGGTTCAGTAGCGAACATGATGTAAAGCCTATAGTGCTCCAGCCTGAACAGAAGGTGTCGGAGGAAAGTAAAACTGCATGGAATGGCCAAACAGTACACTGACACCTAGATTATTAACTAGAAAGAAATAATGCTGGAATTGCAGAGGCGTAGTAACCATTAGGGAGGGAAATACTGGTATAAAGTATTTCAGATGAAGCTGACAGTTGGCCTAACGCTCTGAACTCAATGTTTGTGATGTATTGTGCTCAGTGTAGAAATGGAGTATAAATTAGTTCTGACGTAGAAGGTACAACCTTCTTGTTTCAGGGACCGTGGTCTTAAAGTTATTGAGCAGCACCTGGTCAGAGCTTTGCTGAAGCCAGAGGTGGACAGCATACTCCTTGGTCCATATAGCAACCAGTGGGGTGGCTCCAGAACTCATTAAAGTAATCGAGCAGAGGAGTCTTTTTACTGCAGTCATCACGCAAGATAAGAGAGTGTGGCCATGGAGCTCAACATTATGTACCCCATCTTAAAATGATAATGTAAAATAAAATTAAGAGGGGAATTTAATTGTTTTAATACCAGGAACTGAGAACATCTCCAATACTAGTTCCAATAGAAACAAACTATTGAAGTCATGATGACAAATACCAACAGAGCTTGAACAAAACAAAACCAGTATTACCTCATATTACCACTACACAACTGACACACATAGGATACCATTAATAATATATGTCACTACAAGAATCATATTAATAAATTCTGTATATATAACTTGTAATTAAAATTGATTGTGATTCCTGGTTCCCTTTGTATTTGAATCAGGACACATATACATTCATGACAGCACTGAATACATATTGTTATTTGAAAAGTTATCAGTGACTCCTTTAAGATATCCTCTTAGAGTGTTATATGTATGTGAGTGTCACAGTGTTGTCAAGTGTGGTGGAGTAAATTAAATTGTTTATCTGTCTGTTGTTGTTATGACTTACACTTCATCATACACATACCCTAGACATATAACGTAGTCATCACACTATTCCAGAATAATTCTGACTGAGGTATACATATGTGGCAGTAAGTAAGGTTATCTATAATACACTACTCTTATTAGATATAGACACCTTCACAGCTGATCTCAGTCAGTACACTAAGTCCCCTATAAATATTTATAACATCCCACTTTACCACAATCGGGTTAGGGTTAGTGTCGTAGATTTTATCAGATAGGTAATAGATGTATATAGTCCTGTCTGAGCAGAGGTGATAGTGATGACAATGTGAAAGTAAGGAGTAAGAAATAGTTTTCTCACGAGGTGATCGTGTAAGAGAAAGGGCAGTCTCTGGATAGAATAATTTATCTAATCCAGCCTATCTGGACGACGATATTTTAAATCAGACGCACTTTCTCTCCTTGTACGAAAATACACGTTACACTGCACTCACATGCACACAATTCTGTGACAAATACGCACGAACGTGAAAACAAACTATGAATAACATATAATGGATAGGGTGTTGACCGAAACGATAACTAAAGGTTTAATGCAGTTTATTATCAATATAGTAGATCACAACAATAAGCATATACATCACTAGATCATGGTTTACAGACAAAAATTGCAAAAGAAGAAATTAATCAAATAGGTTCTCCCTCTCTGGTAAAGGAAAAGAAAAGACGGTCCCAACAGAGGTTAATTAACCCAAAAGATCAAAAGTTAACAATAAGTTATGAAATAGTCAGTATGGGAAAAGAATAGGTTCCTAATGTAATCTATCCTGTGACTACTCAGGTTAGTGAGACAAAGAAAGAAAGAAGAAACCACATAAGTATATGATGTTAACAAAAGACATAAGTTTCTTTCTCCGCTCATTCAATTCACACCCATTCAGTGGCCACTTTCAGATTTCTGCTTACCCCAGTAGTTGTCGCAGGCATTCCAACGAAATACACTAATAAGTAATAAGACTATTTAGTGTCAAATTTAAGTTTTGCCAAATCCAGCCCCAGACTCGCCGTAGTTGCTGACTGCAAATTTCACGGGAGTCGCTAGAGTCGGTGATTTAATTTGTCCTGGATACAATAAGTTATCTATGCCTTCAGTTGGTTGGAGTAAGGTTCATGCGTGGTGATCGTCGACGTAGGATGAATAGAACATATATATATATATATATATATATATATATATATATATATATATATATATATATATATATATGTATGTATGTATGTATGTATGTATGTATGTATGTATGTATGTATGTATGTATGTATGTATGTATGTATGTATGTATGTATGTATGTATGTATGTATGTATGTATGTATGTATGTGTTAAACTCTTTCTTTGTGTAGTTGTTAACTCATACTGGCTACTAGTTGTTGAATCATGCTTTATTTGTTAAATGATGTGAATGTCCACCAGTGGATAAATGTAGATGTTGGAACTGGTGTAGTAAAGTGTAACGATTGTCAACTCATCAAACCCAGCACAGTTTTGGTCATACAGGTCATCTTGTCCTGGAACGTGATGAGGCTCCGACAAGAATGTGAGTGTAAACAATGAGTGTGTATCTGAATGTCAGTACGCGAATGGTAGAATGATTCGATAGAGTTGACAGGTTGGTAGTACATCACTCATACTCACACTGTTCGAATTCAAGAAGTACTGGAACTACGGTGGTCTTTTATAACATTTAATGGGACGCACACTTGGACAGTACGTGTATGGTTACAGGAACAAATGTCGACATAGACAGCATAATGTTGATCACAGGAATATCATCTTAAGTTAGCATTCATGCTTGGCAAATATCATAATGGAGCATTCGTAAATAAGCATTCAGCGTTCCATCATGTAAATCATCTGGCTTTACTGACTGGGCACGTCAGACCAAAACCAATATATAGGAAGGCTCCTAGACCTAACCTCGTCTAGCGAATATTCCTTCACGTAAAGTTCAATATATATATATTTCATAATATAGGAATCCCAGACATGGGTTCTCACACGTAGCAGTGATCTCTTGGTTCATCGAGCGATAGTACAGGCATCCCTTTTTCTCACTCGATAAATACAAAGTATATGAATTTCAACATGGCTGTTCTCTCTCTCGTGAGCTTCACTCACTATAGAATATAGACCAAAATTAGTCATTCATTAAATGTCCTCATTTCTTCATAGCTTCTCTCATAGAGGTAATTGAATAATATCATACAATCTAGTGCTGATACATAGGAATGTCTTCTTCCTTTGAATGGATATTCTTTTTAAAAGTACCACTGTGCATCTGCTTATCAACAACGATGGCGAAGCCCAAGTTCACAATAAATTGTGGTTTTACCTTTTTATGCGAAATATAACTTTGCCATTCCTTGGCAAAAGAGAATAAACACTGGGGTAAAGTACATACAACATGTCTAAATGATTATCACTTTTCCCCATCCATATATAGATCACTATTTCGGCAAAAAAGCCTGCTACAACAAAACTCGGCATCCTCACAGGATGACAGCCATGGATCACACCCCTTGCTAGCGATACTTCCGCTGCATAGCCTTTGACCTTTTCTAGCGACAACCAAATTAGTTCGACTTAGAAATGCAAAGATATCCATATATAAGACAGACTCGTCCTACTCATACAAACACTACGTATAAATTCAGGCCATAGATATACTGAAGCAAGAACAATCTATTCCTACCCAGCCACAGAATAAATCGCAGTAGGCCTAGAGTCGTCTGCGGAGTCCGATCGAAGATGACAGAACTATTTTCAAGGGAAGCAACCCAAAAATGACTTCTCCTTAAGCACTTAAAAAAGGAAATACTTTGCTTCCAAAATATTTGCGAACATAATAAGAATATAAATGTATTATATTGCAAGATAGTAAAAATTGCCCTTTACAGTCTTACCACACCTCCCGGGAAAAAAAAAAAAAATTTTTTTTTTTAAATACATCTAGGAGCACCGTAGAATAGGCTCACAACGCAAGAATACTGCGCAGATGAAAATATCAGGAATAACTATAATTCCTAATATGACTGGTGAGAATATATATCTCAAAATCTGAGAGAAATTGTTTCCCTACGAATAAATGTTTCCAGGAAGGTGTGATGTACGTATAATACAATTCTGGTAATTATACAATGCATACCAAAAATTCACACTACAATCTTAAATTTATGATTTATGAAGAAACAATCATCAAAGAACAGCGGTGAATTAACATCAATAAACCGCTAAGTAGCGATACCATCATTCTATTATTAAATTACAAATGTGTATCTTAGTAAAGAAACAAAAAATAACTGTTGTAAAGTTATACATATTAAAAAGATCCAATATTTAACAGTTAAGTGGCATCATGTGGGCATCTGGACAGAATGTCCGCCATCACATTTTCTGAACCACGGATAGCTCGTACCGAAAAATGAAAAGGTTGAAGAGCGATTGCGTATCGAGTTGATCTCGAGCTCTTCAAGTTCTTACTTTGGATAGCCGTAAGAGCTTTTTGGTCAGTTTCCACTACGAAATGCGCGCCCAGAAGGAATCTTTGGAGTTTGAGAATTGACCAAACCATTGCCAATAATTCGCGGTCTAAAACCGAGTAATTCCTTTCTGCAGCATTAAGTTTTCTGGATATGTACATTACAGGATGCAGAGTTCCAGAGTACTCTTGCATTAGTGCCGCTCCAATCCCAGTGGATGAAGCGTCACTACGAAGAACAAATGTCTTATCTGTTGTAGGTAACACTAAAATAGGTGGTGATGAAAACATAGTTTTGATCTTCTCTAGTGAAGATTGGCATTCATGAGACCAGTGAACCATGTTAGGCGACCCTTTCTTTAATAGTGTAGAAAGAGGTGCCATGATAGAGGACAGATTCGGAATGAAACGTCCATAAAATTGTATGAGACCTAAAAGACTTCGCACTTGCTTTTTAGTCCTAGGGATAGAGATGTTAAGTATCTTAGTGATATTATGGTCTTCTGTCTTCAAGAAACCGTGACCTACTCGATGGCCTAAGAAAGCAATTTCGCTAAAGCCAATACAAGCTTTAGATGGTTTTGCTGTCAGGTTATACTCACGCAGAGTTGATAATAATTCAACTAATCCTGAATAGTGATCTTCCCAAGTATCGCTGAAAAGACAGATGTCGTCTAGATAAGCAATGACATCTGACCGATACGATAGGATTCGACGCATCATGCGTACAAATGTAGCTGGTGCGTTCATAAGGCCGAAAGGCATAAAATTCCATTGGAAAAGGCCTCTGGGAGTAGAGAAAGCGGTAAGAGGTTTGGCGCGTTCGGATAATGGAACTTGCCAATATCCTTTAGACAAATCAAGTTTAGTGAAAAAATGCGATTTAGAAAGACGAGTAAGTAACTCTTCTAGTAAAGGCATAGGTTCAGCATCGAACTTCGTAACTTGATTCAATTTGCGATAGTCAACGCAAAGACGTATGTTATTGTCTTTTTTTCGAACAATAACCATCGGCGAAGAATATGCAGAAGTGGATGGTTCGATTATTTGTAAATCTATCATTTCATCCAACTCCTTTTCAACTTGTGTTTGGAAATGTATAGGGATAGGATAAGGCCTAACCCTAATTGGAGTATGTTCAGTTAGAACAATGTCATGCTCAATGACATGAGTTTGTCCAGGGATGTCAGTGAGGACATCCTGAAATGTTTGTAACATAGACGAAACTTGTCGCCGTTCTCCTAGAGACAAATCAGGAGAAACAGTAACGTCTTTCCATGATTCACTAGAATGAAGTGGGATCATTGGAAGCGGGAGATTAACATCCGAAAAACTTGTTTCCTCATCCTGTATTACAGACAGTGATGAGTAATGACCATGTTTGACATGAGAATCGTCCGTTGCCTGGAAAATAGGCTGTAAATAGTCAGGACGTTCATGGAACTCCGTAAGCATATTGATGTGGAAGGTTTTATGCTTCCCGTTAATATCGACGATGTAGTCAACATCTGAAATTTTCGATATTATATCGTACGGACCTTTCCAACTAATAAGGAGTCTATTTTCACGACAAGGTAGCAAAACAAATGCTTTGTCACCAGGACAAAGTTGTCGTAAAGTTCTCTTCTTATTAGCAAATTGTCTTGCCTTCTGCTTAGCAAATTCAGAAGAGGACGTTGCCAATTTGCATGCTTCGATAATCTTTTGTCTCAGCGCGATGACATACTCGTAAGAAGATTTTGTGTCATCGTCAATATTGTCAGCTGTTATAAGATCATGCAGCAAAGACATTGGGCCGCGCGGTCGCGCGCCAAAGACAAGTTCAAAGGGCGAAAACCCTGTATGTTCATTGGGGACCTCTCTGTACGCGAAGAGGGCCGCGGGTAAAAAACCCTATCCCAATCTTGAGGATGATCCTCAGTTATCTTCCCTAATAAGTTCTTAAGTGTTCTATTTAGTCGCTCGACCATCCCATTGGACATAGGATGATAGATGCTACTCAAAGATCTCTCTATCTGTAGAGTAGACATTACTTGAGACATGGTATCCGATATCAGTTGGGTGCCATGATCTGATAATATTTCTCCGGGGAATCCAGCCGAGAAAATATAAGCCAAAGAGCATCTGCAATGTCAGCGGTAGTAATGCTCTTTAGAGGGATAGCCTCTGGCCAACGTGTGCACATGTCTACACACGTTAAGATAAACTGATGTCCTCTAGCAGATTTGATCTTAAATGGACCAATGATGTCTATCGCCATTTTCTGGAATGGACGAATAGGAATATCTGCAGCCTGAATAGGCGCAGCATGACGAGGACCTTTGGATTTGACTTCTTGACATACTTTACAGGATCGACAATAGATCCGTATGTCCTTGTTCACAAAAGGCCAAAAGAAAGCCGCAAGAACTCTTGACTTAGTACGGGAAAAAACCCATGTGACCAGCACACTGAGAGTCGTGTGCATGTTGTAAGATCTTAACTCTCAAATTCTTGGGTACAAGAATCTGAGAATGACTTGACTTAGTGGAGTCTTGCACCATACGTACAAGTACGCCATTCTTCATTGTAATCCAAGATTTACAATTTGAATCTTTATTCGGATCACCTTTCGTTACAAGAGTGAAGAATTTCTTAAGAGTCGGATCTTCTTCTTGTTGTTTTATAAAACGAGTCACGAGAAATTACCAAGGGATCATCTCGGTTATGCACTTCATTATCTT
The DNA here is from genome assembly GCA_024509875.1 of Oreohelix idahoensis. Taxonomy (NCBI): domain Eukaryota; kingdom Metazoa; phylum Mollusca; class Gastropoda; order Stylommatophora; family Oreohelicidae; genus Oreohelix; species Oreohelix idahoensis. The sequence continues at coordinate 185,369 of JAMPIV010009817.1, read as the reverse complement.
CAACAGATGAAGTTTCAGGCATATTGAGAGCTTGAGCTCTAGTGACTACTGCATTAGCAGATTGCATATTTTGATCTTCCCAAACGGAAATTTGCTCCGGAGTGCATTCTTTGACTCCGTGAATGCGACCGATGATAAGATCAGCGATCGGATTCGGCAAAAGACATGCGTGTACATCTCCTGTGAAGAAAGGAGTAGCAATCCTAATGATAGCGGTAGAGTATTTCTCTATGGTGCCGCCAAATGTTACGCATTTGACTACTTTGCCTGTAGAATGAGAAGGATCTATGAGTGACTGCCTAACCCCAATAGTTGTGCATCCAGAATCAAAAAGTACTGAGACTGGATTGTCATTTACCAAACCTTTGTGTAAGACAAGAGAACCTCTCCCATCATGCGCGATTGACGCAGGAAGAGCGGGAAGAGGATGGCCACAGCTTAAAGTAGACACTGTGGTTGGCTCAAATAATGTTTTGCATTGGGGGCACTGAGATGCTCTCCCAAAATCAAAAGCGGCACATGCCATATTATTAGAGTCATCATTATCTTTATTTTGTTTATAGGCTTCGTGGGACTCTTGCTGTGCAAGAGTTCGCCTGGTAATGAGCTTTATGTTTTTTGAATTGTGCTCTACCTCTGTTATTATTGCCTCTGTACTTATCATTGTTTCCACTATTATAACCCCTACTCGGGTTTGAATCATAGCTCCTTTGGTTACTATCATCATATTCATTATAATGAGTATCTCGGTAATTATGATCCTGTTGTCTCCATGAAGGAAAACTTGGATAGTTTCTAGAATGACTTCCTTTGCGAAAGTTCCTGTAATTATGACCACCCCTGAATCGAGGGCTGTCAGCTCTTCTCCAGGTATTCGAAGAAGAACCCTGAAATGATTGGTTACCTTGGTTCTGATAACTGTAATAGTTACCTTTTTTATTAAACCTATTTTGAGGTCCTTGGAATTTGTGAGAGTGATTAGGGTTGTATGGTGTTGCAGAAGCAACTGGCATACCTTCTTTAACCTTACTGTTGCTAATAGATACGTCCGGATGTGCAGTGACGTATTGGGTACAATACTGTTCCATTTCTTTTAGAGACTTAGGTTTACGCTCATGTAAGAATTCGAGGAAAGGTTTATTTATACTTGACATAATCTTGTCTCTGAGTATCAAGTCCATAAGGGCTTCATAAGTCTTTTCTGTTTTGGATAGCTCAATCCAACGATCAAATGTAAGACGTGTTCTTGCAATGAATTCTGAGAATTCTACACCTGCCTCAGGCACCATTGTCTTAAACAACTTCCGATAACCCTCTTCAGACAACTGATACTTCTTTAACAAGGCTGCCCTAATAACATCATAGTTATCTTTGTCAGCCTCTTCAACCAAACTTAAACTAGTCAGAGAATCACCTTTCAGATTTTCTGATAACTGGTTAGCATATTGTGATTTGTCCACATTATGTGCTCGACACGAGCGTTCAAATCTGTTTAGCCAGAATGTTATGTCATCACTGGAAGGGTTGAACGCTGGTACCTTGACCTTGTAAGTAAAGGGTTTACCATTACCACTAGATGCTTGATTAACATTACTTATGTTTGTTAACTTTAACTTTTCTAACTCAAATGCTAAAAGTTCTTTTTGGTGTTCATGTTCTCTTATTGCTTTTTTTCTTGAGCTTCAGCTTGTAATTTTCTCTCTTCTGCTGTAGCTTCATCCTTTCTTTTCTCTTTTTTCCATTTCCATCTGGAATCTTTTTTCATCAGTCTGTATCTGCAATTTCTTTTGTTCATCCTCTCTTTGTAATTTTTTTTCCTCAGCTTCTAATTTCTTTTCTTCAATCAATGCTTTTCTTTCTTCAGCAGCAGCAGCAAGTTTTCTCTCTTCTGCAGCTAATGCTTTGTCATATTGAGCAACTGCCCATTGTTCTAATTGCTGACCAGTCATATCAAGAGCCCTGCCTTGTGTGATAAAATAATCTAAGGTAGACATCTTGTCTAATAAGATCAGTAATTTGCAAAAGTAAATAAATTCACTTTCTTAGTCTTAATCAAAGACCTTGTATGATAACTTATTAACCTGTGGAAAAATAGTACTTAACTATCCCAATCACTGTGGGAAACAAGCCTTACAAAGGTCTTGTATAAATCCTTATATAATAACAGCTATAAGTTGCTGGTTCACTCTATAATATAAGTGCAGTGCACCAGAAATAGTGTTTTTATGTCATCAACTGTGTACCTTTAGTAATAGCAATTAACTATCAGTTGATTCTTGTACATCAATTTATATGATCAACTATATTTTAAATAGTGTATGTCGATCAGGCACAAAACAAAACAGTTATACAGAAGAACATGAAAACATTTGCGGAAATGAAATAAATCAAATGGGAAAAACAATAAAAGATAAACCGCACGAGGATAACAAATAAAAATAACGCCACAGTATATAAATATAAATTGAGAATAGAACTGAAAGATAGAATAGGGTAGACCAACAAATTACAAACAAATCAAAACAAACTAAAGAACAGAGGAATATTACAAAAACAACAATGAGTACAGACTTCACAGCTAACACTAATAGCAACAGCTGTCGCAGCAAATTTTCAATAAAGAAAATTGCACCTATAGAAACGCACACATCAGACCCTCTATTACGTGGGATACTCTGCTGTGTGACACCGCCCAACCGAAACAACAACCCGCTGGATACAAACAAATATCACATATAAATAGTTAAACATAAATACATAAATGCATAAATAGTATGGCAATATGATGTAAATAGAGTGTTGCGAAAGAAAGAATGTGTTGGAATGAAGGCTCAGTTACACTGCCTAATAGTACAGTACTGTGGTACTTTATTAAACAAATACTTCTGGTCTAATTATTTTAAATTCAACACAGAAATAGAAGCTCCATCGTTGATTTGAATGATAACAATCAATGTAGGACTTCTCAGTTCAATAACATTTTCTTTCGCAAACACTGTCAAATATTCTCCAGTCCTGATGTGTAATGTTCTATGTTTCAACCAAGCTTGCTGTGTGTAACACTGTCAGTTGTATGGCAAATGTCCAATGAACCAAATGTCAACAAACCCTGACCTAGTTACTGCATACTCTCGACAGGACAGGTCACGCTGACATCACTGTAGAGTTGTACTGTTGATGTATTTGTGTGTCGTAACAGACCCCAAGGAACGTCTGGTCTCAGTAGTTTACTTCTCAATATGGTCACTGTGCAGGTTGACCCAGGAAGCTGGCACACCAGTTGTTAAACTCTTTTTGTGTAGTTGTTAACTCATACTGGCTACTAGTTGTTGAATCATGCTTTATTTGTTAAATGATGTGAATGTCCACCAGTGGATAAATGTAGATGTTGGGACTGGTGTAGTAAAGTGTAACGATTGTCAACTCATCAAACCCAGCACAGTTTTGGTCATACAGGTCATCTTGTCCTGGAACGTGATGAGGCTCCGACAAGAATGTGAGTGTAAACAATGAGTGTGTATCTGAATGTCAGTACGCGAATGGTAGAATGATTCGATAGAGTTGACAGGTTGGTAGTACATCACTCATACTCACACTGTTCGAATTCAAGAAGTACTGGAACTACGGTGGTCTTTTTATAAAATTTAATGGGACGCACACTTGGACAGTACGTGTATGGTTACAGGAACAAATGTCGACATAGACAGCATAATGTTGATCACAGGAATATCATCTTAAGTTAGCATTCATGCTTGGCAAATATCATAATGGAGCATTCGTAAATAAGCATTCAGCGTTCCATCATGTAAATCATCTGGCTTTACTGACTGGGCACGTCAGACCAAAACCAATATATAGGAAGGCTCCTAGACCTAACCTCGTCTAGCGAATATTCCTTCACGTAAAGTTCAATATATATATATATTTCATAATTTAGGAATCCCAGACATGGGTTCTCACATGTAGCAGTGATCTCTTGGTTCATCGAGCGATAGTACAGGCATCCCTTTTTCTCACTCGATAAATACAAAGTATATGAATTTCAACATGGCTGTTCTCTCTCTCGTGAGCTTCACTCACTATAGAATATAGACCAAAATTAGTCATTCATTAAATGTCCTCATTTCTTCATAGCTTCTCTCATAGAGGTAATTGAATAATATCATACAATCTAGTGCTGATACATAGGAATGTCTTCTTCCTTTGAATGGATATTCTTTTTAAAAGTACCACTGTGCATCTGCTTATCAACAACGATGGCGAAGCCCAAGTTCATAATAAATTGTGGTTTTACCTTTTTATGCGAAATATAACTTTGCCATTCCTTGGCAAAAGAGAATAAACACTGGGGTAAAGTACATACAACATGTCTAAATGATTATCACTTTTCCCCATCCATATATAGATCACTATTTCGGCAAAAAGCCTGCTACAACAAAACTCGGCATCCTCACAGGATGACAGCCATGGATCACACCCCTTGCTAGCGATACTTCCGCTGCATAGCCTTTGACCTTTTCTAGCGACAACCAAAATTAGTTCGACTTAGAAATGCAAAGATATCCATATATAAGACAGACTCGTCCTACTCATACAAACACTACGTATAAATTCAGGCCATAGATATACTGAAGCAAGAACAATCTATTCCTACCCAGCCACAGAATAAATCGCAGTAGGCCTAGAGTCGTCTGCGGAGTCCGATCGAAGATGACAGAACTATTTTCAAGGGAAGCAACCCAAAAATGACTTCTCCTTAAGCACTTAAAAAAGGAAATACTTTGCTTCCAAAATATTTGCGAACATAATAAGAATATAAATGTATTATATTGCAAGATAGTAAAAATTGCCCTTTACAGTCTTTATATATGTATATATGTATATATGTATATATGTATATATGTATATATGTATATATGTATATATGTGTATATATATATATATATATATATATATATATATATATATATATATATATATATATATATTTTATATATATATAGTCCCCTATGTCAAGAAGCTCATCAATATTAAATATCCCTGGATGCTTTATAGTATTATAATTCGTATGATCATAAGTTCATATGGCCATAAAAAAGCCGCTAGTACTCAGGTTTTGATCAGCCTAGATTTTAGGAAAGAAAATATAAACATTTAACCAAATTATCAATATCATATCTAACACGTGTTAAAATAGGACCTCTTCACCACTCCGTTATAAATTAGATTTTAAACACGCGGGTCTTGCTTATCCTATCGTTTTTAACGCGTGATATGAACACTAGCATTAAAAAAATTACATAAAATGGATAGAAGTAAATAATATGTACCGTCAGTAGACAGTTATTTAATATATGTACTAGTCAATTTAAAACATCTCTTTCTGGGAAATAACGAGTAATTAAATTTACTTTACGGCTGAAAAAAATTTAGCTATAAGTTATTTAATTAGCACAGAAAATCTCAGTGAAATATAATGAAAACTTTAAACACACTAAATCACTTAAAGGCTAGTATATAAATTACCGCAATCAGAAAAATGAAACACTCCACGAAAATCTAATAATTTTCACTCTGTACGAGAAATCTAAGATATCGAGCTAGGTAATTTCAAATAGATTTCTGAGCAACTGATCATGGCTATCGGAGAGACATGGTATATATCCGTAAATTCCGTTATATCGCTTTTTAATGCGAAAGTCACACCTACTGCCAGACCCGAGCCCATTTACCGTTCGATTCTTGAATCAAAGGTAATTTTACCACCTCTGCCGCCGACAACCTCTCTGGCTTGACTTTCATAATCTCCGCCTTGCCGAATATCAGCTACGCAATTAATTCCCCTGAAAGTTTTACAATCCAAGGTCCGTCTCAGACTTAACATCGCCCCTGATCAAAGAATCTATTACGCCATGCTCCGCGCTCTCTCTCTGTTCCACCGTGCTTAATTGCCAAACGGCTCACGTGTCAATTGCACTAGTGAATCCTTCGTTCCTGTAGCAAAAAATAAACTAGATGGGGAGGGACAAAAGTGGATGATCACTGCTGCACTATTTCCATCTGTGACAGTTAGTCTGAGGCACAACAACGTTTGTAGTCTCTTACGACATGACTGATGGAGCAGCTCTCCTATAATTTGTTTGTCTCCTCAGATATCCCCGGGAAACTACACTAAGGCTACGTAGAGTGTAGATTTACTGAACATAAATTTGGTACAACTATAGTCTATATTTTATTGTGGGAAATACTGAAAACAATAGACACAGAGAAAGGCAGGGAGGGGAGATAAGGAGAGAAGTAGTAATTAATTTTACACAGTGAGGTTGCTAGCCCTATATGCACAACCTCATATTAGTCACCTCTTACGATATGCCCAGGTAGCAGTAGTCCAATTCTTTGTTTGTCTCTTCGCAGACTCCAAAGAACTACGCATACCACAAAGTTATTTTTTTTTGGACATGCGCCTTAATATGGCCGTTGGGCCCTGTGTCTAGGTTGAACGGATCGCGCCATGTTATTTAAAAAACTCCACTGGGCCTTAGGGATATGCAGTAGGAAAAAGGAAAGGAAAACGTTCATGGATGGTTTTATTTTAAGGCGATGAAAATGAATTAGTCGCCTGTTTCATAATATGGCTGACGCCATATCATTCTGCACAGAAAGTCCAACAGACTTCAAATAGAATTTTTTTTTAAAAACCCACAAGAAGTGATGTTGGAATATTTTACATTACACAATTTTACACAATTAACAAGTGACAAAAATACCAGTTTCATATATTTCATATGCTTCTATGTGTCTGCAAAAACATGGTACAGTCCTACTTGATAGCACAACGTCTGACCTGATTAAGTTGTTTTGTTGAGGGTATGCGTTGTTCATGCACACATTCTGTCCGTAAAATCCGGCATTTTTATGATTCAGAGATACTTTTAAAAAGTGCTTCTTAACCTTTTAGACCTCTCACACACCTATACAGTATCTTAAGATGCCTCGCACCTGATTGTCTTTAGGCTTGCACAATATTCAAGAAATGAAAATAAGAGATATCATTGTGTTATTATCATGATCATTTTCATGTGTGCTTCTTACAGAGCATGGAGTCACCACAGTAGCTGCTCACCTTGCAGATCGCATTCACCAATCATTCACTCACTCCTGCAGCAGTGGTTTCTGTGCCAATTTGTTTTATGCGATGAGTATGCCAGCTTTATGCGCGATCTCATATTAGTCGTCTTGTACGGCATGCACGAGGGTTCACGAGACATAGTCTTTCTTTTCCTCATCAGAGACCCCGCGGGCACCAAACGAGGATGTGTGGTTATATTTTAAATGAGAAGAAAAGAATTTATCTTGAAGTTCATTAATAAATTCACGTTTTCAATGTTCTGTTTTGTACAAATATCTGTGTGTATTATATATTATTTATCCTCTACACACCCCAGAGTAGAAGAGGAACAACTAAGTAAGTATTAAATAGTATTTACCTCTACACCTCGGGGTAGAAGAGGAACAACTAAGTACTACATAAATGGTACTTATCCGGATTTGCTTTCTAAAATATCTGGCATGTTTCTCACCCCTAAAATCGATCACCCCCCCCCCCCCCCCCCCCCCCCGACTGTTCCCCAAGCATCACCTCTTTAAGAAACACTGCTTTCGTCATCAGTTTTGATAAGACAAACCCAGAGCCAGGTGAAATATTCAGCAAGTTTGGCTACACTTGTGTCCAAGGGATAGATTGATAATTGTTGACGAATTAGGCGCTAGTTGACACACCACGGAGCAAACATGTACAGTTCGACATATGATCTTATACATTTGAGGAACTTCATAGAGCTGAAAAATGTAGGTGAACATTTTCTTTTATTGATAACAGTATAAAAAAAATTTAAAACTGTACCAGAATAGATTTATGGACATTCTTGTGTGTGTTAATTTCCAGACGCTGGTTTTTATGACAATACCTGTTTCTGAAAATGCAGTATTTCACACCCTGTCATCGTATTTAAGATTCCTCGTTACCTCAATGTTCAAACCATGTCATTTTTGTCATGTTGTTTGATAATTATCTACTTTGTACTTTTTGTATCTTTGATCATTGCAAAGCGTATATTATTTTCTATATTTTTTTTCTTTTTTGTAATCGAGGTTCTAAAAATCAAACATGACAGCCTAAACAAAACTTAGGCAAAACTATTCTGTGAACAATGTTAATGTAGATCAAGAGAAAATAGCAAACAAAAATGGAAATCCGCGTTCAAATTGCGGTTCGTTTGCCTAACTGAGTAAGCCCCCGTGATTCCCAGGGTTTCTTATTAGACAAAATAGTAAACAGGACAGAGCATGTTGTTCTGATATCCGTGGTTGTCAATGGTCGCATACTCAGCTGTAAATAATTGCTACAGTCCCCCTCAGATCAAAATCATGTGGAATGTTTTTGTGCAGGCTTTTTGGCAAAAGGTTCTCTGCAGCAGTTTCCACATCTCCCCGAGGAGCCTAATATAAATAATTTAAATTTGTTCCGTTAACTATAGCAAATTATCAAATGCTTATGAACTTGAAACTACATGTTAATAGTAACCCATAGATATTCCCCATCAGAGAGGCTATTACACAACCAACTAATGCCATTAAAATTCCGAGCCCTAGATAGTAAATAGTGTGGGGCCCTCTCCAATCTTCTAAAAAGGTAACACTAGAAAGAAAACATATGCATTTTAGATTTTCTTTTCTTCTTTTTCTTAACCCTTCGACCCAATGACATGTCATTGCGAGGCTGGGGAGCCAGTGGACTTTCCTTCCAAGCCGGTCAGGAGCGAAAGCTTCGCTCCTTCCCACGCCGCAGATGGTTTAACTCAGGAGCCGTTCAGGTTATTCAGTCAAAATCCCGGTTGATGAAACTTCTTCAAATACACATCCCGGCTAACCTGAACAACCTGATCGCCAGCCAATTGAACAATTACACCAGCACGCTCCCATGCATTTTAGATTAAGTTTAAAGTATATATAAATAATTTGAATATATATTATATAAATATATAGAATATTATATATATTATATATAGATATATGATATATATAATATATAATATATATAAAGATAGCAATACAGTAATAACTCCATTTTATCCGAACCGCAAGTAGACCGTAATCATCCAATTAGCCGAGACATTCGTTGTATGATTATATCAAATGTTTAAATCAGATTCCTTTAAGACAAATATCGAGTCTAGTTGATGGGATACAAACCATTCAATATGTTCCCTATTGTAATTATTCTTAAAATGGGATGGGCAATTTTTCTTGCTTATTGGTAACACGAACTAAGTCTAAATATGAAGGGCAAAAATAGCATTTTTTACCATAAGTGTTACTTGCTTGCTAGTAAAACACTTCTAATTATACCAACACTGTAATTGATAGTGTGTCTGCTACTATATCAGAAATAATTTTGGTGTACAAGTATGTCTCTGTGCATATGGCACCTTTCCCAGTAGCCTAAAGCTTATTAAAGTACCGCAGGTTTTTGTCAATTGAAACCAACAAGAAAATGAAAGTTTCAAGAGGGACTAGACAAGGTAGCAAACTGCATGTCAAAACTTGCGAGATTTTTGTTTTCAATTTTAAAAAGCTACCGTCCTCACAGGGCAAAATTAGTCTTCAAGATGAAAATGATGTATGGGACCCAAAGATCCTATAGGGAATGCAATCAGGTCGACCCATAGTCCCTGCTTGCATCAGAAGTCTGCGAACATCCTGACAATATCCTACTCCACCTCCACACGTGTGTCGCTAAAAGCATCCCATCATCCTCTGGCCTGAAGCGTTACAGAAGCACTGGGAAGGCTTTCTCAATGACCCCCAGTCCCCTAAAAAATGCCATGCTGGGAAGTTGGTTCAAGTGACCGTATAAGGAGGTTAGCAAATATCACAGCTACGGCGTAAACAACACAACGCAACCACCTTCCATTTCAGGGAACACGAGAAGAAGAAATTTATGAGTTTTTCAGCCAAAGTATATAAAATTTGATTAGGTCAAGAAAACTGAAACCAGAAATTGCAAAAATGTAAAGTTGAAGACCATTGTATAGATGATTTTTGCAAAAAGAAGAACTAATCCGGCTCTCTGTCTTGAGAAAAGCATTTCAGTGCATACCCAAGCAACTTGACTCATCCTACTTTAATGGCAAGCCAGCCTGTTTGAAACTTTAAATCTCGTCACTGCATGTCGTGGAAATAGTGAATTCAAGGGAATCTTGGATCTGACGATTCTACTCCCGAAAAATTTTTAAAGAATTTTCTACGGCTTGTTGGAAGAAAATTTGGCAAACTCAGAGCTACGTTTCTTATGCCGCAAAACTGTTATACTGGCAAATCTATTGAGAAAATCACTTGGCATCTCAGCGACAGAAGCAGCTGCCCCTTTGAAAAAGTACAATGAGAGTAGTAACAATTTTTTGGTAGCCGCAAACGTGCTTTGGAATACATTGTTTTGCATCCGTTGCTAAGATCGGAAAGTGCCCTGAAAAAAACACGTGGTTTGAAATCCATGTGAACCATGTCTTACCATTGTGGTTGGGTTTGTTTGTCGGCAGAAAAAGCTTGATTTAATAAATATTTCTTGTTTGATAGTCAACTTGAACATAAGGTATCCTTCATCCAAATGTGAAAGCAGATGCACTAACAAGAAAAGAAAACTAAAAAGTAATTCTTCTACTGGACAATGCACCAACGCTCAGCCAAGAACGATAACATGGATCATTGATTCAAATTTTTTTATAATTTTCTCCAATCCCAATGGAACACGACACTATTCAACCAAGCCATCAGGATGTATGCAAGTTCTAAAAAAACAAAGAAGAAGTCATGTCTCCATGTTTATTGTTCAAAGAGGAAGAACCAGTTTGGCTTTGGCCAAAAAGCGTAATCTCAAAGACTGCTGCTATATGTTAGCTGATGCTTCCGCTGGACACCCTGTCACAAGATTTTAACTCATTTCATCGTTTTGAACATGATATTTAAAATCTCAAGGTGAAATTCAAACTACTGCAGCTAGCCGATTCACTAATTTGCATAGACTAATAAATTTTAGGAAGGCAATTTCCAGTATAAATTTGTGGACCGATTTTCGATGTGACAAAGATACGATACACACATGTGCTATTGAATGAAATATCTGTTCATTTTTGAATAGCGAAGAAATTTTGTCTTTTTTGTCAAGTGTGTAAAAACCGTAATACAACTAGTGAAAGATTGATTAATAACCCAAATTATTTTAGATGACAGTTAGGAGATCTTGAAAAAAGATACAATTAACCAAAAGTATGACTAATCACAGAAAGCCCTTCTTACAGACAGAAACAATGCGGCTAGCAGCTTGTAAACAAGAGATGACACTTCAACAGTTTTGATTTGTATAATGCGAAGTGACCTTAGCACAAAAGAGCCAGACATCAATTGTACTTTCTATAATAGTGCTTCCACTAACAGATGTCAACGATTTAAACACATATTGGATGCAATGGATCCTGGCAGTTCATTTCAACATACCGGCAAAGCCTTGCGCTACAGGTTGATCTCGATGGCAAAGTTATTATTGAAATACTACTCATAAGATGCTCATTTGCACTATCAAAAATTTAATAGTAGGATGCAAAAGGATGTGTGCACAATGTATAAGAAAACTTGGTGAATTGTAAGCAGTTTCTAATACATGAGGATTCAGTGTATAGAATAAAAATTAAAAAAATAATAATTAAAAAAAATAAAAATAATATATAAAAAAGAAAATTATAAATAAAAATAAAAAAAACCAATTATTGAAAACTAACAAAGATACAAGGTGGTAAGGGAATATTGTATATATTATTATATTTATCTAAAATTTCATATATAATGAATAAAACTTGAGTGAAAAAAAAAAAAAATTGAAGGGTTGGAAATGAATATGAAAATTTGTATGATCTATAATATGGTTACCCCTAAAAAGGTGCATGAAAACGAAATTCTTTTTCGACAAAAAAAAACATGAATAGAAAAGTTGTTAGTTATTGAAGAAAACTTATGTATTTTTTATTAATGTATTTTAGGAATAAAATTTGAATTATTGAATAGTAATATTAAATATAATTTATATAAATAATATATAATATATATAGATAAATAGAGAATAAAAAAAAAAAAAAAAAAAAAAATAATAAATTAAAAAATAAAAACCGTGGGAAAATTAACTTAATTACTAAAAAAAAATATCCCTTCCGACGTGAGTGTAAGGTGTGGAAGAGAGATGCCAACTATCCTATCAGGCTGTCTTTCTGGGGCCTGGTTCCATCTATGTCTCCGTTCTAAGATTTGTCTAATGTTGTCCTCTGAGCCAGCAGACTCTGGTCGTTCCGAGGGTCTGATCCGGCATTACGCAGAACTCGTCGTGTTACTTGAGGTTTGGTGTGGATAGCTGTTACCTGTTAATGTGAGCGATCGGATGTCTATCGTTGCACGGAGCCGTTGATGTTGGACTGGGGGGCATTTTTTGACTGCCGACTTGATCATTTCGTTTGCCTTTACCGTTGTGCGTGATGATGACAACTGTCACCAGTTCCATATCAGTGTATTTGGCCTTAACCTTATCATGACTCGATAGCCCATACCTTGGCTGTATATCTTAGGGAATTCTTTACTTTTGGCCAGTGATTATGTGAGGTCATTGGCCGATGTCGATGGCCGAATACCATATGTCAAGCGGACTCGGGATATCACTATAAATTCACTATTCTATATGGGTAAATGGGGTGCAGACACAGCGGTGAGGTTAATTAGACTGCGTAATCTATAACGTTGTCGGTTGTTTTGGGTCTTACATCCTAAGCCCTCTACTCTTGCTGTCTGTATGCGTGAATTGGTCCGAGATCCTCGATTTTATGGGGCGCAGTGAGGGTAAAAAGTGGTCTGTCGCTTAACTAGGTGTTGACTCTTTTTGAACGAACGATATGGGATTGGTGTCCAATGCGGTCGAGTTGCGTGACGGCAGCTCTTGAGAACCACACGGGTTCAGGGTCGTGGAACGATTCTTTCTGTCTTTCTGTGTCGTTGTAGACGTACGTAAATCACGCATTGAGACACGAAAGCGATTTTGTTGTTAGAGCATGCTCAACTGAGACAAATGAAAAATCTCCAGGACCTTTCTCTCTCCAGCTTTGTATCCCAATCCAGAAGGAGTTTTTCTTTAGCTGGTCAATCTTGGATTGGAGGATGTTTGTTTTAAAATTCAGTTAAATCGCATGCTGATTAAAAATAACATAACTTTCTGGGTAGTTATTCTGGTTTCTATGAAATCTGCTGTTTGATATCAGCTCACTTTTTAAACATATTTACATCTCTAAATGGAGAGATAACAAAAACTTACCGATGGCCTCTAGATATGGAGAGAGATAAACTGTGTGGTAGAGGTCTTCTAGGGAAGAAGCCGTAGGTGTAGAGAGAAAGGGCGATAAACCGTGCAAGAGCAATAAATAAAGAGAAAATAATAAACCGTGCTGCAGAGCTCTGTGCGAAAGGAATGAGATAATGCGCGTGACAGAAATCTGGACGTAGAACAGGAGATGATGAATAGAGAAGACCGGTACGTAAAAGGAACGAAATAAAGTGTGCTGCACAGCTCTAGACGGAGAGAGATAAACCGGGCGGCACAGCTCTAGACGGAGAGAGATAAACCGGGCTGCACAGCTCTAGACGGAGAGAGATAACCCGGGCGGCAGAGCTCTAGACGGAGAGAGATAAGCCGGACGACAGAGCTCTAGACGGAGAAAGATAGATAAACCGGGCGGCTGAGCTCTAGTCTAGACGAAGAGATAGATAAATCGGGCGGCAGGCCTCTACGCGGATAGAGACAAATAAACCGGGCGACAGACCTCTAGATGGAGATTCAAATTGACAGATACTGACTGCCCTAAGGGAAGTGAAGTGTTAGAGACTTCCATTTGTTATGCTTCCCCTTTATGAGGTGGGGGTGACCGGTTCCCCTTAATCAATACCTTTGCCATCTGTAACTCAAGATCAGGGTTAGGTACCCATTTACTGACGCTGACTGGTTTCGGACCCGGTAACTTTAGTTATAGAAGCAAAATTTCTAACCACTCTGCCACTCGGCGCTCAAATTCGGCGGGAAGAGGCCAATGAACAGGGCGGCAAAGTTCTATACGAAGGGCGTGAGAAAAGATAAACAGGGCGACAAAGCTCGAGACGGACACGGTGACCGAAGATAGACAAGACAGCGGAGCTCTAGACGGAGTGAAAGAGATAAACTATACTGCAGAGCTTTAGACCGCTACAGTGTCAGATAAACGGGCGGACAGAGCTCCAGACAAAGATAGAGTTTCTAGAGAAACAAACCACGAGACAGAGATCTAGATGAAGAAAGATGCAAAGCTTTAGACGGGAAAAGACGCACAGACAAACCAGGCAGCAGAAAGACAGTTAACTGTGCAGTAGAGAGATAAAAATGAGCCGGGCAGCAGAGGGATAGATATAAACCGGGCGGCCGAGCTCTGAGCTAAACAAGTAAGGAGAAGGAAGAGGCCCTACCTGAGGAATGATAAACCTCTGAAATCCAGAGATTCTGGAACACTCACGGAATAGCTGACAATAAATCTCGCGAAAACAAAAACATACGTTCGGTAAATCCGCACACATTTTCGATGAGATATTTGATTAACTTTGTAACGTTATCCGGAATCCCGCCTCAGAATGGACCAGCAGATGCTAAGTAACTACAACATCGACACGCTTGATACTAAGATGGATGCTATTAATGAGACACTCGCTGATGATGAGTAGAGTTTTGTTAGTCAAACTGTTTATAGAGACACATTTGTTAACAAATACAAACATTGAGAATATTTCATCTTTTCTGTGTATGCTTGTTTCTTGATACACAAAAAAAGAGAATATTTCATCTTTTCTGTGTACGCTTGTTTCTTTGTGGTGAAGTACATTGATGCAACGATAAAATCATTAATTAATTATATATTAAAGTCAAAATAATAGCAGTAGAAATAAAGTTAGGAAAGTTGTAACGCGTCTTCTTCCCGCGCCAGAAAACGCATTGATTTAGGTAGGATAGAACATAGTGAGAAATCTTATCGCCGCGTTGGTACTATTAGCCTTTAAAACGCGCCCGTCAAGGGTTAACGATAAAAGTTTGAAAAAAACTACTAGCGTATTGGTTCCAGGAAAGATAGAAAGAATAAAACGCACAAACGCATAAGATTGAGAGAGCGGACACCTGCGGCCGGCTTGTCAAGTGTTAGAGGTTTGAATTAGCTACTCAGGCCAACAGTGCGAGACATGCCGTTAGCTTGTGTCGAAAACGATGTCGCAAGTTTGAAAATTTAAAAATACCCCGCTAGTCCAATACATTTCTAACCACAGACACTGTGGAAAAATATATATACACACACACACATAATTACTTCCTATCGGGAAAAAGGAAGATCTGAGGCAATTTTTATAACATTCAAGTAGTGGAAACTTAGAAAACAACGAACACCAAAATGGAAAATATATTGAATTCTTTATTACTAGGTTTATGATCATAAAGTTATAGACAAAAGACGGTATTTGTTCGTACAGACAGACCAACACATGCTCGTTTGGACTGGCACTAACGGTGACTTTTTTTTGACGCGTCCTTGAAAAAGGCAGGAAAAGGTTACAAGTAGTCTGTTGTAGAACGGGGCAGAAAAGGGGGAGAAAAATTATGGGATGGCTTAACACAAAATATATTTAGCAGTAGAGATCTAAAAATGAGAGAGAAAAAAAACTTGGTAGTGTCCAAAAATCAAGTATGTTTTGCTTTTAATTTCAAATTTCAAAATTGTCGTTCGTTTATTGGCCACAGCCTTTCATATTATTAAGAAAATTCAACAGCTTGACGCCATGTGTAGAAGATAGTCCCGAGAGCAGGACGTTGTGAATTTTGTGAAAAGTGATTAGTCTTATAAAAGCAAATATATATGAAAGTATAGGCATCACAGTCCAGCCAGCAGTACATCTGGAATCTGCTATTCAACGTACCTGTGTTTTTTTTTCATTGAATTCTGGTAAGATCTACATTATTCATATATATTTTGTTTTAAAATGTGAGTGAGAGATGCTGCCATCACGACTAAGTAATCAAGTCCCAAGCTGATTTATGCAGGGCTTGAAGGGGAATTAAAATGAAACACATTGCCAGTTTTGTAAATGCAAATGTCTTGTGAAATAAAATGTTTTCTTAGGTGACCAGAGGGACACAGCTCACCTATCCCATTGTATGGTAGAAAAGAAAGATTAATAATATTATTGCAGATGCAGTGCCGCCTTTGTAGGAGAGACATGTGAACAACACTGGTACATTGTGGAATGGATGTGCTGGATTGGTCAATCGGATATGACCCAGCTCTTTACTTCTTATGTATGCTCTTTTGTATATAAAACACAGTCTAAATAAGATATCACCCAGGAGACATTGTTTCATTATTACAGGGTCTTATCTGGCACTAGTCCGGTGCCAGAGTTCTATGTGAAAGCTGTTGAGAAGTTTTGGAGGCCAGTAGTGATAGGGGTCGCCAGTATCCCCCCTATTACTTTTGGAGCAGTGGTCATTCAGCAGAAAGAATTCAGACAGTTCCAGTGGGCCAGATAAGTGAAATAACTGGTACCCTAACAGTACATCAGCTATAAGAAAAGCATACCCCTGTGTCCAAGAAATAAAATATGTCCATAGTGAAATGAACAGTGACATTAGTTTGTAAAGAGACTGGGAGTGATTTTAAAAAATCCCAAACAGCCATCCAGTGTTAGAAACCAGTTATAGACATATTTTAGTAACACTATTAATATAATTTAACAGTAATTGTTTGGACACTTGTCTCTGTGGGTCTAAAATTTATATTTTTGGCTAAGGACGGAAGAAGAAGAAGAAGACCATCACACCACACTTGCATATCCCTAGACATTAGACGTAGCTATCATTCATACTAGTCAAGAATAAGTCTGCTTGAGGTCATAAGGTGGTAGCAGATAGGTGTCCTGATAACTCAACCCTAAATTTGTTAGAATCAGGAACCTTCACAGCTGGCCTCATACAGTACATTAAGGAAAAATATCAACATCATTTCATAACATCAAAACCCACCACATTCTTGATAAATAAAAATAGAGAATATTTCATCTTCTTCTGTGTATCCTTGTTTCTTGATAAACAATAATAGAGAATATTTTATCTTTTTTATGTATGCTTGTTTCTTGATACACAAAAATTGAGAATATTTAATGGTTTCTGCGAATGCCTGTTTCTTAATAAGTGCAAAAAGAGAAATTGTCATCGTTTCTGTTATGTCTCTTCCTTGATACATACAAGTAACAATAATTTCCATCTTTCCTGTGTATGCCTTTGCCTTATTTTATTATTTTTTTTTTTGATATATACAAAGAAAGAATATTTTGTCGTTTTTTCATTTTTGTTTCATCTTTTCTGTGTATGCTTATTTCTTGAGTCATTAAAAAATAGGATATAATCATCTATCCTTTATATGCTAAGTTGATGATACCATGATTTGTTGTGTCCTGGTAACAGACAAGGAACATATGGTCGTCACCAGTACCATTCCTGGAAGAGCTCTACCAACAGCCTCAGGCTGACCACCTCTGTCTTTGAACGTTTTCAAGTCGACGTCTGAAAGTAAACGAAGAAGTAGAAGAAACAGACAAGGAAACATAAAATGCAATACAAAATTTCACTAATTTGATTTTTAAAATATTGTAGAAATCTCCTTCTGGATCATGCAACTCGTAGAGGGTAGCAACCCCATAAAAAGATCATGCAACTCGTAGAGGGTAGCAACCCCATAAAAAGATCATGCAACTCGTAGAGGGTAGCAACCCCATAAAAAGATCATGCAACTCGTAGAGGGTAGCAACCCCATAAAAAAAGCAACATTGCTACAACAACCACTATTAGAATAAAACATGACGTGTCATGACGTATGGACCAACAGGCCAGCCGCATTATTGGCCTTATGCAATCAGATAAGTATGTCGACCCTTTTACATCTTTGGAGAGGGCCCAGATGGGCAATGCCTCCAGAGTAAAACCCTACAGTTCGAGGTCTGAGTGGCTAAGAAGTACAGCGTCCGCCTCTAAATCTAAAAGGACTGGGTTCGGTTCCCATTACAGTGAATACATTTGATGGAAATTTTTCAGAACCAGTAGATTCTAATGATGTCATACTCCCCCTTGATCTCATGAGCAGTGAGATCGGATGCCTTGCCTTCTTGGATAAGGACAAAAATAGGAGTCCCCATGTCCACGTTGCGCACGTTAAAAATCCCTCGGCAGTTGGAAATCGTAAAGAGTAGGCCATACGGCTGCTGCCCTGGCAAACAAAAAAAATAAAATAAAAATTAGGAAACCTACCCACCACAAAAATATTTATAGAATGTGTAATTCCTGTATATACACATTGGAATCCTCGCTGGTGCCACGGAGTTCGTGCCCTGTGCAGAGACCCTCCTTGTGTGATCTAAGGGAGGAGATCGGAGCACGGATGGAGTTGTCCGCGTGCAATGAAGATTGTTCTTAAAACCAAACCAAACT
Organism: Oreohelix idahoensis; assembly: GCA_024509875.1. Classification (NCBI taxonomy): domain Eukaryota; kingdom Metazoa; phylum Mollusca; class Gastropoda; order Stylommatophora; family Oreohelicidae; genus Oreohelix; species Oreohelix idahoensis. The sequence goes on along the minus strand of JAMPIV010009817.1, from coordinate 166,732 downwards.
ATACAGTTGGTTTTTCAACCTGCGCTGAGAACTGAACCAATTTCACTGAACCAAGTTGCATTGACTAAAAGTGACTTTTTATTCCAGATTTCATTTATTATGCCAACTTGAGTTTTGTTAAAAGCAACAGTTGTGTATATAAACCTATTATTCTAAATTCCCTAATTCATTGCCGTTGTTGAACAGACAGAACTATGCCTTTTCCGTAATTTCACCAAGTCTTTTAAATGCTAATATACACTGTCCCTTCAGGTTCTAATATATCAGTTATATACACTCAGGCTGCCACTACATGTTTTGTACCTACTTCTATAGATATGACTTTTGCTGTAAACCAATCGTGTAGATACGATATTTGATGAATGTATAGATAAAATGATGTAAACATATAAGGAGGGGAAACCCGAGGCCTGTAAACAGTGTGTGTTGTTTGTTTATTTATTTACAGATAAAATGATAACTCAAAGCACAGATAGGTATATAGATATACAGTATAGACATACGCAGCTATAGATTGTTGAGTATGTAGATTTGTGATTGGAATACTAGATGGATTGATAGACAGGCAGACAAACACCAGTCAGATCAGTAAAATATATCCACTTACATAGACAGACGGGGAGACGCGGTAGCACAGTGGTTAGTGCACTGGCTTCCTAGTTCAGTGGTCCATGGTTCGATCCCCGGTTGACGTGGGATTTTTTAGACCGCAAACGGCTCCTGGGTCGACCCAGCCCCCAATTGGGTACCAGAGCAACTCTGGGAAGGTTAAGGCGGCCGGTGTGATGCTGACCACATCACCCCTAGTGTGCCGATGGTCGAGAAAATATGGGCCTAACACCATACCATATTCCCAATATGCCCAATGGGCGTGTAATGGGATCCTTTACCTTACATAGACAGACGGACGGACGGACGGAAAGAGGGAGAGGGGGAGAGAGATACTTGAAATTAGATAGACATAGATTCAAAAAAAAACAAGCGGATGTACAGATATAATAAAGACAGATAAACACACAGGCAGACAGACAGTCTCGATATACATACCGAAAATATGTAGAAAAAAAACTACTGAAATGTAAAAAGTCGCAAGATTCTACTAAAACAGTACACTATCAAAATTGTAGTCAGTGATGAAAAAAATGTCTTTTTTTACTGTTTGTCCTATTTTTAAAAAAAGCGCAAAGCAAAAATAAAAGAAAATTTAATAAGGCAAATACAGCAAAGAAAAGATCAATGTTAAATCTGTTGGAATACTCATTAATTTTCACCTGAGAAACCTAATACAATGTACAGAAAGCTTCTACAAGCTTGTACTTTCCCAACACAAACAAATCGGATGTAGCGCACGAACAGTTTAGTATCAGTAAGCCTTAAGTCAGCAAGACGAACAAGGGAGTTCGAGGTAAGCAGTGATTCTCAAACGATGTGTTTTCCTTTCTTGAAGTTTTCACTTTGGCTGAACTCCAATATTCACTGCGTAAAAGTTGTCTACCTCTTCAGCCACGGAAAAGATACGATAACTAAAAAAAAATCATGCAGATAGTTGTGTCTTTTTGCATGAGTCCTCGATGAGAGCAACAGTACGTTGTGTTGGGGCGCAACGCAGGGCAATGGCAATGGAATCGCATCGCGATGGCACGAAAGAGAAGAAAGCTAAGCTGATTTCCTAGGGCGGAGCTATTGCGCAGTTCACGGAGAGTCACAACGGTGGTGAGAGTGATTTCTGTTGTCTCAATCAAACCAGATCAAAAGGCTTTTTTCGTTTGGACGCGCTCTAATATAACCGACGAATCCCTGATTCTAGGTTGAACGGAATCCGCCAAAACGAGGCAATTGAAAAAAAAATATATATATATATATCGTCTTACAGTCTCGATATTTTAGGTATAGTATTCATCATCATCATCATATCGTCATCATCATTATCATCATCATCACTTTCCTTTTCACTCCTTACAGAGCAAGAAACCACCACTGTAGCTCGTTCCCTTACATTAATCCTACACCAAACATTCACATGCTCTTGAAGCCCTGGTTTCTATAGCATTTTATTTGACATAATGAGGTTCTTAGCCTCATCCTCAACCTCGTCATTGTCGTCTTGTACAGGATGTCTGAGGGAGCAGTAGACAAATTCTTTCTTTGTCTCTTCAGAGACCCATGGCAACTACAAAGGGGCAGGTAAAATTATAACGGAGCTTTTATCATGAAAGAAATTTCAAATGCAAATAAGTTTTACCAAACAGCCAGGGATCCAGACCCCCAGGACGACCCAGAGTCCGCTGGGAGGACAACATTAGACAATCTTTGAAGGACCGAGGACTAGAATGGAACCAGGCCAGAAGGAAGACAGCCGATAGGATAGTCTGGCGCTCTCTCTTCCAAATCTCTACACCTCACGGTAGAAGGGGAACGACTAAGTAAGTTAGTAAGTAATAAGTTTTACTTGTCGATTTTGGTACATGGGTGGACAACATCACTAACTATGAAATGTGTGTTGTCATCGTCGTAAAAACGTTGAGACCCACTGAGGTTAAAGATTTCTTGAACTGAAGTGAACACCCGTCAAGCCAAGGGATTTCTTTTAGGAATACTACGAGAGCCTCGTTTTAAGACAAAGTTATGTTTTGCTTTTTTTGAATTTGGTTTCCTTGATAACCACAGTTGTATTATCACTAATGGCATCACAGCCAATGACTTCTAATCCGTGGAAGTCTCGAGTTTACAACTGTCATCGTCTCACACAATTTCACTTTCTCTGTCATTCAATGATTGCTGAAGATTATTTTAAAATCGAAGAAAACAAAATTACATGTCGGCTTTCTTTCTTTATTTGTTTTAGATGTTAATTTTATGTCTGACTAAAGGAGTAAACCTGTGTTAGAGCGCTTGCTTCCTGAGGCAAAGATACAGTGTTCAAAACTAGGTAGCCTCACATTCCAGTCTACCTGGCTGTAAATGGGTTCCTGTATCTGGTCTTAAGTTAGAGAGGGCAAAGGCAACGAAAAAGGGAACCTGTCACTCCATCTCATAAAATTGATACTTAGCACAGTTAAGTCTCTAACAATTCACTCTTCTAGTTATCACCATCATGTTCATTTGTCTTTCTTACGGACCATGGAACCACCATTTTGGCTGGTCCCTGTGCATCACGTCTGCAACTTGCATTAACAGATTTTTGCCGCGGTGGATTCTGTGACAATTTGTTTTACATGTGAGAACTGCCAGTCCCTTGCACAACCTCATACTAGTCGACTTGTTCAACATGCCTGTGGGTGCAGTATCATATTTTGTCTTTGTCTCTTCAGAGACTCACGAGAACTATACAAGCTAATTCTTCCCTAAGTACTCCAATATTATCTGCTATTTGTCTACCTTTACCCTTGGTTTGGTTCGGTTTTTTAAGAACCATCTTCAGTGCAGACGGGCAACTTCATCAGTGCTCCGATTTACTCCTTTAGATCACACAAAGCGGATCTCAGCACAGTGCATGAAATCTGTAGTACCGGCGAGGATCTCAATGTCTGTATACAGGAACCACGCATTTTATAAATATTTTTGTGATTGATACAATCTAGTTTTGCTGATTTCTCACTGAATGTAATTAAACGTTAATGTTATATAGTCTGTTTACACCCACTGTTGCGAGTGTAGTGGTTTGGTCTATATCATCGCCACACAGGCTAATTCAATATATGTGTGCTGCTGACCTGTCACTTTGTCTGGAATGTTGACCTGGGTGTGTGTTGATATGTTCGCACACCACAGTACGTACATAAGGGTACATGCAGGAGTCAAGAAGGGTTGCAAACGACTGGAACAGTTCGATACTGTTTATTCCGTTACAACACAGATACGATGACATAAATGACACACATTCGACAGCAAAACACGAATCATAGTATATAATCTCCACACTGCATCAATACCTAATACGGCCTGTCCTAATCCTGGACTTATAATAGCTTAGCAGCTTCATTAATCTTCAAAATATGGCCTACAAAAGTACTTCAATACATAGCAAAGCCTGCATCACACGGCAGCTATAATAAGGTTCATATGGCCTAAACAAATCTTCACTGCAGTGTATCACATAGGCTGTACACACAGCAAAATATATAAGTCGACATTTTCTCAAATCCTACGTAGGCATACATTATCCAAAAACACTGGGACTCGACCTACACGGTCCACGCCCAAAACACAACTCTCTAAATCACACACTAGTCCCGCCAAAAAACCCGTCACGAGATTCGGTTGTCTTGAACACCGTTCTCGATAACACATGCAGACTAGCGAGCTATTCACATGACTCAAACAGTACAGAATAAATACATTAAACAGCGTTCACACGCTTATCTGTACTCTGTCACCCGAAAAATAGGAAAAGATAATTATATCCTAAAGTCAGACAAGTATCCGCTTAATCAAGCGTTGCAACTCGAAATTTAATTTGTCTAAAAAACCATTCTAAAGATTACTTCCCCTTTCATAAGTTCCACTTGCAACAGTTACCACCCGCTCCGGGAAAAAAAATGATTCTATCATTTTTTTGAAAAAAATTAAGTCCCAAAAACAAAAAATTTAGAAGAAAATGAAGCTCTAACATATGCTTACAAAAATCATCTTATTTTAAATCAAATTATATCTACAACAAATATCAGCATTAAAGTGTAAAGTAGCAATTAAAGCATACAGCATAATCAGCTAAGTATAAAAAGTAATTAGTTAAATATACAAATATGATCAGTTCCAAAATTAAGTCAATTATACGTAGTACAAACCAAACCGACAACAACTGATCGAAAAAGAAAACACAAGATCAATCAAAAGAAGAATGATCTGTAAAAAATGAAAGTAAGAACTCAACAATACCATATACTCATAATTAAGTTGGACAATTACATGTAAAATAAATACAACTATCATAAGTAGATATGTTATATCAAGTCATATAACCACTCCAACAATACAAAGAATAGAGGTATAAGTGTTGAAAGAAGACAAAGTATACAAATAGAATCAAGTAAAACGAAGATGAGGTACAAAAGTAAAAACAAGATATGAAATCCATACCGAAAAGACAACAGAAAAGGAGGAATGAAATGAAGAATAGTTACCAAAGACAGATAGAAAGCAAAGGCACGAACGCAAAGAAAGTCAATAACAGTACAGTAGAACTCCATTTATCCGAACCCCATGGGACCGAGCATCGTTCGGATAATCAAATGTTCGGATAATTGGATTACATAATGTATCGAGTACATGTACACATATTTCTAAAAATAATTAACCATCACAAGGAAAATACACTATAAAACATATTTACTTGTACTGTAATAATAATACCCACACTGTATTAGATTACTGTATCACCAAAATCTGTCATTACACTGCAGTGCATGTACTACTTGTATTAATTTTTTTTTTTAAGAAAGAGAAATGTTTTCAAAATAACATTACAAACGATTCAAAACCAGGCGCAACTTACGTATACATGTACTTGCACAGATGTAGCCCACTATTTAAAATAATGAGGAATCTTCTTTTGCACCAAACTGGATAGTCTCCTTTTGGTTGGTAAGTCCCGAATTCTCTTCAACAGCAGAAGCTGTGTAGGACAGCTGTCATCTTCTTGCTCGTACCAAGCCATCGCTGATTCTAGTGTTATAAAGGCCTCTTCGGGACTTGGTCGACGTTTTGGGTTTTCTTCATAATCTACAAGTACATCATGTACTTCTGAGGAGTCTTCGTCATCGGTCACTACATGTATTTGGTTTTCTTTTTGCACAAAAGACAAAATTTCTTCGTCATTCAAAAACTGAAAACCAGAATCATTATCATCTTCTAGCCACACGTGGGCATCATCTTTGTCACAGTACCAAAATCCGGGCATTGAAACAGTTCCACAACTTCATTTATACAATCATCATTTGTGTCCACTGCAGTAGTTTCATTTCCTCCTTTTTTCCCAAGCAATCTATTCCAAGCCTTGTTGAGATTATCTTGTGACAGGGTGGTCCAAGCATCAGCTAACATATAGCAGCAGTCTTTGAGATTAAGCTTTTTGGAAAACGCCACCACACTTTCTTCATCTTCAGCCAACAATAAACGACGCAGGACTTCCTTCTTGTACATCTTTTTAAGCTTTGCTATAACACCCTGATCCATTGGTTGAATCAGTGCTGTTACATTGGGAGGCAGAAAAATTACTTTAAAATTTGCATCAACTGCATTCAATGTATCCGTCTCTGGATGAGATGGTGCATTGTCCAGTAGAAGAATTTCTTTTCTTGTTCTCTCAACCTCTTCACATTTGGGATGAACTGATTTGTATACCAATCAAGAAATATTTCACTATTCATCCAAGCACTCTTCTGTGCTTTGTAGCACAATGGGAGACATGTCACATTCTTAAACAACGTAGTTTTTTGGCTTTGCCGATCATTAGCACCGGTAAACGATGACTTCCATTGGCATTCGCGGCTACCAAAATTGTTACTCTCTCTTTGCATTTTTTAAACCCAGGGGCAGCTGCTTCGCGCTGAGATGCAAGTGATTTTTGAGGCAATGATTTCCAGTATAAGCCAGTCTCATCGGCATTATACACATCATCGAGTTAATAACCTTCTTCTTCCAAAAAAGCCAAGAATGTTTCTTTAAAATTTTCAGCGGCAGTTGCATCGCTAGATAAAGATTCCCCTTGAATCTCCAGTTCTCGTATGCCATGAAAAGATTTAAAGTCAGGAGGACCGTCAAGTTGATTGTTGAACTGAAGTGCCTTTTCACACAATAGAGAGCCGATACGTTCCGATTTGCTTCTTCTTTGCAGACACCATATATACAAAGCCTCTTCCAATTTCAAATATTTCGCATTTCTCATGGTTTTACGTTTCTTCGACCCATTTTCACTCTCCAATTTCGATGCAAAACTCATAATTTTATCCTTTTTACTTTTGATGTCAGAGACGGTAGCTTTCCCAACATTGAAAATCCTCGCAAGTGAAGACACAGTTTCACCTTTTCCTAGTCTCTTGATAATTTCTGTTTTCGTTTCAATTGACAAAACATTGCGGTTCCTTTTATATGCTTTAGGCCTACTGGAAGATGCCATATCGCACAGAGAAATACTTGTACACCAAAATTATTCTGCTGTAGTAGCAGACACAATTATTTTAAGTTGAACTGTCTGTTTAGCCAGTGTTCTGCCTAGAACGCACACGTACACTGGATTGGTAAACCAGATATTAACTGACTTTATGATCTAACTGACTTCCTGTACGTAAGCGACCGACCATTAGCCCATCCCATCCTCTACAAATTGTTCGCACACATTTGAAGCTTGCCGCATGAAAAGATTCAGAAATGTAGTCTAACGTGACTGGTGGCGATTGATTTTTTTTTTTTTTGGGGAAAAAGTGTTCGGATAATTGGATGTTCGGATAATTGGGGTTCGGATAAATGGAGTTCTACTGTATATACTAATAACTGTTTTGATCAGATAACCTATTCATAAATAAATATATAAACATGATCGAAAAGCACAACACAAAATATCAAAGTATATCTATACTAACACCACCAAAAAATAATTTACAACTAAACAAAACCTAATAAGTAATTTAACTAAGTTATAAGAGTTATACAAAACTAACATAAATAAATTATAGGCATCGAACAAACAAGTAATAGCATTACTATAACTAATACGACCAACGCACAATCAAGCGCTAAAAATAAAAAATACATCATAATAAAAAACAACTTTTTACAAGAACTAATCAAACTACATATCAATGATATCACGAAGTCAAATGCTGGGCACACACAACAAAAAATTACAATGCCAAAAAAAAAAAATCATTTTTTTCAACAGTACCGTACAAACATATTTTTTTTTTTTTAATGATAAATTACATAAAAACATTGTTTAATCTTTAAGTAATTCAGTAATTCTTTAAGTAAAACCTAATAATGAAATCAATATTTTAACAAAATGAGTGAAATATAAAACAAAAATCCTATCTCGAATAAACCTTTAAATCAACACATGTAAATTTAATTTATCCTTTAAGTTCTTTCTGCTGACAATTACGTTCAGCTCCGTACAATGCTATTTAGCTATAACTCTATCTCTTATTCAAATCGATAAGATATACATCTATAAATAAATCTACAATCTGTTATTACTATGAAATATAAAAAAGGTTCTATAAAAATATCTACAAAAAATAATTTTTTTTTTTTAAAATAATCTGCTAAGAAAATAATCTACATGTCTGACTGGCAAGAAAATCAAGTTCTGGAAAAATCGAAGTTTCACAAAAAGTTAACAAATCCAAATACAAGATCATGTATGATACATGCAAGCTATTTTCAAAATTACATTTCACAACATACCAGATAATACACATCTTCTCTGTATGTTCTATATATTTAATCATGACATCAAAACATGAGAAAAATATAAATTAAGTGAATAACGAACACTCAGGACTATCTAAAAGTAACCACTACATCAACACAATAAATGAGTTTGTGCAATCTCATCATGTACAAAACTATCCTAAACAACACAGTTGCAAAAATTCTAAGTTGAACAGAGTAGTATAAAGGATAATAATTACATACTACACATTATCAACACAATAATATATAAATAGCATAAAAATGTATCAATACATCATCAAACTACAGACATATAAATAACAATAAAAAAAATTATGGCAATCAAATGATGCATAGAAATAATCATGACAACAAAATTATATGTTATTTCAAAACAACAACATGTCATGTACTAATATAGAATACAAAAATATTTACTATCTAAGGAAAAAAAATACGCCGTAAAATTTCCCACTCTCTTGTAAACATGCTTGACCTTCAGAAAGTAACACCTCAGATTTAGTTTGACGCTGACAGGTTTCGGTTGACTACTCGAGCGGAAAGTTGACTCACATTTCTGACCGTCAATATGTCACAGAAGCCTTGACCCTTATCGCAACGTAGCTTCTGTCAACAAATACAAATAAAATTTCCATTTTACTCAATAGTGAAATTTAATGAGAAAAACGTAGAAATCACGTTTACAATTACCCAGTACCGGCTTGTGTAAAAACCCGGTCTCTTCACGATGTCACTAGCTCTCTCTATCACATGTAGATATCATAGAATTCTTGGGGACAACATGACCGACCTTGAATGTCGCCGCTGCCTTACGCTCAAACAAAGTCTCACATTCACAACAACAAGTAGAGCAATCAATAGTATTCAAGCATCCACTGTTATTTTTACTCTGTTTACTTTGATTATAAATGACTCTGGGCTCATGTTGAACAAAATTAGCACAATTGCGCTTATTATTTGATCTATGATCAAAATACTTATTATTACCGTTGCCTTGTTTACAAATAATCACTTTAGTCTTTTGTTGAGGAACATTATTCTGGTGATGTAAAGCAACATTTGAAAAGCTATAATCTTTATCATACTTTCCAACATTCTTACAATCAAAACTTTGAGATTTGTTAAATTGTCTACAGTATCTATGAGAGGGAAAATTATTATTTACTGATCTCCCTTGGTAATGTTTAATCTTGGGGTTATCTCTCTTACTAGAACTGTTTTTCTTTTCCCCTATGGGAATATATTTACCAATAGTTTCAAACTGACTGTGCTGAGTTTGATAACTGCCAGAAACAATAGTATCTCTATTGTTCCGCATATGGGTTTCATCTTTGGAACAAGTAGTAATAGTCTCAACACCCGCTATTAATTTCTGAGTATTTCCAGTAGTAGACAAATATTTGCTCTTATGAGTCTTGACCTGAAATATATCACTTTTCTTTTCCTGACCAACAGAACTGGTTGTTACACAAGAATCTTTGTTGGTCTGACGCCAAGAATTGTTACTGGAACTATCAGTAATATTAGAACTAGGAAAGTTGTATTTCCCACGATAAGATCTATATTTACTATGTATGACCTCTCTCTGAGCTACTTTCTGTCTATCATTGTCAACATTGACAGAAGACTTTTTTTCCTCAATCTCATCTTTTGAACCTCTTCTATCTGTGGCTGAAGTCGAGCCACTTGAGCCTGAAGTCCTTGGATTTGAGCAGCTTGTGCCTTTAACTCATTCATATTCTCCGAGGATACATTACTCTTTTCTTTCAGTTGGCGACTGAGACTATCATTGTCATCCAACACATCCTGAAGCATATCTTTATAAGTCTTCTCACAGTCATTTCTCTCAACCTTCAATTTCTCATACATCTCTTTCTGTTCTTGAAGTTCCCGCGTGAGATTACCTATCTGAGCTTCCAAGTCTTGGACTTTGCTTAAAGCTGAATTTAATGTAGCTTGTGCACTAGAAAGTTCTGAGTTTGATTCAAGTATCTCACTTTTAAGCCTATACACAGTTGCCTGTAGTTCGTTCTCTTTTGCAACTCCTTCTAGGAAATTCTCTCTTTGCTGTAGAGCACTTTGTTTGTTTACTTTTGCTTGTTTCTCAATTCTCAATTCCCTTTCCTGCTCATCAGATGTATGGTTGTGGATTATTTTGAACATGCTTTGCATTATATGTCCGTGTTCAAGTTCAATATACTGTTGTAAAAACACACGAAGGTGCCGTAGCAAATTCACCAAATCCTTGGCCATTACCAAATTGCAAACAAACTTAAAGTTGTGTTCAGCAAATAACTCCAGGGATGTTGACACATTAATCAAAAAATCATCCATTATCCATTCTCCAAGTCGTGCACCTCTCAATCCCTTACCATCTCTACCTACCACCAATGCAGACTCCAACATAGGCCTTATATCTGTAGGGCACATATCACGATCCATGGTGATTCACTTACTTAATCAACATATCTAGTAATCACATATAGTTATGACAAATTACTGTCTACAAAAGTTGGGACAATCACCCTTCCAGCTCACAAAGTTAAGTATCTGTCAAGAAATGAGCTTATTCCTCAATTCTGTATCACCAATTCCTTTTTATAGCACCTTTATCAAGTCACATCATTATCAGGAAAATCGACATATGTCAACAGCCATTAACACCTATGCATCAAATCTTAATCATATGTCAAATTAGACATAAACAACAATAATAACAAAATGAGCAATTAGGGAGGCCTAGCGACATATATGAAGTGACACAATTTACACAAGACACAATCACTTATCTGTCAATGATCCCGCTTCTTTTCCGCCACGACACTGGATATCACACAGACTGCTAAAACCTCCACTGCGGGAAAGCACTGCAACTTGATTCGTTTCTCTTCAGGTAATTTCGTCAATATGATATGTGCTTAACAATGCACAAGTTGACAGGAACCATAATACAGCACACACTGCCTCTCTTGACTCTTCTGTAGTCTGAAATGTACACGGCAACTCCGTGTATCATAACGTCTTGAACTTGTGATGGTGACCACTGGCACAGGTAACCCGAATATTGCAGGAATCCTTCACAACCCGTATAAATGCTGGTACAAATACTGTCCAAGTCTAATTGAACTTCCTTGACCACTGCAGACGCTGTTGTAGTCTATAGGCACGAAATAGGACGTCAATTGCTACTGGTGTAAAGTTGCCTTCTACCACGAATAAAGCGTGCGTCGTTTCTCAAATGCGCCACCCAGGCAGATAATAACTAGGTCACAGTTCTGAAGTACAGGAGATTCAAGCCACGCCTACATAAGGTCAATTATAACAAAGTCAAGTGTTCTACACTCTTGTCACGTGCAAGTCATATGTATTATTTTCAACTTGTAGTGACTGATCCTCTAGATATGTTATGGTCTGGTGGACAAAATTTGATTCACTTTATCCTCTTGCTTCAAGTACATATCACTGTAGAGGTAACAATTTCTTAATTGTATACGCCACTCAGGCACATCTTAAATGATATCCAATGATACGAAAACTACGCCACTTAGGCTATCGACGCGAATAGTCGTAGATGTCAGATCCTGTTGACTGTAAACCACCATAAATGTAACCGAGTGGTTTCAGTCTGAATGTTATTACTGGCCATAAATGTACTCGCATTCGCTAGCACGAATACGAAATCATTATAACATAATTTCCCGGGCATTAAATATCTAATACGGCCTGTCCTAATCCTGGACTTATAATAGCTTAATAGCTTCATACATCTCCACACTGCAGTTAATATATAATATGGCCTGTCCTAATCCTGGACTTATAATAGCTTAACAGCTTCACAAATCTTCATACTGCAGTTAAACATAATATGGCCTACAAAAGTACCTTAATACACAGCGAAGCCTGCATCACCCGGCAGCTTCATTAATCTTCAAAATATGGCCTACAAAAGTACTTCAATACATAGCAAAGCCTGCATCACACGGCAGCTATAATAAGGTTCATATGGCCTAAACAAATCTTCACTGCAGTGTATCACATAGGCTGTACACACAGCGAAATATATAAGTCGACATTTTCTCAAATCCTACGTAGGCATACATTATCCAAAAACACTGGGACTCGACCTACACGGTCCACGCCCAAAACACAACTCTCTAAATCACACACTAGTCCCGCCAAAAAACCCGTCACGAGATTCGGTTGTCTTGAACACCGTTCTCGATAACACATGCAGACTAGCGAGCTATTCACATGACTCAAAACAGTACAGAATAAATACATTAAACAGCGTTCACACGCTTATCTGTACTCTGTCACCCGAAAAATAGGAAAAGATAATTATATCCTAAAGTCAGACAAGTATTCGCTTAATCAAGCGTTGCAACTCGAAATTTAATTTGTCTAAAAAACCATTCTAAAGATTACTTCCCCTTTCATAAGTTCCACTTGCAACAGTGATGAATAAGTTTCCTCATTTTTTTTAACTTGCCAGGGTAGCTGCCGTATGGCCTACTCTTTACGATTTCCAACTGTCGAGGGATTTTTAACGTGCACAACTTGTACACGGAACCTACTATTTTTTCACCATTATCCGAGAAGGCTAGGCATCCGATCCCACAACCCATGAGATCAGGGGCGTGTGTGACATCATTAGGAACCACTGTCTTTGAAAACAATTTCCATTAGTTATATTCCCTGTGCTGGGAGCAAACCTAAAACCTTTAGAATTAGAAGCGTACGCCATAACTTTTAGCCACTCCTTTACCTTTACCTGACTTAAGACCCGCACATTTTTATTTCAGCTACTTTGTTAAACATTTTCAAAATTCACGTCCCTGGTGATAACACATTTAAAAGCATTCTTCTATTAACTGCGGAGCCGATTTTGGAACGACAACGACTACTTAAGAAACCCCACCGCCTGTGCACAGTTCAGCTAGGTGGCGTTGTAAACAAACATGGAAGACAGCACGTGCTTGCTGAGTGGAATGCGCTGTTTTGAGCTCCAGTGGAAGGAACGAACGAAGCAGAAAGCTTTTGTACAGGGTGAAGACGTGAGACATTCAATATTTTTATGATTCTGTTCTGAATAATAAGCAGATTAAGTTCCATCATCATCATCATCATTATCGTCACTTTTCCTTTCGCTCCTTATAGAGCATGGAGCGACTACTACAGCTAGCCCCCTTGCGGGAAGCCTGCACAAACCATATGTCCTAGCAGCAGTGGTTTCTGAAGCAGTTTGTTTTACAAGATCCTCCTTCTTCGTACACTTTCAAGCTGTGATAAAGTGTTCCTAGGCTTATTCGTCCTGTACCTTTTTCATCATCATCTTATTTTATTTCTCTCCCGTTTGTGCTCTTTCATCATTTTTAAAGTAATCTTTTTTAATCAGGGATTTTACCTAAGCGTAACTTAACTCCCACTTTTGCTATTTCCTAAGCCTTACTTTATCTTTTGGAACACACCTGGCCCGGTAGACATTTGGTAGCGCTGGTGACGTCCACGTTGAGAATAAAAAGAATTTGTTTGATACCTAATCCTGTGTTTAAACAACACGAGTGTCACCCCATTGAGACACAATAACACGCCCGCCAGAGCGATCAGCAACAAATGACTCGTAACACGCACAGCACTGCTGGTTACCAGATGGTAGTTTACGTTGAGAGAGGAATGTTGTCTACATGACGGGACACTAAAAGAGATTAAAGGAAGCCGCCGCGCCTGCAAAGCGATACAAATGGAACTTCACATAAGCCGCAAAAAGAGATGACAAAGGGAGAAAACTTGATGACAAAGGGGGAATCCCTAGAAGTGTGCAAATGATCTCAAGAGTCAATGAGGGTGTACTTAGCCTCACAGACAGGTTCACGTCCACATCTTTATGCTGCAGCACTGTGCTTAGCTGGTGATCATAAGTGGATGACTCCAGATATGCCTTCATGCATATGCAACAGTGTAAACATTGATATTAACAAACACGAATAAACATATAAACTAGCAATTCAATAATGCATCTTCAGTATTTATATGAAATAACAGTTGTTATATTATAGGGTGCCCGAAAAGTCTGACATCATAGGAAACTATTTATCTATTTAATTTTAATTGACCAGTTTCATTTTCTTGTTTAGATAATAATAATGATTCGTACACAGAGAAGCAAAGTACTTCGCGAGCAAAGGGGTCTGGAAGTGGAATGACATTATGTTGAGCATATTCTTTAGAAATAAATGTTATATAATATAAATTTTCAGCAACTGGTACAGACAGACACCTTCACATACCTAGGATGCATAGTAACGCCAGACGGCGGGGCAGGCAAAGACATCAACATCAAGATGAATAAGGCAAGAACAGCCTTTTTTAGCCTAAACAACATCTGGAAGTCCTCTCAATACAGCACACGCACAAAATTAGGATTATATCAGAGCTGTGTGCTTTCTGTGCTTCTCTATGGTGCGGAATGCTGGAGAGTTACAGAGAAGGAAATGTCGAAATTGTCCTCTTTTCACACAACATGCCTAAGAAAAATTATCCGAATCTTTTGGCCGATTACCATCACCAACCAAGATCTGCTTACTCGGAGCAAGCAAGAGGACATGCACACCATCATAGCTGGCAGACGCTGGAGCTGGGTTGGCCATGTCCTCAGAAGAGACCCCGATGCCATCACAAGAACAGCTATGCTTTGGACCCCTGAAGGAAAACGAAAGAGAGGCCGACCAAAAACAACATGGCGGAGGACTGTGGAGGCTGAGATGCAAAGAATGAACCAGAGTTGGGGCACTATACGAAGGATGGCCGCCGACCGAGCAAAGTGGAATCAATTTGTTGTTGCCCTGCAAGACGCCACAGGCGTGATGGCCACTGACTGATTTGACGGTCGGCGGCTAAGGATCAAAGAAGAAGAAGAATATAATTTTCCCTATGATTCCTTGCAGAAATGAGTACAGATACCGACTAGGACATCCCATGAGAGGATATCATCAAGCACTTTGTAAAAGTGCACATAATTAAGTCTATTTTCTGATCATTTATAATCCACTGAATATAAATTTGTCACAATTTTTGTTTAATCAGAACACATTCTGTGCAGATGTATTTTGTAGGAGTAGTGTTGTCTTATTAAGAGAACAATGAATGTCTCAGAAACATGTTACAGTCCTAATTTCATAACTTGCTTTTTCATTCATAAATCAGCATTAGGTTTAGTACATATGCTTTCTAGACGATGAGTAAGTACAGTGGTTAGAACGTTTGTTTCTCCAGGCAAAGTAACCGGGTTCGAAACTTGGTAGCGCCACGCTGCAATGTACATTGATAGATACCTTGCTTTATTCTTTTGTCAGGGAAAGCAAAGTATGTAGGAGGGGGATCGGTTACTTATCTCATAAAGCTGGACCTGCAATATGTGAAGCCTCTAACACTTTACTATGGAAGTATTTGATTTGGGGCTATATTTATCTATTTTTTAACATACCAGCGCATGATAACACTGTTATAATAATAATAATAATCATAATAATAGCCAGATCCAAGAAACAAAGGTGCATCTCATACATGATTCTTGGATCTGGAGATGGCATTTGACAAGGTCCCTTGGAGCAGACTTTGGGACTGCTTGGCAAGGAAGAATATTCTAGCACCTCTGGTACGTGCTATACAGAGCCTTCTATAAGTCTTGCAGAAATTATGTGAGGACGGCAAACCATAAGTCAGAAAAGTTCAGGACCACCACTGGTGTAAGACAAGGTGATATTTTGTCATCATATCTGTTCATACTCCTCATTGATGATGTCATCAAAACTTGTAAGGAGAGGACAAGAAAATATTCAGTGGGGTACTGGAAGATCTTCTTCTTCCTCGTTCGTCCTGAAAAGGACGTTGGTTGCGTTGTGTCTGTTTACAACAGAGCTGCGATATCTGCGCCTTTCGGCCGGCACATCCGACTTCAGCACGGCATTTTTTGGGACCGGGTTAGCCCTCCCTCTTCGATCCCTACTCTCTCAGCCAGACTGCAGTGATGCAGCCTGTTTCCAGGACTACCACATGGAGGTGGATTAGGATCTTGGTCAGCTCTGGTTCGCTGACCCTGACGCAAGCAGTCAAGCTATGGGTCGCTGACTGCATTCTCTATTGTTGCGTCTTTGGGTCCCGTACTGGAAGATGAGACAGGTTTGTATTTCAGAGCTGGCATTTGCCGATGATGTTGCCCATATTGCTAAATCAGAGGCACATCTCCAATCCAAACTGCAAGTCTGGAAGGAAGAGCTGGAGAGGAGAGGGATGGTCACCAAAACAAAAATCATTGTAATATCACGAGAGGAAAGAAGGCATCAGATTAACCTGGAAGAACAGGTGCTGGAGCAGGTCAACCATTTTAAATACCCCGGAGCTGTCATTGACTGGAAGGGAGGCATCAAAGAAGATTTGGCTACCCGAAGAGCAGCAGCTGTGAGACTTTTTCAGGCCATAAATCGAGGATTCCTCAGCAAAAGAGAAGTTGGCAAGAAAACGAAGATGGTTGTATACCTCTCCACCTATGTCCCAGTCTTGACGTATGGATGCGAGTCATGGGCAATGACCACATCCACATAGGTCAGATCCAAACCTCAGAAATGAGGTATCTGAGAAAGGTGGTTGAAGTAACAAGAAGACGATACGTCAAGGCCTAAAAACCCAACCCCTGCAGATATCCATGCAGACCCATGTAGAACGGTCCTAACTAAGATAGTTTGGCCATGTCTGTAGAATGGGAGAAGATTGGGTGCCACGGCAGGTTTAGGCTAAGAGCCTGGGATCCAGACCTCCAGGACGACCCAGAGTCCGCTGGGAGGACCAACATTAGACATCTCTGAAAGACCGAGAATTAGAATGGAACCAGGCTAGGAGGAAGACAGCCGATAGTATAGTATGGCGCTCTCTCTTCCAAACCTCTACACCTCACGGTAGAACAGGGACGACTAAGTAAGTTAGGAAGTAATAATAATAGCCCCTTCAATCATAACTGACTATGGGAATGCGCCCCTGAGGTGACAACCCGCAGCTGCTTATTTTCCTGGTGTTCCTTTCGACGTTTTATCCTCTCTTCTGCTTGCTGTGAGAACTTCTTTTCGCCCAATCTGAGGTGGCGCCGTAGATAGCATCGCCACTTAGTGCGATCGGTAGCTTCATCCTCCCAGGTTGCTGTATTTATGTCCAGTGCTCTCATATCTCTCTTGCACGCATCTTTGAATCTTAGCTGCGGTCACACAACTGTACTTTTACCATCTGCCAGTTGTCCGCAGAGATAACGCTGTTATTAGATTATATTTCTGATATCTTATCAAAATTTTGAATTACTGCAACTAACTTAAAATTTCTATTGCTTGGAATCTACTAAAGTTTTAAAAATTCTAATCCGACAACAGTTTTAAAATGATGAGCTTCAAGTTCAAATTTCGTACTCACAATTAAAAAAAAAGAGCATGTTAAAAAAGGCGTATCGAATTTTAATATAGCATTACAATACATTATGACCACCGTTTTCATTGCAATTAAAAAAAAAAAAACACCGTTGGGTGAATGCTTAGTTATGCACATTTATCTTTATTATAGGTTGAGCGAGTGCATTTTAATTGAAATCCTTCCATTATTTATGTAACTGGCATTTCACTGCAGCATCTGGAGGAATAAGAGATGAGACTATTATTTGAAATTAATATCAATATCCATATTCTGCTCGTAAATTGACCTCCTGATCATCACTGTAATTTTTTGCATGGTGATTTTAACTAAATGGTTCAGTGCAAGCTTATCAAATTGATTGCTGTTTAATTAAAATATGTTGTTAACATTTATTTAATTGAAGGGACATAACACAGCATAATGTTATCTATCCACTTTAACTGTTTATCTCCCATGACATATTCTGAATAATTTCGCAGACGTTTCGTTATTCTGTTAGAGTGAAAAACTGAATGCCACTTTTGTCTACTGGCGTATGTTTTTGACAACGGGGTGGATTGTTTCTGTACATGTGTCTAAGCACTAATGTCACGTGTCTGAATTGTTGTCAAGCAACCAAGGAACTGTGGAATTCTACTTCAGAAGCACCGAGCTCACTAAAGATCTACATTGATAAAATCATGTCTTGTTTTCAGGTTTCTGAGTATTTGGAATACATCAATCAATACCCTTTAGCTCCCTTCATAGCATAGGCCTTCAACAAACACATGCCAAGTCTTCCTGTCTGTGCCATCCGCTCAAGTTCTTTCCATGTTTTCCTCATCATTTTAGCCTCTGTTTCCAGTTCTCTTCTCCATGTGTTTATTGGTCTACCTCTGCCTCTCTTTCCCTGTGGATTCCAGAACAAGGATTGCTTTGTAATGCTATCAACAGGTTTCCTCAATGTATGTCCTATCCATCGCCAGCGTCTTCTTCTCAACTCTTGTTTTACTGGCACTTGTCTGGTTCTTGTCATCAATTCCACATTTGTGACTTTGTCGTACCATTTCAGTCCTTCTATTCTACGCAAGCACCCGTTTATAAAAGTCTGTAGCTTTTTGGTTGTTGTTTTTGTTGTTCTCCATGTCTCAGAGCCATACAACAGGACTGACTTCACATTTGAGTTGAAGATTCTTACTTTTTGTGTTGGACTTGATTTCTCTTGTTCTCCTTGTGTTTCCCAATGCAATGAAAGCTCCTCTTGCTTTTTGTATTCTTATTTTGATATCACTGTCTGTCCCTCCAATCATCATCATCATTGATAAGATCTCTATGGTGTTGTTTGCTCCACTGTAGTGTATGGAATGTCAACTTGACCTACGCAGTGGTGTGTAGACATGGATTGAGTGTATAATGTGCGAATGATAATAAGGGTTCGTGGTGTTGACAAATGTTCTTTTCTCACACTCATGTATGGCTGGAAGTCATCGACACCAACGACTGTGTACCTTTTCTAAAGTTTAATTGGACGTACACACTCGACAGCACAGATAGTGACAAATCACAGGTTGGCATAATACATCATGGTACAGTGGATAAATGGTCTTGCAATGTTACATGGGCACTCATGTAGAATAATTGTATAATGGACTGTCAGTAGCCAAGCACTCAGTATCGCCCATACATATATATCAACTGACTTCACTGACTGAGCACGTCAGCTTATAAACAATATTTCAGATGGCTTCTAAACCTAATCTCGTCTAGCGACGATTCTTCAACATAATGTTCAGCACATATTTTTCCATATAATAATATTGAACCGCTAATAACGGGTTCTCATGTGTAGCAGTGATCTCTGGACTAAACAAGCGATAATACGGGCATCCCTTTTCTCTTCTTGAAAGTCACTACATGTTTTGGTTCCAAGATGGCTTCACTCGTGAGCTGTCACTCACGTTTGGATACAGATAATGAATCTGTCCTAAAGTTAGTCATTCATAAAACATTTCATTGCTCTGTAGATTTGATCATGAACAATTGACTGCAATCTACAGGATATAGTGCTGCTAGGAATCGAAGTCGTTTTCATCGAGTCAAATATATTCTCTTAGACATTCAAATCGTACCTATCGAAAATGGTGGCTTCGATCGAGAGTTCATAAGAGTATCTTTGATTACCTTGGTATCAGAAATATGAAAATGCCATTCCTTGGCAATACGAATAAACACTGGGGTAAAGCATACACGATAGGTCTAGACGACTATCACTTACCCCACCAATACTGAGATCACTTTTTCCCGGCGACAAGCCGACATAGAAAACACAGTCCCTATCAGGACGAAGCCAAATCACACCACACTCTAGCGACACATCCGCCTAATAGCCTTTGACCTCTCTAGAGACAACAGAACATATAGTTCGACTTAGATATGTAAAGATATACAGATATAAGACAGACTCGTCCTACTCAGACAAACAATACACATAAATTCAGGCCATAGATATTCTGAAGCAAGAACAATCTATTATTACCCAAACAACGAATAAATCGCAGTAAAATGGATTCATCCGCGGAGTTCGATCGAAGAGACGGCACAACTTTCAAGGGAAGTAACTCAATAATGACTTTCCCTTAAGCACTATTTTGTTTACAAAATATTTGCGAACATAACAAAACAAGTATACCATAATACAATTCTGGCACTTACACAATGCCTAAAAAATTCATATCATCATTTCGTATTAGATATCTTAAATTTATGATTTATGAAGAAAAAATCATCAAAGCACAGCGGTGAATAAACATCAATGAACCGCTATGTAGTGATACAATCATTATATTATTAAATTACAAATGTGTATCTATCATGATATAGAAAAGGAACTACTATAGAACTAGACATATCAAGAAGTCTAAGCCCTAATAGTTATGTGGAATCATGTGGGCATCTTGACAGAATGTCTGCCATCACATTATCTGATCCACGAATAGCTCGCACAGAGAAATGAAAAGGTTGAAGAGCAATTGCATATCGAGTAGACCTCGAGCTCTTCAAATTCTTACTCTGTATAGCAGTAAGAGCTTTTTGGTCGGTTTCTACTATGAAATGTGCGCCTAGAAGGAATCTCTGTAGTTTGAGGATCGACCAAACCATAGCTAATAGCTCACGGTCTAAAACCGAATAATTCCTTTCTGCCGCATTAAGTTTTCTGGAAATATACATTACAGGATGCAGAGTTCCAGAGTACTCTTGCATTAGTGCCGCTCCAATCCCAGTGGATGAAGCGTCACTACGAAGAACGAATGTCTTATCTTTAGTGGGTAGCACTAAAATAGGTGGTGTTGAAAACAATGTTTTAATCTTATCCAGAGAGCATTGGCATTCCTGAGACCAGTGGACCACATTAGGCGAACCTTTCTTTAGAAGTGTTGAGAGAGAGTGCCATGATAGAGGATAGATTCTGAATGAATCTGCCATAAAATTGAATAAGACCTAACAGACTTCTCACCTGTTTTTTTAGTCTTAGGGATTGAGATGTTAAGTATCTTACTAGTATTATGGTCCTCTGTCTTTAGGAAACCATGACCAACTCGGTGGCCTAGGAAAGAAATTTCGCTAAAACCAATATAGGCTTTAGAGGGTTTCGCTGTCAGGTTGTGCTCACGCAAAGTAGACAGCAATTCATCTAACCCTGAATAGTGATCTTCCCAAGTATCGCTGAAAAGACAGATGTCGTCTAGATATGCAATGACATCTGACCGATAAGATAGGATTCGGCGCATCATGCGTACGAATGTAGCTGGTGCGTTCATAAGACCGAAAGGCATAAAATTCCATTGGAACAAACCTCTAGGTGTTGAAAAAGCCGTGAGAGGTTTGGCGCGTTCAGATAAAGGAACTTGCCAATATCCTTTAGACAAATCAAGTTTAGTGAAAAAATGAGATTTGGAGAGTCGAGTAAGTAGCTCTTCCAGTAAAGGCATAGGTTCGGCATCGAACTTCGTTACTTGATTCAATTTTCGATAGTCAACGCAAAGACGTATGTTATTGTCTTTTTTACGAACAATAACCATCGGCGAAGAATATGCAGAGGTGGATGGTTCGATTATTTTCAAATCTATCATCTCATCCAACTCTTTCTCGACCTGTGCTTGAAAATGTATAGGTATAGGATAAGGTCTAACCCTAATAGGAGTATGGTCAGTTAGAACAATGTCATGTTCAATGACATGCGTTTGTCCAGGGATGTCAGTGAGTACATCCTGAAATGTTTGCAACATAGTTGAAACTTGTCGCTGTTCTCCTAGAGACAAATCAGGAGAGACAGTAACGTTCTTCCATGATTCACTAGAATGAAGTGGGATCATTGGAAGAGGAAGATTTACATCTGAAAAACTTGTTTCCTCATCCTGTATCACGGACAGTGATGAGTAATGACCATGTTGTACTGGAGAATTGTCCGTTGCTTGGAAAATGGGTTGCAAATAATCCGGACGTTCATGGAATTCAGTAAGCATATTGATGTGGAAGGTTTTATGCTTCCCATCAATATCGACAATATAGTCGACATCGGAAATTTTCGATATTATATCGTACGGACCTTTCCAAGAAATAAGTAATCTGTTTTCCCTACAAGGTAGTAATACAAATGCTTTGTCACCAGGACAAAGTTGTCGTAAGCATCTCTTCTTATTGGCAAATTGCCTTGCCTTCTGTTTCGCAAATTCAGAAGAAGAAGTTGCTAATTTGCATGCTTCGATAATCTTTTGTCTCAACGCGATGACATATTCGTAGGATGACTTTGTGTCATCGTCAATATTGTCAGATGTAATGAGATCGTGAAGCAACGACATAGGGCCACGCGGACGCGCGCCAAAGACGAGTTCAAAGGGAGAAAATCCCGTATGTTCATTGGGTACCTCTCTGTAAGCGAAGAGGGCCGCAGGTAAAACTCTGTCCCAGTCTTGAGGATGATCCTCAGTTATCTTCCCCAGTAAGTTTTTAAGTGTTCTATTAAGGCGTTCGACCATACCATTAGACATTGGATGGTAGATACTACTTAAAGATCTATCTATCTGCAGAGTAGACATTACTTGAGACATGGTATCTGATATTAGTTGGGTGCCATGGTCTGACAATATCTCTCCGGGGAACCCCAGACGAGAAAATATAAGCCAAAGAGCATCTGCAATATCAGCAGTAGTAATGCTCTTCAGAGGAATAGCCTCTGGCCAACGTGTGCACATATCAACACACGTCAAGATAAACTGATGTCCTCTGGCAGACTTGATCTTAAATGGACCAATTATGTCTATGGCCATTTTTTGGAACGGCCGAATAGGAATGTCCGCCGCCTGAATGGGTGCAGCATGCCGTGGACCTTTGGATTTAACTTCCTGACATACTTTACAAGATCGACAATAAATCCGTATGTCCTTGTTTACCAATGGCCAAAAGAAAGCCGCAAGGACTCTTGACTTAGTACGGGAAAAACCCATGTGTCCAGCACACTGAGAGTCGTGAGCGTGCTGCAAAATTTTAACTCTCAAATTCTTGGGAACCAGGATTTGAGAATGACTTGACGTAATGGAGTCTTGAACCATACGTACAAGTACGCCATTCTTCTTTGTAATCCACGATTTACGACTTGTGTCTTTATTCGGATCACCTTTAGTTGCAAGAATGAAGAATTTCTTCAGAGTGGGATCATCTTCTTGCTGTTTTATAAACGAGTCACGAGAAATTACCAAGGGATTATCTTGGTTATGCACTTCATTATCTTCAGTAGATGAAGTTTGAGGCATATTAAGAGCCTGAGCTCTAGTGACTACAGCGTTAGCAATCTGCATGTTTTGCCTTTCCCACGTGGAAATTTGTTGCGGAGCATTCTCTTGACTCCATGAATGCGACCGATGATGAGGTCAGCGATCGGATTCGGAAGAAGACATGCGTGTACATCTCCTGTAAAGAAAGGAGTAGCAATCCTAATGATAGCAGTAGAGTATTTCTCTAATGTGCCGCCAAATGTTACACATTTGACTACTTGTCCAGTGGCACGGGAAGGATCTACGAGTGACTGCCTAACACCAATTGTGGTGCATCCAGAATCAAATAGCACAGAGACTGGATTGTTATTCACTAAACCCTTATGTAAGACAAGAGAACCTCTTCCATCATGCGCGACTGATGCCGGAAGAGCAGGAAGAGGATGGCCACAGCTTAAAGTAGACACTGTGGTTGGCTCAAATAACGTTTTGCATTGGGGGCACTGAGATGCTCTCCCAAAATCAAAAGCGGCACATGCCATATTACTAGCATCATTATTATCTTTACTCTGTTTATAGGCTTCATTGGACTCTTGTTGTGCAGAGTTTGCCTGAAAATGTGGTTTATGTCTTTTGTTTGAGATCTACCTCGGTTATTATCACCTCTGTAGTTATTGTTACCTCTATTGTAACCCCTATTTGGGTTTGAGTCATAGTTCCCTTGGTTACCATTATCATATTCATTATAATGAGTATCTCTGTAATTATGATCTTGTTGACTCCAAGACGGATAACCCTGATAGTTTCTATAATTACTTCCTCTACGGAAATTCCTATAATTATGACCACCCCTGTGTCGAGAGCTATCAGCTCGTCTCCAGTTCTTTGAAGAAGAACCCTGAAATGATTGGTTACCTTGGTTTTGATAACTATTATGGTTACCTTTTTTATCAAATCTGTTTTGAGGTCCCTGAAATCTGTGTGAATAATTGGGATTGTATGGTGTTGCTGAAGCAACTGGCATACTCTCCTTAATCTTAGTGTTGCCAAAAGTCACGTCGGGGTGTGCAGTGACATATTGGGAACAATATTCTTCCATTTCTTTTAGAGATTTGGGTTTACGCTCATGTATAAATTCAAGGAAAGGTTTGTTCACACATGACATAATCTTATCTCTGAGCAACAAATCCATAAGTCCTTCATACGTTTTTTCTGTTTTGGAAAGCTCAATCCAACGATCAACTGTGAGACGTGCCTTTGCAGTGAATTCTGAGAATTCTACACCCGTCTCAGGCACCATCGTTTTAAATAAAAGGCGATAGCCTTCCTCATTAACATTACTCATACTTGTCAATCTCAATTTCTCTAACTCAAATTCATGTTCTCTTATTGCTTTTTTCTCTTCAGCATCTAATCTTTTTTGTTCAGCCTCAAATCCCCTTTCCTCCACCTGCATCTGCAATTTCTTTTGTTCAGCAGCAGCCTCAGCTTCTCTTTCTAATCTTTTCTCTTCTGCCATAGCTCTTCTCTCTTCTGCAGCTAATGCTTTGTCATATTGAGCAACAGCCCATTGTTCTAATTGTTGACCAGTCTTATCAAGGGCTTTCCCTTGTATAATGAAGTATTCTAATGTAGACATGGTGTCTAACAATAATACTAATCACCTGAACCAATAATAATACCACAAGTTCTCAATGACTTGATTAATCAGTATACTATCCCAATATCTGTGGGTCACAAGCCTTTCATAAGGTCTTGTATAATAGTAATAATAATCAGGTACTGGTTTATACCATAATCCAAGTGCAGTGCACAGGCAATTGTGTCTTATGAAATATACCTATATAAACATATGTCAACCAACAGAATACATAAAGTACAAATAGGACTGACAATACAAGAACGTTTGCAGAAATCAAAATAAATCAAATAGGGAAATCAATGAAAATAATCACTGAATCTGCAAAGAATAACAACACAAATGACGTCACAATATATGAATATAAATTGTGAATAGAACTGAAAGATAGAAAAGGTTAGACCAACAAATTACAAACAAATCAAAACAAAACTAAAGAACAAAGAAATATTACAAAAATAACAATAATTACAGACTTCACAGCTAACACAAAAGCAACAGTTGTCGCAGCAAATTTTCAATCAAGAAAATTGCACCTATAGAAAACGCCCACAACGGACCCTCTATGACGTGGGATATTCTGTTGTGAGGACGCCGCCCAACCTTAAACACAACCCGCTGACATAGAAACTAACATACTATACAAACAAATAACATGTAAACATAAATATATATAAATTATGTGTATGATAGTATGTGTTGCAAAATAGGCTCAGTTTTACAGTAATGGCAAAGTTATTTTTATGAAAATAAACAAACTGCCACTTTATTCAATTAAACATTCTGGCCTTAAATATTAAAGTTCATATACAGAAAACAAGAAGATCCATCGATGAAAATAGGACTTCTTAGTTCACTAATACTGTCTTCCTGTTAATATTACAAGAATTGATCCAACTGTTCCGTGAAACTCTGTAATGTCTAATGTAAAAATGTCAACAACGCTGACCTACATACTGCATTCACTTGACAGGTCACGTGACGAAGTGTTGACAAAGAGCAAACCAATACTGCAAGTGTGTCGTACCAGCCACAGGAAACGGTCTGGTATCGGTAATCTGTTGACTTCTGAACTTCTGCGAGGTCAAACCCAGAAAGCTGGTCCACCAGTTGATAAAGTTGGATAATTTATTCCAGTTAATGATATCCACCAAAAGATAGATATAAGTGGATGGAAGCAGACATCATCATCATCATCAGTTGATAAGATCTCTATGGTGTTGTTTGCTCCACTGTAGTGTATGGAATGTCAACTTGACCTACGCAGTGGTGTGTAGACATGGATTGAGTGTATAATGTGCGAATGATAATAAGGGTTCGTGGTGTTGACAAATGTTCTTTTCTCACACTCATGTATGGCTGGAAGTCATCGACACCAACGACTGTGTACCTTTACTAAAGTTTAATTGGACGTACACACTCGACAGCACAGATAGTGACAAATCACAGGTTGGCATAATACATCATGGTACAGTGGATAAATGGTCTTGCAATGTTACATGGGCACTCATGTAGAATAATTGTATAATGGACTGTCAGTAGCCAAGCACTCAGTATCGCCCATACATATATATCAACTGACTTCACTGACTGAGCACGTCAGCTTATAAATAATATTTCAGATGGCTTCTAAACCTAATCTCGTTTAGCGACGATTCTCCAACATAATGTTCAGCACATATTTTTCCATATAATAATATTGAACCGCTAATAACGGGTTCTCATGTGTAGCAGTGATCTCTGGACTAAACAAGCGATAATACGGGCATCCCTTTTCTCTTCTTGAAAGTCACTACATGTTTGGTTCCAAGATGGCTTCACTCGTGAGCTGTCACTCACGTTTGGATACAGATAATGAATCTGTCCTAAAGTTAGTCATTCATAAAACATTTCATTGCTCTGTAGATTTGATCATGAACAATTGACTGCATTCTACAGGATATAGTGCTGCTAGGAATCGAAGTCGTTTTCATCGAGTCAAATATATTCTCTTAGACATTCAAATCGTACCTATCGAAAATGGTGGCTTCGTACGAGAGTTCATAAGAGTGTCTATTATTACCTTGGTATCAGAAATATGAAAATGCCATTCCTTGGCAATACGAATAAACACTGGGGTAAAGCATACACGATAGGTCTAGACGACTATCACTTTCCCCACAAATACTGAGATCACTTTTTCCCCGGCGACAAGCCGACATAGAAAACACAGTCCCTATCGGGACGAAGCCAAATCACACCACACTCTAGCGACACATCCGACGAATAGCCTTTGACCTCTCTAGAGACAACAGATCATATAGTTCGACTTAGATATGTAAAGATATACAGATATAAGACAGACTCGTCCTACTCAGACAAACAATACACATAAATTCAGGCCATAGATATTCTGAAGCAAGAACAATCTATTATTACCCAAACAACGAATAAATCGCAGTAAAATGGATTCATCCGCGGAGTTCGATCGAAGAGACGGCACAACTGTCAAGGGAAGTAAGTCAATAATGATTTTCCCTTAAGCACTATTTTGTTTACAAAATATTTGCGAACATAACAAGTATACCAATGTATAATATTGTAAGATATCAAAGACTGCACGTAACAGTGATGTCGATGTTTTCATAACCCAATCTATTGCTAGTAAGAAAAGAAATGGAGACAAGAGGCATCCCTGTCTCACTCTCGTTCTAATCCTAAACGGTTCTGTAAGTTGTCCTTCATGAAGAACTCTGCATGTCATGTCTTCATAGGTCTTCTTTATTAAGTTAATGATCTTCATGGGAACTCCATAATGCCTCCTCATCAATTTCCAAAGCGATTCTCTGTCTACACTGTCAAATGCCGTTTCATAGTCCACGAAATTTGGAATACGTGCAGCCCTTATATCGTCTACTGGATGACATGTTTCCTTCAGTTCCACCGAAAGAGCGGCGGAGTAGTCAACCAAAATGATATTTCACTGAATGCTAACTTCATTTCATGAAAAGAACAAGTTTATATCTCATACAGTACAGTTCACGATTACAGTTAAATATTTTGAGCTAGCTTGTGAGTTTTTTATTTTGGAGCGCGGAAAGAATACTTTTAATCCTGGGGTTAACCCCGCTAGCTTAAACATGACTGTTCTGCCCCCCCCTCCCACCCCCCCCCCACCGCCCATTACCTTTCCATCAGTGCTCAGCATTGTTTTTACTTCGTGGCACACTTAAAGTGCCCTTCAAAATTTCGAGGCACACAATAATATTTAAATAGGTGGGTATGGAAGATATTTAAAGATTCTATGCCGTCATAAGACAACGCTCCCTAATTGTTTGTGACGGACTGGGCCAATGTCCCTAATTGTTTGTGATGGACTGGGTCAATGTCCCTAATTGTTTGTGATGGACTGGGTCAATGTCCCTAATTGTTTGTGATGGACTGGGTCAATGTCCCTAATTGTTTGTGATGGACTGGGTCAATGTCCCTAATTGTTTGTGATGGACTTGGTCAATGTTCCTAATTGTTTGTGATGGACTGGGTCAATGTCCCTAATTGTTTGTGATGGACTCGGTCAATGTCACTAATTGTTTGTGATGGACTGGGTCAATGTCCCTAATTGTTTGTGATGGACTGGGTCAATGTCCCTAATTGTTTGTGATGGACTTGGTCAATGTCCCTAATTGTTTGTGATGGACTCGGTCAATGTCCCTAATTGTTTGTGATGGACTGGGTCAATGTCCCTAATTGTTTGTGATGGACTTGGTCAATGTCCCTAATTGTTTGTGATGGACTCGGTCAATGTCCCTAATTGTTTGTGATGGACTTCGTCAATGTCCCTAATTGTTTATGATGGACTGAGTCAATGTTCCTAATTGTTTGTGATGGACTGGTGAATGTTGATAATTTAATTTATTATTTGTAAAATTGTCCTTGCGACTAGTGCGAGGTTCTTTCGTAATTTTTTACCATCACAATAATTTTGTATGTCATTATATCACATTGTATTACATTAGGCACATTATCCAGGAGTTGTTGTTGTAGTATGAAAAGATTTACTCTTTGTAGAGGCATAGACTTTGGAAGTCTTTAAACTATTGCTAAAGTTTGTGCACACCAGTTGCGGAACGGTGACCAAGAGATCTATCAAAACATGTCGTGATCACGAATGCTGAGAAAAGCACATTTTAGGAGAAGAATGCTATTCTAATCGCTAGGCACCCACACACTGAGATAACGAGAGAGATGAGAAGTATAGCCAAACTAGAGACATCTTTTCCCAGAACAGGACAGATATCTCCAGATGGCAAGTTCCGACTCTGTATGCGAATAAGAACGTACTTAACCATCTGGTCAAAAACAAAATTTATCACGCCTTTTAAAAATCTTGATAGATGATTACTAGAAGATCTTTCTTACCGAAAACTCCACTTTTATAGACGATTAACAAAATGCCTGTCTTATTGAAAACTCCACTCTTATAAATACTTAATAAAAGCTTTGTTTTTTCTTTTTTTTTTTAAAATGAAAACTCTACTCATTTATAAATTATTAAATAAAAAAACTTACTCAGCATTCCACTCGTACAGGAAAGTAATAAAATATCTTTCTTACTGAAAACTCATTTTTATTAATGATTAATAAAAAATCTTTCACCTGAAAACTTCATAGTTATAGATAATCGATAAAAGATCTTTGTTATTGAAAACTCCACTCATTTATAAATGATTATAAAAGAACTTTCTAACTGAAAACTCCACGTTACCATGGTTGTGTTTTGATTAGGAGATAACTCTGTGCTAACTAACTACGGTGGAATTGTTTAGTAACTTATTGCAGTTACCTCCCTTTGACTGTATGTTTACAATTATTTTGTCTCTTCATCTTCAAATACTCTACGGCTACCTTTACCCTTTTATTGTTATCTTGCAACAGGAAGTTGCAAATGTTTGTCCGTTAATATAAATGTCCGCCCTTCTAGACAATTATTCTCATGATAAGCTTTTGTTTTCGCAGCTCTTCTTCAACAAAAGGCAAACGACGTTTATCTGTCCTTCATCTTTGTCTGGTAATAACACTTTTCAACAATAGGAAGATTTTGAAAATAGGAGAAGGATATAAACTGTTTATGCTGCGATGTAACTTTTATTTGCTTCTTGCAAATGTTTTCGTTACAACCATATATTGTGAGATGCAAATGTCACATCCAACGCATTACATTTTCCAGAATAATTTGTCGAATGAGTTAAGTGAATGTATCTCGCAATATTACGTTGTCAGTAAGAATGGATGACAGCGTAGCTGAGTAAGACAACGGGATTTGTTTGTGAGAGTAGTTGTACTGCGTCATCATCATCATCATCATCATCATCATCATCATCATCATCATCATCATCATCATCATCATCATCATCATCATCATCATCATCATCATCATCATCATCATCATCGTCGTCGTCGTCGTCGTCGTCGTCGTCCTCCTCCTCCTCCTCCTCGTCCTCCTCCTCCTCCTCGTCCTCCTCCTCGTCCTCCTCGTCGTCGTCGTCGTCCTCCTCCTCCTCCTCCTCCTCGTCCTCCTCCTCGTCGTCCTCCTCCTCCTCGTCCTCCTCCTCCTTGTCCTCCTCCTCGTCCTCCTCCTCGTCGTCCTCCTCCTCTTCCTCCTCCTCCTCGTCCTCCTCCTCCTCCTCGTCATCCTCCTCCTCCTCCTCGTCCTCCTCCTCGTCCTCCTCCTCCTCGTCCTCCTCCTCCTCGTCCTCCTCCTCGTCCTCCTCCTCGTCCTCCTCCTCTCCTCCTCCTCGTCCTCCTCCTCGTCCTCCTCCTCGTCCTCCTCCTCGTCGTCCTCGTCGTCCTCGTACTCATCATCGTACTCATCATCGTACTCATCATCATACTCATCATCATCCTCATCATCATCCTCATCATCATCCTCATCATCATCATCATCTTAATCATCATCTTCATCATCATCCTCATCATCCATCATCCATCATCATCCCTCAGCTTCCCAAAGAGCATAGGACTTTAACAAATGTATGCCAAGTCCTCCTGTCGCGTCTTCTTCTTCTTTGATCCTTAGCCGCCGACCGTCAAAGCAGTCACTGGCCATCACGCCTAGTGGCGTCTTGTAGGGCAACAACAAATTGATTCCACTTTGCTCGGTCGGCGGCCATCCTTCGTACAGTGCTCCAACTCTGGCTCATTCTTTGCCTCTCAGCCTCCACAGTACTCCGCCAGGTTGTTTTTTTGGTCGGCCTCTCTTTCGTTTTCCTTCAGGGGTCCAAAGCTTTATCTTATTCCTGTGTACATTCAGACCCACTTGCTGTTCGGTACAATTTGACTTCTCCGTGTTTTCTTTGTGGAACACGTGTTTTTGTACCAGAGGCGTTTCCAAGCATCAGGACTGCACAAGTTAAAAGGTGATCAGGTTAGAGACGATTGACCAATGTAATGCTTTCCATTTAGGATCTTCAGCCATTTTTGTTCCACAATATAACAATATGAAAAAAAAAAACTATTCTTGAAATCAGAACCAATTAGTGATCTTGTCAAACCCCTTTAATCCTTCTACAAGCATCTTTAATCCTTCAATCTAAGAAAATATCACAATTAATCCTCCTGCTATTCTAAGCAACTTTAATCCATCTATTAGTAAGCATACTTTAAAAAGGTCGTTCTATTCTAAGCATCTTTAGCAAACCTTAATTTAAGCAAAAAATTTAATCATTAACTATTCAAGCAACTTTAATCCTTCTATTCTAAGCATCTTTTAATCCTCATTCTAAGCAGTCTTTAAACTTTTATTTTTCTAAGCAAGAAAAATCCTCTAAATCTAAGCAACTTTAATCCTTCTATTCTAAGCACCTTTAATCCTTCTATTCTAAGCACCTTTAATCCTTCTATTCTAAGCATCTTTAATCCTTCTATTCTAAGCACCTTTAATCCTTCTATTCTAAGCACCTTTAATCCTTCTATTCTAAGCATCTTTAATCCTTCTATTCTAAGCACCTTTAATCCTTCTATTCTAAGCAACTTTAATCCTTCTATTCTAAGCACCTTTAATCCGGCCTCTTTTAGCTAAGCAGAGATAATCCTTCTTATAAATAAACGACTGTGGGACGTCCTACTATTTAAGCACCTTTAATCCTATCTATTCTAAGCGACCATTTAAGTCGCTTCTATATCGATTCGGCATCTTTAATCCTTCTATTCTAAGCACCTTTAATCCTTCTATTCTAAGGGTTAATCCTTCTATTCTAAGCATCTTAATCCTTCTATTCTTTAAGCACCTAAAATCCTATTCTAAGCACCATTAACCTTCTATTCGTAAGCATCTTTAATCCTTCTATTCTAAGCACCTTTAAGTTCTATTCTAACGCAACAATCCTTCTATTCTAAGCATCTTTAATCCTTCTATTCTAAGCACCTCTAATCTTTCTATTCTACGCAGCTTTAGTCCTTCTATTCTAATCACTCTTCTCTAAGTCCTTCTAGGCAGCACCTTTAATCCTTCTATTCTAAGCACCTAACCTTCTATTCTAAGGAAATTTAATCCTTCTATTCTAGAAAGCACCTTTAATCCTTCTATGTCTAAGATCATTAATCACTTCTATTCTAAGCACCTTATAATCAGTTCTCAGAATGGCTAAGCAAAGCTGTAATCATTAATTCTAAGCACCTTTAATTTCTATTCTAAGGCTTTTTAATCCTTCTATACATAGGGACAGTCTTTAATCCTTCTACTAAGGGCCTTATGGAATTCCAAGCTCATATTCAATCAACTAAAAAAGCCCTTCTATTCTAAGCAACTTTACCTTCTATGTTGGGCTAAGCATCTTTAACCTTCTGATTCTAAGACCTTTAATATGACTATTCTATGCACCTTTATCAACCACTTCTATTTCTAACAGTCTTTAACTCCTTGATGCGCCAAGCACCTTTAATCAGAGGGCATTCTAAGAGGAATTTAATCCTTCTATTCTAAGCATCTTTAATCTTCTATTCTAAGACCTGGAATATGCAGATTTCTATGCACCTACTAATCCTTCTATTCACAACAACACATCCAGGAATTCTAAGCAACTTTAGATCCTTAATAAGTTTAGAGCTTCGCGCGGTCTTGTTAACATCAATTTAAAGAATTCTCATTAGGTCTTGACGCTTCCTGTGTATTTTCAGACCCCCGTGCTGAGTACAGTGTCAGTAAGTGAATCAGCAACGTGGTACACGACAGACAATTGTGGAGATACCTTAGGATGCATCAGTAACCACCAGGTTAAAAGCGGAGGTTAGGACAATTGACATCAACATAAATGCATAAGGCCAAAAACAGCCTTTTTTTAAACAATATAACTGGAACCTATATACAGCACATGTACAGAACATCAACGATTAACCAGAGTTGCGTGCTTTCAGAGCTTCTCTATAAATGCGGAATCAAGAAAATATCACAGAGAAGGATATGCGTCAAAATTAACCTCTTTTCAGCTCATGTATGCCAAAGATGGTTTCAAAGGTGCGAACTACTTTTGGAATACCATCACCAACCAAGAACTGCTACTTTAGCAAAAAAAAGGACATGCATTAACATTCATAGCTGTTTGCAACGGTTGAGCATGACTGTTGGTTGTCCTCAGAAGAGACTTCTGAGCAGTCTGTAAACTTTTATTTTTTTAAACAAGAAAAAGTCTAAATGTAAAGTTAGTTATTTAACATCGATTGTGACTGGGTCGAAGGTACCTCAAGTATTTTCAAGTGTGAGCAATAAAGACTTCTTCACTGTACGAAGATGGCCACCGAGCGTGCAAAGTAACTCAATTTGTTGCATGATTACATGAGCCACTAGTAAGCGATGATAGTTCCACTGACTGCTTTGACGGTCGGCGGCTAAGGATCAAAGAAGAAGTTGCCGGGCCTGCTTTTAGCTCACACAGAGATGAAGAAAAATTCTTGGGTTATAATAAACGACTGTGGGACGTGTGTACGATTTCGCCCAAATGTCTATCTATTCGGCGACCAATTAAGTCGCCCATATCGATTCGGGCTGTAAAAAAAAGAATTCAGAGACGTGGTAATAAGAGATGAGGGTTAAGGTTACGGTTGCAAATCTTAACCCTGAAAACTTTAAACACTAAACATATTCCGAACCATAACGACGTAGGTGGCTTAATTAGCCACCGGATCGATAGGAATTTGGGCGAAACCAGACATACGTCCCGTTGTTTATTTGAACCAACAAAATGTTGTTACTAGATGAGTGACTTTCAGATCATCATCATCAAGTACCATGCCTGGTGGCGTACGTGATCATGTTTCTCCACAACTTCCTGTCTACAGTACAACTGATAAATTCTGTTGTTGAGTTCTTTCCATGCCATGATGTCAAACTCTCAAGAATCTACTCTGTTTGTCGTCCTCTTTTTCCTTCAAACTTTCCTTGTTGCCACGATAAACTCCAGCTTCCTTCTTCTTGTAACATGACCAAAGAAAGGGGAATGCTACATTATAACCCGAAGAATAAGTTTCCTTTGTGCATTGGGGCCTCTTTCAGAACATCGTCATTACTCATTTTAACTGCCAATGGTATTCTTAACATTCCTCTGTAAAACCACATCTCTGATGCCTCTATGGCTTTTCTAGCTTGTTTACTAATTGTCCATGACTCACTTCCGTATGACAGGATTGGTTCTAAATAAAACTGAAGCACTCACTTTCTTACGTCCATTGACAAAGAATTGTTGCACAAAATAATTTCCATTTTATAGAATGCTGCTTTTGCCTGGGTTATTCACCACCGAGAAGCGACATCCATCAGATATTATTAACACACCCAGATATGTGAATCTATTGATTTGTTTTAAAATGTTTAATTTATTTTGATAGTACATTCCAGAGAAGTCGATCTCTTTGAGATGACCATTAATTCTGTCTTTTTGCTAAGGTCTTTATTTTAACTTTCCGTCACTAGTGTATCAATAATTTCCTGCAACTCCCTTTCACCTTTTTGCTATTAAGACTGTATCATCAGCGTACGTCAAGTTATTTATATTATGACCACCAACTGATATTCCTGGCGTGTCCTCAATGGATCTCGTTATATTTTCACTGGTGCAAATTGAACAGATCTGGTGACAGCACACACCCTGCCCAACACCCTTTTCTCCTGCTGAATAGTTTCTATTTGGCTACTAATTCTTACAGCTGCTGCCTGTTGCCAATACATATTCTTTATTATTTCCAGGTCGACTATGAGATATAAGACTGAAAACGATGAAGTTTTGTCAGACTGACAACAGTGAAGTTGTTTTGAAACGAAATTGTGGAGAGCGTGTCAAGATTTCCCGTTTCGGTGAACCATCATCATCCTTGATTCTACACAATCGAACAACATCACGATACACAACCAGACCAAAGTGAGATGTTTCTGAGACAGGGAAAGAACACACTGTCTGTAAATTGGACTCGTTAGAAATGCGTTGTTTTACACCGGTCACAGGTAACCACGACAATAGATCGTGCAACATGCGGCTGTATGTCCGCCATGTTACACAAAAGAAATGAATCACAGAGGACATTCATCTGTTCAGTTTTTAAGATGTGTAGTTACACGTTTATAAGTGACCGTGTTCTGACATGAGTAAATCTTGAAAAATACAGATAATCCCGTTTATGGGTCATAGGGAAAGTCATCTATCTGTTCGCTCACTCTTCTCGTAAAAGGAAATTCGTTTGACCAGGCGACTTGGTTGAGTTGACCAGGAGACCAGTTTGAGTTATACAAGCGGTTTTATAGGCCCAGTGGTTCGAAATAGGATTATACTTACAAACTTTGCGAGCTGAGAATTATCTGCAGGCCTGTTGCATGTGTCCTACTTGCTGAACGGTGGTTATGAACTGACCGAGTATGATGTCATGAACAGTGGCTCACCCATTTGGAAAGGTAAGTAATGACATAAAATTTTTGAGATTTTTGCAGTTGTCTTAGAAGAAACGTAGGTCAACGACTTATAATTTTGGTTTAAATAAAGGATAGTAGGACGTGTTAATAGATGCCATCCAAATACGTCGTCCACGTCGTTAAGATTAAGGTTATTGTTTGGGAATAGATTCCCAATTCATAACTCTAACCTATACCCCTTATTGCTGCGTTTCTGAATTCTTTTTGAGACCGTATCGAACACAGGGCCCACAGTCCTTCATTTCAACCGGATTAAGATTAGGGTTCCGTGCAGAAGTCGGATGTGTCGACCGAAAGGTGCAGATATCACAGCTTAGGCGTAAACAGACACAGCGCAACCACCGTCCTTTTCGGGGCGAACGAGGAAGAAGAAGAAGATTAGGGTTCAGGGTTAGGTTTACAATTCATAATCATAACCCTTACCATTTTTGCTGCGTTTCTGAATTCCTTTTTAAGGTCGTATCTAACAGACGGCCCACCGTTCTTCATGTCAACCGTATTTTAGTAGTGTGTCTTGGGGGATCGTGTGTATTTACATTCATTTTATATTGCATCGTAATTGAGATTGTGTTTTAGCAACACAAAAACACAACACTAAAGTATTAAGATTAGTCTATCATTCTTTTAAGTAACATGTTCCCAAGATAGTGGTAGAATATATACACTCATACACTCATGCAAGCACTTGTCTGGTTCTTGTCATCCCTTGTTCCACTGGCACTTGTCTGGTTCTTGTCAACTCTTGTTCCACTAGCACTTGTCTGGTTATTGTCATCAGTTCCACGTTGGTAACCTTGTCTTACTATTTTAATCCCTCTATTCTACACAAGCACCCATTTATGAAAGTCTGTAGCTTTTTGGTTGTTGTCTTTGTTGTTCTCCATGTTTCGGAGCCATACAATAGTACTGACTTCACATTTGAGAGATATGCAACAATGCAAAGTTAGAGACAACAATTTAATGTAGGACATCTAAGAAATCAAGAAACAAGTGACAAATTTGTGATCACAATATCCAACAAATTCCAAGTGCTCCAACAGCTGGAAGATGTAGTGAATACAGAAGACTATTGGCAGCAAATCCGTGTTTTGACTTACTAGACTTGAATTAAACACATCCAACTAGAGGCACCTGACTAGACACACACCTAATTAGACAACCACTTAACTAGACAAATACCAGGCTGGACATTCACCTGACTAGATACACACCTGACTAGACACACATTAGACTGGACATGCAAGTGACTAAACACTTAACTAGACACTTAACTAGACACACACCAGACAGAGCATACACATGACTAGATACAGACATGTTAAGATACACACCTAATTGGACACACACGTGACTAGACACACACATGTCTAGACGCACACAAGACTAGACATACAAGTGACTAAACACACTACTGACAAGATACACACTTGTTTTAGTCAGATGTGTTTAGACACAAACCTGGTTGGACACAACATGGCACAACAGACCGGACTAGACACATGTCCGACTAGGTACATGTTCGACTTGACACAAGCCCAACTAGACACATGCCCATATAGACACAAGTCCGACTAGACACAGGCTTGACTAGACACAGGTCCGACTAGACACAGGCCCGAATTGACACAAGCCCAACTTGGCACAAGCCCTACTTGACATAGGCACGGGTTGACAAGGCCCGGCTTGACACAGGCCCGACTAGACACAGGTCCGACTAGACACAGGTCAGACTAGACACAGGTCAGACTTGACACAGGCCCAACTAGACACAGGTCCGACTAGACACAAGCCTGACTTGACACAGGCCCAACTAGACACAGGTCCGACTAGACAAAGGCCCGAATTGACACAGGAACAGGTTGACACAGGCCCAGCTTGACACACGCCCGACTAGACACAGGTCCGATTAGACGCAAGTCGACTTGACACAGGCTCGGCTTGACACAGGCCCGACTAGACACAGGTCCGACTTGGTAGAGGCCCAACTAGACACAGGTCCGACTTTATACAGGCTCAAATAGACACAGGTCCGACTTGCCACAGGCCCAGCTAGACACAGTTCCGACTTGACACAGGCCCAACTAGGCACAGGTCCGACAATACAGGCCCTACTTGACATAGTCATGACTTGACATAGGCCCGACTTGATACTGGCCCGACTAGACACAGGCCCGACTTGACAGACTGTGGTAAAGTGGGATGTTATAAATATTTATAGGGGACTTAGTGTACTGACTGAGATCAGCTGTGAAGGTATCCGTATCTAATAGGTGTAGTGTTTTGCAGATAACCTTACTTGCTACCACATTATACCTCAGTCAGAATTATTCTGGAATATTGTGATGACTACGTTAAATGTCTAGGGTATGTATATGATGAAGTGTAAGTCACAACAACAACAGACAGATAAACAATTTAATTTATTCCACCACACTTGACAACACTGTGACACTCACACACATTTAACACTCTATAAGACTATCTTAAATGAGGCACAGGTAAAGTTTCAAATATAAATATGTATTAATTACTTTTACTAATATATTTGTCCTGATTCAACTACAAAGTGAACCAGGAATCACAATCAATTTTAATTACAATTTATATGTACAGAATTTATCAATATGAACCTTGTAGTGACATATTTTATTAATATTATCCTATGTGTGTCAGTTGTGTAGTAGTAATATGAGGTAATACTGGTTTTGTTTTTTCAAGCTATGTTGTTATTTGTCATCATGACTTCAAGTGTTTGTTTAACTTGGAAATAGTATGGGGAAAAGTTCACAGTTCCTATCAATTTAAACACTGTATTTTCCCTCTGTTTTATTATAAAGTCAGATTTGGGGGGGGGGGGGGGCATAATGTTGAGCTCCTCTGGCCACAGACGCTTATCTTTCGTGATGGCGGCAGGAAAAGACTCCTCTGCTCGATAGCCTCCCTGTGTTCTGGAAACACTTCACTGGTCACTATCTGGACCCAGGAGTATGCTGTCAGCCTCTAGGTTCAGCAAAGCTCAGACCAGGTGCTGCTCAATAATTTTAGGACCACGGTCTCTGAAACAAGAAGGTTGTACCTCCTATTTCAGAACTAATTTATAATAAATTTCCAGACTGAACACAATACATAACAAACACTGAGTTCAGAGCGGTAGGCCAACTGCTATCTTCATCTGGAACATTTTTTACCAGTATACTCCTCCCTAATGGTTACTACGCCTCTGCAATTCCAGCATTATTTCTTTCTAGTCAATAAGATAGGTGTCAGTGTACTGTTTGGCAATTCCATGTAGTTTTACTTTCCTCCGACACCTTCTGTTCAGGTTGGAGCACTATATAGGCTTTACCTCATGTTCGCTACTGAACCACACATATATACAGACATAAATTATCAATTTACATTCAATTTTCATTAAAAAGATATCAAATATTTCAAGCTTACCACAATTCATGGAATAATACACAGTTACGTTGACTGGCAATGAATATAGCACAATTTCGATCTGCCGATGTCCCAGGCTTTTATTTAGAAAAATATGCACTGGCGCTCAACGCACTGGTTCTTTAGTAAGTTTATTTGAAAATGTGGTGCTGACCTGACGCCTCTGATTGACTATATTGGCGGGTCTAACCAATCGTGCCATGTTTACACAAGCGTTTGAAAAAAAGTACACCTACTCACGTTTCCCTAACAACAAAGAATCAATATTTATAGTCCGACTAATCGTGTTTAGCCTTACATTTACTTTCCGCCAATCAAATAGGAGGTAACATGTCAGCCTATTTCCCGTACAATGGTGGTGTGAAAATCTGCCACTGAGCGATTCTGATTTTGGTGTTGTCTGACATCCCTCACTATTTCTTTTGGCTATAATTT
Source organism: Oreohelix idahoensis (assembly GCA_024509875.1). Lineage (NCBI taxonomy): Eukaryota > Metazoa > Mollusca > Gastropoda > Stylommatophora > Oreohelicidae > Oreohelix > Oreohelix idahoensis. The sequence continues at coordinate 126,672 of JAMPIV010009817.1, read as the reverse complement.
GTTAATTCCTAGACTACACTGGCTAACAAAAAAAAATTTTTTTTTCTTTCTCTAACATTTCTATGTTTTTCTGGTCAATTTTAATGCGCTGTTTTTAAATCTGCAAACCGTTTTTCTCTATCAGGTCAGGATCTCTAGAAATACGCAATTGAAGTTTTTTAACAACGCGTACAGTATTACAACATCATTTGTACAAGAAGTATAACAGTTATGTAGGCTTGAATTTCTTTGCAGTTGACTTTCGTCGGTGAATGGCATGTGGTACATCGCGATGAAGCATCTAACAATAATCGGCAAGCATGGTCACACTCCACCGTCCTTGATAACGTGACTCCATTACGGCGATATCTTGATGGAATCGTTCTCCATGTTCATCGCTGACTTCGCCAAGGTTGTCAGGGAAAAAAAGTCAAGATGCGAATCGAGCAAATGGATTTTGAGGGACATGTTACAGCCCATAATTCTGTATGCATCTATGCACTGCTTAACAATATGCACATAGTCGACAGATTTGTGATTTCCCAGAAAGTTATCGACGATCGATTTGAATGCCATCCATGCGCGAAGTTCACTACCATGTAACAAGTTCTTGAATTGTTTGTCTGCAATAACTTTCCTAATCTGAGGTCCTACAAAGATACCTTCCTTTAACTTTGCATCGCTAATTTGCGGAAACTTTTCTCGAAGATAAGTGAAAGCTTTGCTCGTTTTATCTAACGCTTTTACGAAATTCTTCATGAGCCCCAACTTTATATGTAACGGTGGTAAAATGATGCTGTCTTTGTTAACTAATGGCTCGTATATTACATTTTTATGCCCGAGCTGCATACGATCCCTGATAGGCCACACCTTTCTTGCATAATGTTCCTGTCTGTTGCGGCTGTCCCATTCACATAGGAAGCAACAAAATTTAGTATACCCAGTCTGCATGCCCGTGAGAATTGCAATGACCTTTAGGTCTCCACAAATCCGCCATTGGTAGTCATTGTACTTTATTTTTGCCAAAAGTATAGCCATATTTTCATAAGTTTCTTTCATATGAACAGAGTAGGCGACTGGAATTGATGAAAATAAATTTCCATTATGCAATAACACGGCTTTTAGACTAGTCTTGGAAGAGTCGATGAAAAGTCGCCATTCGTTGACTATGTGCTCATGACCGAGGTGCACCATTAGACCTTTTACATCTTTGCAATAGCAAATGTCATCATCCATCTCAAAGTATTGAACAAGTTCTCTGTGTCTATGATGAAATTTAGATATCGGAGTATTGGGCGCTAAAAGATTCCATTCTTTGAGTCACGAACCGAGTAATTCCGCTTGTCCTTTGGTGAGAGCGAGATCATGTATTAGATCTGAAAGTTCTGAATGGTTAATTAAGTGAACACCATCATTCACCGGTATATAATCCGAGTCAGAATTAGTTTCTAAAGCAGGTAAACTATCACTTTCTGATGGTTCATTCACGTCCAACGGATATTGTTCTGGTGGAACTGGGATCGGACACGTGATTGGATCATGAGGCACTGGTTTCGAAACCGATTCAATATTTGGATAAACCACAGACTTTCTAGTTTTAAAAGTGAAACCATAGATATTTGTCAAGCAGAAGTAACAATCAGTAGCATGATTTGTCGGTTCACGCCATATTACTGGCACTCCAAAAGGCATCGATTTATGCTTCTGCGATTTTCGTAACCAACCTGCCAATGTATTTGCACAAGTCGAACAAACTGCATTTGGCTTCCAAGATTTATTTGCATCATCAACTTTCAAATCGAAATAAAGTTCATATGCTTTCTTTAGCAATGGTGTAAAGTTTTTCTGCTGAACACGATCGGTAAAATATCCGCAATGATGTCAAGCAGAAGTAACAATCAGTAGCGTGATTTGTCGGTTCACGCCATATTACTGGCACTCCAAAAGGCATCGACTTATGCTTCGGCGATTTTCGTAACCAACCTGCCAATGTATTTGCACAAGTCGAACAAACTGCATTTGGCTTCCAAGATTTATATGCATCATCAACTTTCGAATCGAAATAAAGTTCATATGCTTTCTTTAGCAATGGTGTAAAGTTTTTCTGGTGAACACGATCGGTAAAATATCCGCACACGTAACAGAACAGATCAGCCGAATTTCTACAACTTCTAGAAGCCATATTTCACTCAGAATTATTTCAAAATACAGTAACTATTTGAAATATAACGTAACATATGTCATGCATCTTTTAGCAGTATAAAAAGTAGAATTATTTTGCATTTTATTAATTTTTAAAAAGTTATATAGTAAAAATGAAACGGAGCAAATAACAGTTTCCCAAAAATATATTTATTCACAAATATCTTAAGAATCCGACGTGATAGAGATAAACGGATTTAAAATTTGAAATCAGCGCAAGAAACTGACCTAAGAACACTTATTCTTATATAAGAAAGAAAAATGTTGTTTGTCAGTGCTATTTGCGTAACGTTTAACATATTATTTGTCAGCAAGTCCTAAGGAACCCAAATATATAAATTTAATGGGGCTAAGGGGCTGCGTTCAAAATATGTATTTTCCAGGATAGTCGTGTAGTTTTTTTTTTTTTTTAATGTTTAGAACCGCCACCTGTCCTGCTGTACTGTCAGACTAATGTCAGGATTTTAGACATAAAACAGCAGAATGTCATGTTTCCTAATAAGCGTTTTGTAAGTTTTTAAAACCTAACTCTCTGTATGGGTAGTGTTTTTTATCACTGTCGATTTGAAAAAAGCTAGTGCTTGTGGCCTTACACGCGTGTTAGGGGTGGCATTAATTGTGTATCGCGAGACTGTGGTAGTATTGCCTGCGTTCCGGCTTTAAGTCCCTCCCTTTCTTTCTATCCCTAGTCCATCTGTCTTTCGTTTATGGTAACTTAGTGTATAAAATGACATGAATGGAATATTAAATATAGGTCAGCTTGCGTATCTCAAGGTTTTTCTTAGAAAGGCAGTACACGTTTTATCGTAGAAAGCGGGTATTGAAGCAGTAGGCTTTTACTATCAACGTGAAACGTTACAATTTGCAGACGAAGGAGAAAACAAGGGGGATTTCGAGTACAGTCATTGTGACAGCACTGTTCTTTACCATTCTTCTTTCCTTTTATTAAATTTATTTGTTAGGCTCTACATTTACTTTTTAATTTATATATGTGGATTAGAATTTCTCACGACAAATCCTCCCCACTTAAAACAGACGTTATATGTCAGTCTATAATTCTATATACACATAGAGAAATTTGTTATTTTTCCTGGAGTTTAGGGTGATTCTCATCACACGGATGGCGGCTTAAAAAATCCGCTCCCAGATTTGTTTTTCCACTTATATACTCTATGCTAAACTCAAATGGCTGCATCAGTAATGACCAACGGAGTAATCTCGAGTTTTCATGTCTAGCCTGCGCTAGAAACGACAAAGGTTTGTGATCCGTTTGCAACTTAAATGCCTTCCCATACAGATAAATATTGAATTTCTTTATCGCCCATATTACTGCAAGACATTCCTTTTCGCTAGTTGAGTAATTGGTTTCAGCTTTATTCAACTTTCTGCTAGCATATGCCACTGGGCTTAATTCCCCATCCAATGCATCTGATTTCTGTAGCAGAGTTGCACCTAACCCAATATTACTGGCATCCGTCCTTACAATGAATTCTTGACTTAAGTCAGGTAATTTCAAAATAGGTTTGCTTGTGAGCTTTTCCTTCAATTCCTGGTAAGCCATTTCACATTGTGGTGTCCATGTAATTCGATCTGGATTTCCCTTACGTGTCAAATCAGTTAACGGTGCACATATGGAATTAAAGTTTTTGATATACTTCTGGTAGAAACCACATAAGGAGACAAAGGATCTCACGTCTTTCTTGGTTTGTGGTCTCGGGGCTTTCTTTAGTTTCTCTAAATTCTTTGGGTCAGGGGGTCATGTTTCCCTGATAAACTGTGTGTCCCAAGAATTCCAATTCTTTACATCCAACGCAACATTTGGTTGGTCGGGCTGTTAAATTCGCTTCCCTAAGTCGATTAAACAGCATGTTCAGAGAGTCAATGTGTTCCTCAAATGTTTCTGTTGCTATAAGGATATCATCCATGAAATTTGTGATACATGAATTATTCAGAGGGTCCAATAATTTTCTCATCATTCTAGAGAAGACACTAGGCGCATTCTTCAATCCAAATGGCAATCTATTAAACTCATAGTGTCCTTCTGAGGTACTAAAAGCTAGGTATGGTCTAACCTCAGGCTTTACTGGAATCTGATAGTATCCTTTACTCAGATCCACCTTTGAGAAATATTTAGCTTTATTTAGCCTCGGCAAACAACTGATTTGTATCCGGCAATGGATCCACCTGTCTTTCTGTAATAGCATTCAGTCTCCTGTAATCTATACAGAGTCTATGTTCTCCAGAGGGCTTCCTTAGGAGTACAACACCGGAACTATACGAAGATGCACTGTGTGAAATAATTCCTTCCTTCAACAAATAGTCTATCTCTTCCTTCAAAGCTTTCTCCTTAGCAAAAGGAATCGAATAGGGTTTCATACAGACAGGTGTGGGGTCTATCAGCTTCATATCATATTCCAATAGGTTTGTATGCCCTGGTCGGTCTGTTAACACCTCTGCATGATTATCTAGAACCTGTTGCACTCTCTCTTTCTGAGTTTTCGTTAAATGTGTACTGATTTTCACCTGTGCCGCTGTCTCACAGGGATGTAATGGATATTCAAATGATGAAAGTGGTTCCTTTTTCATCTCCATGGCAATGGACAAGGTCAACAAGTGTGTCTCTTCCTGATGTTCTCTTTCCAAATATTTCTTCAGGAGATTCACATGATAGATTTTTTCTTTCCCCTTCTTATCTATCTTATAATTTGTTCTAGACACCTTCTCTAGAACTGTATATGGACCTTGCCATCCAATTTGTAACTTATTCTGGCTACCGGGTAGAAGAAGCAGTACCTTCTCTCCCACAGCCAAATCTCTGTTTTTAGCTGTCCTGTTATAATAGGCAGCACGTTTCTTCCTGGCTTGTTTCAAATTTTCATTGGCAAGTTTCCAGCCAGTTTTTAAACGAGTGGTCAGCTCATTCACATATTGGTATGAGGATGTAATATTTTCCTCTGCTTTTTCATCAGTCCACGTTCTTAACAGAGCTTCGAGTGGACCTTTTATTGGCCTTCCAAACAATAATGTTGCCGGGGCCATACCGGTTGAACTATGGGGTACCTCCCGATAAGCAAAGAGGGCGGCGTGCAGGTACTGGTCCCATGTATCTGGTTTTTCGTGTGCCAACTTTCTCAGGATTGACATCAACGTGCCATTAAATCTTTCCACTTGGCCGTTCCCTTGGGGGTGGTACACACTACAATGGAAGTGTTTGGCCTGGAAGATCCTGAAAACTTCTTCTGTTAGTTTCCCCTTGAACTGAGAGCCATTATCAGTCAAGATTTGATTGGGAAAGCCTAACCTTGTGAAAATTGTGAGCAATGCCTCTGCCACATGTTTAGAATCAATCGATGACAGGGCTACCGCCTCTCCCCACATAGAACAAGTGTCCACCAGAGTCAGAATGTAGCTGTTCCTTCTCTTGGTTCGGGTGAGAGGTCCCACAAGATCCACGGCAACTCTCTCAAAGGGTGTTCCCACTATGGGCATTTCCCCCAGAGTTGCTGGTGCAGTCCAATGTTTAGGTGCTACTCGTTGGCACTCTGGACAGGATTTTACATATCGTTTGATATCTTCAGTTATCCCTGGCCAGAAATAGTGACAAGCTATATGCTGTCCTGTTGCGCTGATCCCCATATGACCACTGAAGGGAATCGCATGCCCTAGTTCCAACACTTTAGTCCTATATGAAGTGGGAAGGACCAGCTGTCCGTGACCATTGGATTCAGATCCAGCCTTCCTATATATCAGCTTGTTCTTCATATAAAATTCTCCCTTGCCTGGAGGTGTATGAGATTTGGGCAACTTCTTGAAACACGGCTTGAGTGTTTTGTCCTCAGCCTGTGCCTTCCTCATCTCACCTGGATGAGTATTTATTGGATTATCCTCCTCCTTTTTAGACTGTGATCTGGTCTGCACTGTTGCCAATATCACAGGTCTCTTGGGATTCCCCAAGAAGACATATCTACACCCCAATATCAGAGGGTAGATTGGCTCATTTATCACTGCTGCTTTTATGATTCCTTCCACATATCGCGTTTTCACCTTTATCCGGGCGACGGGAAGTGTCATGGTAGCTACATCCTTGGTTGCAGTTTGAATCTCCACTGTTTCTGTGGTGTATTGATCGGCCTGCACCAGGTGAGAACTCACAACGGAATCGTAATCTAAACCAGTATCATATAAACACCTTATAGTGACACCATTACAGATGACATCTTCACACACTGGGGGATGGTATGGTTCCTGTAGTTCTGCAGGTTTGACCTTTTTTCCTTTTTCCCAGATGTCATAGCAGCACAATGAGGAGGTTTCCTTCTACAATGGTCAGTGTCATGATTGTTCATCTTACAATTTTTACACCACCTTTTTCCTTGGTTGAAAGATTTTCTTTCATCATATTTCCTTTCATCGAATTGTGGGGTTTTATTTTTATTGTCATACCGTTGCCTATCAAACTGGTGCTTACCTTTGTTTTGATCTCTAGGATCCAATTTATTAAAGTTCTGTGGTGCCCTAAAATTTTCTACCTGTTTCTGTTTATTACCTGATACCTCTGCCTGAGCTGCTTGATCCCTTTCAGCAACATTTAGCAACTCACCCAGCCTCTCTGCACCTTGTTCCATGAGAAACTTTCTCAGGTCTGGAGCCATGGACTCTCTTAATTGTTCTATAAGGACCATTTCCTTAAGATCTTGGGTTTTCCCCAGAGAAGTCCATTTCTCCAAGTATGTCTCTAACCGTGCAGAGAACTGGTGATAGGTTTCACCTGACAGTAGTTTAGCATTCCTAAATTTTTTCCTATAAAATTCTGCGTTCTTTTCATATCTTAACAAAAGAGCCTGCTTTAACATGTCATAATTTTCCTGATCACCTCTGCTCATTTTGGCAAAAACTTCATAAGCTGCCCCACGAAGACCTTGAGATAACTTTAAGCTCCACCTTTCTCTCTCTAACCCATATGTGGTAGCTAATAGTTCATATCTATTTAGATAGCTCTCAATATCATCGTCTTTCTCAACAAAATGATCTAAATGAAAATTCATAGCTGAGGTTGAGGCTCCCTGGCTAGCAGTGGCATCAGAGGCAAAGGGACTGGCACCATTTTCAGGAGCATGGCCTTGAAACGCAAACTCCCTTAGTCGTAACTCATGTTCCCTTTGTAATCTCTTCTCCTCGTTTTCTGCTTCCCTCTCTGCAGTCAATCTTCTTTCCTCGGCTTCCCTTTCTGCAGCCAATTTCTTCTCTTCTCTTTCTGCAGCCTGTCTTCTTTCCTCGGCTTCCAATGCTTTAGCCTCTTTGTCAGCCTCAATCTGCAACCTCTTAGCCTCAGCCTCAATCTGCAACCTCTTAGTCTCAGTCTCAGCCTCAAATTGTAACTTCTTAATTTCCTTTTCAGCCTCTAACTTTCTTTCGGCCTCTTTTTCTAATCTTCTTTCTTCCCGTTCAATATATTTGTCACATTCAGCAGTGACATAAGCAATCATAATTTGCCCGTCCATTCCTAACTCTTTCGCAGTCTGTACAGCAGCAGATCGAAATTTTGCCAAGTCGGCAATTGTCTAACATGCAAATGTAAACAATTCAATCTTTCAATAATTATCTAAGGACACTACAGGCACTGAGAGCTCAACCTTATTTATTTTCACCCAAGGATACCATTTAATTCTTATTATTCCCAATATCTATAACAGGAGAAAGTTCAATATCCCTGGAGCGAGACCCCAATATATGTGGTAAAGTGGGATGTTATAAATATTTATAGGGGACTTAGTGTACTGACTGAGATCAGCTGTGAAGGTATCTGTATCTAATAGGTGTAGTGTTTTACAGATAACCTTACTTGCTACCACATTATACCTCAGTCAGAATTATTCTGGAATATTGTGATGACTACGTTAAATGTCTAGGGTATGTATATGATGAAGTGTAAGTCACAACAACAACAGACAGATAAACAATTTAATTTATTCCACCACACTTGACAACACTGTGACACTCACACACATTTAACACTCTATAAGACTATCTTAAGTGAGGCACTGGTAAAGTTTCAAATATAAATATGTATTAATTACTTTTACTAATATATATGTCCTGATTCAACTACAAAGTGAACCAGGAATCACAATCAATTTTAATTACAATTTATATGTACAGAATTTATCAATATGAACCTTGTAGTGACATATTTTATTAATATTATCCTATGTGTGTCAGTTGTGTAGTAGTAATATGAGGTAATACTGGTTTTGTTTTTTCAAGCTATGTTGTTATTTGTCATTATGACTTCAAGTGTTTGTTTAACTTGGAAATAGTATGGGGAAAAGTTCACAGTTCCTATCAATTTAAACACTGTATTTTCCCTCTGTTTTATTATAAAGTCAGATTTTGAGGGGGGGGGGGGGGGGGGGGGATAATGTTGAGCTCCTCTGGCCACAGACGCTTATCTTTCGTGATGGCGGCAGGAAAAGACTCCTCTGCTCGATAGCCTCCCTGTGTTCTGGAAACACCTCACTGGTCACTATCTGGACCCAGGAGTATGCTGTCAGCCTCTAGGTTCAGCAAAGCTCAGACCAGGTGCTGCTCAATAATTTTAGGACCACGGTCCCTGAAACAAGAAGGTTGTACCTCCTATTTCAGAACTAATTTATAATAAATTTCCAGACTGAACACAATACATAACAAACACTGAGTTCAGAGCGGTAGGCCAACTGCTATCTTCATCTGAAACAATTTTCACCAGTATACTCCTCCCTAATGGTTACTACGCCTCTGCAATTCCAGCATTATTTCTTTCTAGTCAATAAGATAGGTGTCAGTGTACTGTTTGGCAATTCCATGTAGTTTTACTTTCCTCCGACACCTTCTGTTCAGGTTGGAGCACTATATAGGCTTTACCTCATGTTCGCTACTGAACCACACATATATACAGACATAAATTATCAATTTACATTCAATTTTCATTAAAAAGATATCAAATATTTCAAGCTTACCACAATTCATGGAATAATACACAGTTACGTTGACTGGCAATGAATATAGCACAATTTCGATCTGCCGATGTCCCAGGCTTTTATTTAGAAAAATATGCACTGGCGCTCAACGCACTGGTTCTTTAGTAAGTTTATTTGAAAATGTGGTGCTGACCTGACGCCTCTGATTGACTATATTGGCGGGTCTAACCAATCGTGCCATGTTTACACAAGCGTTTGAAAAAAAGTACACCTACTCACGTTTCCCTAACAACAAAGAATCAATATTTATAGTCCGACTAATCGTGTTTAGCCTTACATTTACTTTCCGCCAATCAAATAGGAGGTAACATGTCAGCCTATTTCCCGTACAATGGTGGTGTGAAAATCTGCCACTGAGCGATTCTGATTTTGGTGTTGTCTGACATCCCTCACTATTTCTTTTGGCTATAATTTGTTAATTCCTAGACTATTTGCGTAAAGTTTAACATATTATTTGTCAGCAAGTCCTAAGGAACCCAAATATATAAATTTAATGGGGCTAAGGGGCTGCGTTCAAAATATGTATTTTCCAGGATAGTCGTGTAGTTTTTTTTTAATGTTTAGAACCGCCACCTGTCCTGCTGTACTGTCAGACTAATGTCAGGATTTTAGACATAAAACAGCAGAATGTCATGTTTCCTAATAAGCGTTTTGTAAGTTTTTAAACCCTAACTCTCTGTATGGGTAGTGTTTTTTATCACTGTCGATTTGAAAAAAGCTAGTGCTTGTGGCCTTACACGCGTGTTAGGGGTGGCATTAATTGTGTATCGCGAGACTGTGGTAGTATTGCCTGCGTTCCGGCTTTCAGCCCCTCCCTTTCTTTCTATCCCTAGTCCATCTGTCTTTCGTTTATGGTAACTTAGTGTATAAAATGACATGAATGGAATATTAAATATAGGTCAGCTTGCGTATCTCAAGGTTTTTCTTAGAAAGGCAGTACACGTTTTATCGTAGAAAGCGGGTATTGAAGCAGTAGGCTTTTACTATCAACGTGAAACGTTACAATTTGCAGACGAAGGAGAAAACAAGGGGGATTTCGAGTACAGTCATTGTGACAGCACTGTTCTTTACCATTCTTCTTTCCTTTTATTAAATTTGTTTGTTAGGCTCTACATTTACTTTTTAATTTATATATGTGGATTAGAATTTCTCACGACACAGACACAGACCCGATTGATACAGGCCCGACTTGATGTATGCACGAAACGACGTAGGCCCAACTAGACACAGGCCCTGCTTGATACAGGCCGGACTTGACACAGGCCAGACTTGACACAGGCCCGACTTGACACAGGCCCGACTTGATACAGGTCCGACTAGACAAATGTTCGACTTGACACAGGTCCGACTTGACATAGGCCCGACTTGATACAGGCCCGACTTGACACAGGCCCGACTTGACACAGGCCCGACTAGATAAATAATTGACGTGACATAGGCCGGACTTAACATAGACCGGACTTGACATAGGCCCGACTTGACATAGATCCGAAATGGCATAGGCCCGACTTGATACAGGACCGACTAGACAAATGTTCGACTTGTGTGTTAAATTGCCTCCATTTCGGCACAAATATAGGTCCATAGCGACAGTGACATTTGATGTTACTTTTTGCTCACCTTAGTTGTATTTTGTCTCATACCGCAATAATGTCAACTTTGTTGCCATTATTGAACCGGGGGGGGGGGAGATGTTATGAGTAAATTCATAACAGTTTTCGGTCGCTCTCAAACTTGGTTTGTGGGGCTGACTTCCTTGTTTACAAAGCGTTACTACGACGACCCCGGAAGTACGTCACATAGCCTGCTGATTTTTGAGCAGACGTCGTTTGCCGGGCTATGATCGAAGATTCAGTCTAGTTATCGGTCTCTTTGGGATTGTGTCTCCGAGGGAGAAGGTTGTGTTCTTATGTGCTCCTTGGATGTGTACTTTGATTACAGATAATTCATATATTTAATTCAGCTAGGTCGTCTACCAGTTAGAGCCTAAGTCTGATTATATTTCTAAGGACGTGTCAGCGCTGAATGGAGTTGGAAAGGATGAGTAATTTGATATTAAATAAATTCAGCATGATGACTCTGACAGTGTTCTTATAGTCTACAAGACGTTAGACTTACTTATGGACTGGCTAGTGAGTGCCATTGTCATGTATATGATGCAAGTATTGAGGAGCTTCGTCCTTGTGATTAAATCTACATATTTGTGAAACGTCAAACTGGCTATTCAAGTTTTTATACTGCTAAAACTAGCCTCACGTTTCTATTGAACTGTTCTTGTCGGACTGTACTACATTAAACCCTAGACCCATCTGGACACCAGAGTCCAACATCTCATATTACTCCAAAATAACCCGTAACATTGATACAGGCCCGACTAGACACAGGACCGACTTGATACAGGCCCAACTAGACACAAGTCCTACTTGACACAGGCCCAACTAGACACAAGTCCGACTTGACACAGGCCCAACTAGATTTGTCCGTCTTGACACAGGCCCATCTTGAAACATGTCCCACTTGACAAAGGCCCGACTTGATACAGGCCCGACATGACAAATGTTCGACTTAACGGCCTGACTAGACACAGGCTCTATTTGATACAGGCCCGATTTGACACAGGTCCGACTTGACAAGCCCGATTTACAATCATTATCGTCACACTTCGTCACAACATTTTAAACTCCCTTCCGCCCCTCCTGTCCTCCCTCACTGCGTGACGTCATATGCGAACGACCCTACCGACTAGACACACATTGACTAGTGTCACGTATGAAAATAGAAGCTACCCTACCCTTGAATCTCACCAGGGCCCCTTAAATTTTGTTGTAAATTTATCGCCAACGTGGAATCCCCATGCGTGCTAATTAGTATGCGTTATCCCACGTGGAATCCCCACGCGTGCTAATTAGTATGCATTATCCCACGTAGAATTCCCACGCGTGCTAATTTGTATGCAATAAGTTATCATGCGTGCAGCCTCGTCATCCGCTTTATCTTAATTTTAGTTTAGCCACGCCTACTGTCTTATCTTTCGAGCTATTCATCATCATCAGTTGCCATCTCCACAACGAAGGTTGGCTGTAATGGATCTCCAACGTCTTCTGTCTCTTGTCTTGGTGGTGCACTCTGATAGACTCTTTCCTGTCCATCTCTTGATGTTATCTTCCCACTTATAGCGCTGTCTTCCCCTTGCACGTTTGCCTTCAACTCTCCCTTCTGTTATGGTCTTCTGCAAGGTGTTATGCCTTTTTAATGTGGCCAAAGTATGTTAGCTGCCGAACTTTGATCTCCCTCATTAGTTCTCTTTTCATACCTAGATTTTCTAGGACCTCCTTATATGTTTTCATCTCTTTCCATGAGATACGCCCCATTCTTCTATATATCCACATTTCAAGAGCCTCAATTCTTTCTTCCTAAGGCTTATTCATCGTCCATGTTTCCGCACCATACAAAAATGCAGAATATATATAACACTTTATGATTCTCAGTTTTAATTTGTGAGATGACCGTTTAGACGTCAGTATATGTTTCATATTGTTGAATGTAGCTTTGGCCATTCCTATTCTCTTCTTGATTTCTGTTTCACATCTGCCATCTTCTGTTATTATATGACCAAGATATACGTAGCTCTTGACTTGTTCCAGGATTTTCCCATTTACGCTTATCTTTAATGTGGGTTTATCGTCTGTTTTGCTAATTATCATAGTTTTTGTTTTCTCAATATTAATGTCGAGTCCATATTCATGACTTATACTGTTCACTTGCTTCACTAGTTCTTGTAACTCCTGTTCGCTTTCAGCTAACAACACGGTATTTTCTGCATATCTAAGGTTGTTTATTGACCTTCCACTGATGTTCAGTCCTGGTATTTCCTGTATCTGTTTGAAAATTTTTTCGGTGTATAAATTAAATAGGCAGGGGGACAGCACACAACCTTGTCTGACACCTCTTTTTATGTCTATGTATGATGAATAATTTCTTCCGGATCTTACTGTAGCAGTTTGCTCCCAATAAAGATTACTGAGTTTTCTTATATCTTTTCCATCAATACCTATGTCTTCGAGGCATTCAATTATTTTCTCATGATGGACTCTGTCAAAAGCCTTCTTATAGTCAATGAAGCACATGTACATACTTTTTTGGACCTCTGTATATTTTTTCTGCTAATATTCTTAGGCAAAATATTGCCTCTCTTGTTCCACTGTTCCGTCTGAAACCAAACTATATTATAATTACAGGTAACCGGCTCAACGTTAGCTAAATAGGTCTGTTAGTAAACATTCTTAAGGAAATAGAGAACAGAAAATAAAATAGGCGTGCTAAATTAGAAAAAGAGACAGATCTCTGAGTGTAGGAGGGTTTTATGTTAACAAAACGTACGTAGGTGAAAGCAAAGTGAAAGAAAAATGTAGATAATGAAATAGATATATGAAAGCTATTATCATAATATGTCACACAGCTGTACATTAATTTCGTTGATTTTGAAAAGGCTTTTGACATAGGGACAGTTTATGGAAAATACTGAGGGCTTATGGAATTCCAAGCTCCATAGTGTCAGTCATAAAAAGCCTCTATGCCAACTTTACGTGTAGTGTTGGGCAGAGCAACCTAACCTTTGAGGTGAAGACAGGAGTACGACAGGGATGCCCCTTATCAACCACTCTATTTTTAACAGTCATAGACTGGGTGATGCGCCAGACAACAGAGGGCAGTCCGTGAGGAATAAGATAGACTACATTTTCTACATTGGAAGATCTGGAATATGCAGATGACATTGCACTACTAACACATTCACATCAACACATCCAGGAAAAAACGGATAGACTTAATAAGTATAGCCAGCAGGTGGGCTTGAACATCAATTTAAAGAAGTCGGAGGTCATGACGCTCAATGTGAGTAACCATGAGCCCATATCAGTAAGGAATCAGCAACTGGTACAGACAGACACTTTCACATACCTAGGATGCATAGTAACACCAGACGGCGGGGCAAGCAAAGACACCAACAACAGAATGAACAAAGCAAGACCAGCATTTTTTAGCCTAAACAACATCTGTAAGTCCTCTCAATACAGCACAAGCACAAAATTAAGATTATATCAGAGCTGTGTGCTTTCTGTGCTTCTCTATGGTGCGGAAAGCTGTAGAGTTACAGAGAAGGAAATGTCGAAATTGTCCTCTTTTCACACAACATGCCTAAGAAAAATTCACCGAATCTTTTAGCCGAATGCCATCACCAACCAAGATCTGCTTACTCGAAGCAAGCAAGAGGACATGCACACCATCATAGCTGGCAGACGCTGGAGCTGGGTTGGCCATGCCCTCAGAAGAGATCCCGATGCCATCACAAGAACAGTTATGCTTTGGATCCCTGAAGGAAAACGAAAGAGAGGTCGACCAAAAACAACTTGGCGGAGGACTGTGGAGGCTGAGATGCTAAGAATGAACCAGAGTTGGGGCACTGTACGAAGGATGGCCACCGACCGAGCAAAGTGGAATCAATTTGTAGTTGCCCTACAAGACGCCACTAGGCGTGATGGCCACTGACTGCTTTGACGGTCGGCGGCTAAGGATCAAAGAAGAAGAAGAAGAGGAAGAAGACTGGGGCGTGTCGATACCGTGAATCGAACCTAGCACCTTTGCCGCGAGAGACTAGTGAAAACCTGAGATAGAAACAATTAAAACAGTTGTAAGAACACAGTGGAAAACATTAATAATGCAGAAGCTCAGATAGGGTTCTTCACATATTCCTGGTCAGCCATAATTGCCCTGGGAGATATTAAAACATCGGACTCGCTGAAGCATCATTTAACTCAAGCTATATTTTTCTTTTTCTTCTTCCCACACTTTCAGACGTCAGTAACAAAAGGTCAGCTGTGTAGATCACTAGCCTCACTGCATGCAGGATATTTCGAAACTTCTTTTCCCAAATTCGCTCTTTATGGGACACGCACCCACCACTGCAGGCGATCTTCTTGCAAGAAACCTGCATCAAAGCATTTATATGTTCCTACAGCAACGGTTTCTGTAGCTGTTAATTCCACATGATGAGCTTGCCAACTCCCATATACATACGTATATTAGCCGCCTCCTACGACATGCATTAGGAAGCATTGGCCGATTCTTTCTTTGTCTCCTCAGAGACACCCAAGAAGTACACAGAAACTGCAGAGTAGATAAACTTGCCAAAGACTGAGGGCAGATACAACAAACATATGACAGAATAACATATGAAGACTGAAGAGATGAGGTGGGATTTTTTAGGGCACAAACTGCTCCTGGGTCGACCCAGCCCCAAATGGGTACCAAAGCAACTCTGCGAAGGTTAAGGCGGCCGGCGTGATGCCGACCACATCACCCCTAGTGTGCCGACGGTCAAGATAATATGGGCCTAACACCATATTCCTAATGTGCCTCAAAGGGCGTGTAACGGGTTCCTTTTTTTTAACTGAAGAGATAATCATAAGTATTTTTGAAAAGAAAATCGAGGAAAAAAAAGGAAATCGAAATACAGATAAAACTCTACGACACAAAATTCATGGCCATAATTTTCATATTTGCTCCTTATGGAACCACAGCTGCAGCTGGTCATACCTTTTGCAGGTAAAGATGAATGACACTTATCAGTCTGAAATACCATTTAAAAAATACTGATGAGACATATCTCGTTCAACCTCTAAAGGGTTATAATTAGGATATATAGTGTTTTCAAATCCAAACAATATGTTCAACTGCCGACGTGCAAAAGTGGCATCATATCTCCTGTCAAATTATTGTAAACTGAGCGACGCAAAATCACCAAATTTTGTGTATATGTGTGTATGTGGGATTTTATGTGGCTTGGACAGCTAACGATAAAGGAATAAAAATATGAAAGGCGTATAGATGGGGCGAAACATTTCTGAACAAAGTCATATACATACATACATCGTAATCTTTATTCTCCATAAAATATATTGATATGTACTGATATAATAAAATACACCATACTATATAGGAGAGTTATCATAATTTACAACAGTGTGAAATAATCTTGCCGCTCACGTCCTTATCTATTTAAGCAAGGCAAACTCTACCTTATTTTTCTCAAAAACCAACCAAGTGTATGGGACGTCCCCTTAAATAAAGATAGATATCCAACAGTGTGGAGAACTATAGAAAATCTAACGCAGTTCAAAAAACTATCAAACACAATTAAAAATAGTAATAAATACAGAAGCAAAATACCACCCTGGGAACTAAAAACACCAAACATAGACTACTCACTTACTGATAAGATCAAACAAAACATAGAAGAAAAGGAAGCCAAAATGATAAGTAGAAAGTTCATAGATCAACTAACTAAACAAAGTCTGGCCGTCTACACTGATGGAGCCAAGGGTGATAGTGGGCAACTAGGTGCCGGAGTTGTAATACCACAATGGGGAATTAAAAAGAGCTACAGTGTAACTGAAGGGGCTTCGATTTTTACCGCAGAGATGGTAGCAATTCTAAAAAGTTTAGAAATAATCAAAGATAACCCACCAGAAGCTGTTACGATATTTACAGACTCACTATCATCACTACAAGCACTAGAACACCCAGGTAAATGTAGACGGCCAGACATAAAGGAAGAAATTCTAGCAATTAATACATCACTAGGGAACAGAGGATGTAGTGTGAGGCTAGTGTGGGTTCCAGCACACATAGGTATTGGTGGTAACGAGTTAGCAGATCAGAACGCCAAGAATGGAAGAATAAGTAAAAACAATATAAGAGCAGGACTGGGAAGGTCGGAGATCAAGAGCCAAGTGAAGATAACTATAAACGAGGAATGGAAGACAACATGGAAGAAAAGTAGAAAAGGCAGACACGCGTTCAAACTGCTGAAAGAACCAACAAGGACGTGCCAGGTCAGAGAAGAATTAAGGATACCATCAAACAAAAAAACTGTGGCGTCTCCGTCTCGGTGCAGCATACTTTATGATAGAGGAACCACACTGCCAAGAATGTCAGGAAGAGAATGACATAGACCACTACCTGATCCACTGTATAAAGTATGAACAACAAAGGCTTGAATTAAAAACTTACTTTAGAAATCACAATATAGACATGACAGGGGATAAGGTTTTAAGTATAGATGCCCCAAGAGTTGCCCAATCAATACTTAAAAGATATATACATAAAACAAAGGAAGATATATAAGGTTAGTACTTTAGAAAAGACATTAAACTAAATAGAAATTAAGCAACAAGAACCAACAAATCCTTATTTAATGTTTGATGCTGCGTGTGAGTGATTTATAATGAGTGCAAAAAAATAAATAATAAAAAACAAAAACACACAAAGTGAAAAAAACAACAACTCATAGGACAAGGAAAGACAACGAGGTATTAAAAAAACAACAACTCAAAGAACAAATACTAATACAAATTAAAACCAAGTGTAATGGACAATAGTTACCAATAAACAATACAAAAGAGAAAATAGAATGGACAAATACTAATATAAATTAAAATCAGCAACTGCTAAAGAAAATAGTTCTTTAAATTGAATACAAAATTATAAAATAAAATGACACTAAATACCCCAATTATAACCAAACTTCAGGTTGAACATGGTGGACCAAGATGGAACGAGAAGAGGCAATAACGGTCAGCTGTTAAGTGCCCACTCTCCACCCATCACATCTTCAACACAACAACAACCTTATTTCCACCCCCCCCCCCCCCCCCCCCCCCAATACTTTCCCTAAGAGAGTTTTAAAATATCAAGCTTGATGTATTATTTTACTAAGGTCAGACAATAAGTGGGAAGATCTATTCACCCAGTGGACAGCTCACTCTTCTTATAAGTATTTAAATAAATAACACGGTATTTAATCAGTTTTACAAATTACGGTTCACAAGAAACAGGGGACGTTTCGGGTTTTACCCTTCGTCAGCCACAAACAGGTGACAAAGACAAAAATTACATATAAGTACTACAAAACTATACGATGATGAGAAATATACAACAAATGGGCGATACAACCAGAAGGAAAAAGTAAACAACAATAGTGATGAGAGAAAAAAAGAACAATAATAATACAAGAAAACCGTAAAATCTAAAAGAAATACTGAAACAAGAAAGTAAATAATCAACAAAACGAAAAAAAGAAGAATAAACAAAACTGTGGAACTAGTAAAAGTTAGCTTAGATCGATCCAAAGAATCTGTGGAAGAAAGCGGTAGTCTCTTGTCAAAGAAATCACAAGGAAGTGACGTACGATAGCTACAAAACAAGAGATATAAAAAGATACGAAACGAACCAAAACAAAAACATAAGAAGATAGATCTAAAAGACATCGAATAAAGAATGAAAAAGAGAAAAGCTACCAGAATTTATGCAAAATGATGTATATTCAAACCATCGAGAGCTAAAACGCCCATTTTAAAAATAAGGCGATACTCCAACGAAAAGCGAGTCTTGTCATTTCCGGCACATGAACGGAGGGCAGTGACATGTATATCGGAATTACCTGAATGGTCAGGCCTATTGAAATGAAGGGCCACCGGTAAATGTTTGACATGATAGATGTCATTCAAGTGCTCACGAAACCTGTCTGCCAAACGCCTACCAGTTTCACCAATATAGGTCATGCCACACCTCTTGCAGATGATAGCATAAATCAGGTTTCTGGATTTGCACGTAAAAGACTCTCTAATGATAAATTTTCCTTTCGGAAAAGTGACTGTCTGAGTTTGGAGTACAAACGGACAGGTCTTGCATATCCGGCGTTGGCACGGTTTAGTACCAAATTAAGATGGGCTAGAATGTCGCAAGCGACTGTGTACAAGAATATCCCTAAAATTCCTATCCCTACGATAAGCTACCAAATGTGTATCACGAAACAACTCTTTGGTATCAGGATCAGAGTTGAGAATAGGCAGATGTCGAAACAGAATTCTCTTTACCGCCAGAAAGTGAGGATGGAAAGTTAGAACCAGTTTGAGTCTGTCAGATTGGACAGAAGGTTTAGTAGTGAGTGCCGTCTGACGAGTGATGCGTGTGATACGATTAAGGGCATCAGATAAAACATGTTCTGGATAAAGACGTCGGCGAAAGAACTCAAGCATCTCTTGAGCTCGCTGATGAAAATCATCGTCATCGTGACATAACCGACGCAAGCGAAGAAGTTGAGAAAAGGGAATGGAATTTTTACAACTAAGAGGATGCAATGAAGTATAAAGAAGGAAACCATGAACGTCTTTAGCCTTATAATAGACAGACGTTTTAAGACAAGTAGGGCTAATAGTCACAGTGATGTCAAGGAAGTTCACTGAGTTCGTAGAGATTTCAGAAGTGAATTTGATGGCAGGATTGAAATTACCAACATAGTCAATAAATCGACGGAGGTCTACCTCAGACATGTCAGTAATGCCAATACCATCATCAATGTAGCGGCGGTAAAACTCGGGTATTGGTCCATCATAATTTTGAAAGACCAAATATTCAAAGTGGCCCATAAACAGGCAAGCGTAACTAGGGCCCATCTTAGTACCCATAGTCACGCCACTGGTTTGGTTGAAGAATTGGTCATTAAACTCAAAAGAGTTGAGAATAAGAACCAACTCAGCAAGGCGAAGAAGCGGACCTGTACTTATAGTAAGATCAGTACGCTGGTCGAGAAAAAATTGTAGTGCCTTGAGACCATCGGCATGTGGAATAGAAGTATAAAGGGAACAAACATCTAGGAGGATGTCGTGAAAACGAGTTGTGTAAACCCACTTCTTAGTTAAATCCCTATGTCGATCGCCCAACCAATCAACGAGCAACGTTCACCAGTCTCTGAAATAGAATAAATTACAAGAAGTTACGCCAGGAAAAAACTTAAGCCCTGTTTTTTTCGGATGTGGGTCTCGGCCATCTTGTTCACGCAATATGGCGGAAGAAAACTGAATAAAATTAGGCTGTACAGGGCATGAGACGAAAATGCAGGAAACCAATCAGCTTGCTCCGCCAGGAACCAACCAAAAGCTTTGCTTAAGCATTCACCTACCTATATAATCGGGCGAGATTTTATGCAAAAGCACGCAACCCGACACGAAGCCAGAGAGACGACCGACTGAATAAGAGGAGCTATCAGCTTTGATTTATAGCTTACCTGGAGTGCATTGACCTGCAGCCTGCTTCGCTAAGTCGAGTCAAAACCTGGCCGGTTAAAAAAAATCTTAGAGGGTAAATATATAATTTTACTATAAACTGGTAGGAAAATAGGCCTTCAGCAGGTCTATAATGTTGGTATTTGTTGTGTGTCATTTATAATACCTACACCTGTATATATTTAATATATTTTGGTTCACTATGAATGTATATGATTGATGAAGACGTAGACTAATAGGACTCATGCTTCAACCTATTGTCTCCTATAACTTCAGTCTATTGTCTCAGATAACTCCAAACTGAAATATAACCAAAACAGTCCTTGTTAGGACTCAAACTATTGTCTCCTGTAACTCAATCTATTGTCTCCTATAACTTCAGTCTATTATCTCAGATAAAACCAACTGAAATATAACCAAAACAGTCCTTGTTAGGACTCAATCTATTGTCTCATCTAACTACAATCTATTGTCCCATATAACTCCAACCTGATATATAACCAACAGTATTCGTCTCATATACTCCTATCATAAGAACATAACGTTGTTGTTAGGATATATTATAGCACTTGTCAGAGAGGGCCTGGTATATTATAGGGGGAAGGAAATGGTTGTATCACACCTAGGAGTACATATTATTGGATGTATTCATGTATTGAATTTATATTATGGGATGTATTCATGTATTGAATGTATTCATGTATTGAATTTATATTATTGAATGTATTCATGCATTGAATTTATATTATTGAATGTATCCATGCATTAGTTTATCAGAAAGAATGTTTTGCAAGTAGACACCTGTCTTGTCTCGCTATTGCTAAATCATACTGAGCCATGTTGTCATTCATCCTACATGCAGACACATGAGACACGCTCATTTCACCCACACTAGAAATAGGTGGGCTTGAGGACAGAAATTAGCCCCTATTTTTACTTGTTACAGGTTTTATTCGTGTCATCAAAACTGAGATCGTGGGTCGTCAATCCAGCTGCCTGGAACTCTGCAGGAGCATAGAGATTGCACAGAATCTACATCTTTAGTCCCCCTCAGTCTTGGGTAGGCTAAAGTACTGACCCTCAGCAGGTGTTGTGTGAACCCAACAAAGGAGAACAGAACGTTTTGAGAGATGAGTACACATTAGTACCATTTCTGTCAGCATTGTGAGCAAAAGCTAGTGTCAGTGACGAGAAAGTGAATAAGCATAGCAAGAGACAAAAATAACAGCATAGCTGATAAATGTTATATACTTAATTAACAGCACAGCTGATACCTGTACTATAATTGAATAACAGCACAGCAGATATAATTTGTGTTCCTATAATTGGAAAACTTATTGTAAGATATTTATATATCTATATAAATATAATTATTTGTAAATCATATGTAAACTTACAAATCCATTACATTCCATTTTTCAACATCCACTCTTCAGCACAAGAGTAGATAGTGTATATTCTAAATAAATAATAAGGAAATTGTATTTGAAGACTTGTCAATTTTATGATTGTTAAGTAAAATCTGTTTCCTTGTTTTTAATATCACAGTTAGTTACACAGCGGAGGTGGCAATTTATGTCGGTCTCCTCTATACTAATTTTTCGAGATCAGATCATTCACAGCCGTAACTAATTTGTGATACCAGTAGTTCTCTCCGACACTGGGACTTCACCATTTTCTGCAGAAATTCTATTTCTGTAATTGTCAGTACTATACTGATCCTAGAGCCAAAATAAAACCTCTCGCCACACTGGGAGCTCGTTCCTGGGATATTTCTATATACCTTGAGCCATACTTAGTCTATTTATCTATCTACTAACTCTATCTTGTGCCACCCATAGATAACATAAGACATTTTTTTTTTAGAAAAGCATAATAGGATTTTTATTGTTTTCTTAGGAGGAGTATTTAGTACTCAGTAAATAGTTGATGCTCACAAAGTTGCACGGAAATTATTTGTTCATTTAAATTAATTAAGTTCAGTTACAATAATTTGGTTATAGTAAATTTACATACCCTATTTAAGTAACGAAATGGCTGATCTAGTGAAGTTCAGAACTGCGATCATGCAGATGGGTAAGGAATTAAATATGATAGGTGATGCTCTCACTCAGTATGTCACAACATAAGTGGACAAACGCATGGATAGGGAAGAAAGAAAGCTGCAATTAGAGACTGAAGCAAAGAAATTAGAGGCTGATAGAGAAGCAAAGAAATTTGAGGCTGAAGAAAGGCGGTTGCAAGCAGAAGCTGAAAGAGAAGCCAAAAGACTGGAAGCTGAGAGAGAAGACAAAAGACTGGAAGCTGAGAGAGAAACCAAAAGATTAGAAATTGAAGCCAAGAAATGGGAGGCTGAAAATGAGGCAAAGAAAATTGAAGCTGAGGAAAAGAAATTACAAGCAGAGAGAGACCATCAGTTGAGATTAAAAGAGCTTGAAATTATGCCAAATACTGGCAATAATGGTGGTAGCTCACCTTACTCTGAGAGTAGCTCCAGCCAGAGCACCTCAAGTGGGGCCATGAATTTTCATCTTGACCCATTTGTTGAGAAAGAAGACGCCATTGAGTCGTACCTGGATAGATACGAAAGACTTGCCACTACCTATGGCTTAATGAAAGAGAAGTGGAGTCTTAAACTATCTCAGGGATTGAGAGGTGTGGCCTACGATGTATATTTAAAGCTCTCAAGAGATGACCAGGAAGATTATGAAATCCTGAAGCAGGCACTGCTTGTGAGATATGAAAAGAACTCAGAATCATATAGAAAGAAATTCCGAACAGCTAAACTTCTTCCAGGAGAAAACTATCATTAATTCTCTGCTAGATTGGAAACCTATTTGGAAAAATGGAGTAGTTTAGGAAAGTGTCAGGATCTGAAAGAAATGATAATGATGGAGCAAGTGAAAGAGTCCATGCCTCAAGAAATGAGAAAGTTTATCATGGAACAAGGAGCAGAGAGATTGGACGATATTGTAACTGTTGTGAGAGATATCAAGCAGCTCAGGCAGAATTATTAGGAAATAAGAAGAAGCAGGGTGAAAACTTCAAATCATCACAAAACTATACCAAATATGAACAAAAGGACCATACCACAAGGAACAAACAAAGATTTTACCAAAAGGACAAAAACCCTCTAAGATTGGATAAGACACCTTACCGGAAGGAAAGAAAGTGGTGTAAAACTTGTCTAATGAGTAACCACAATACTGCGGACTGCAGAAGGAAGAATCCTCCTCATCATGCTGCATGTCTTACAACAGGGAATCAGGAAAGGAAGGAAATGGCAGTAAGTAAGAAAGACTTCCATCATCCCCCTGTCTGTGAGGAAGTGACCGTGAATGGCACTCAAGTACTGTGTTTATATGACACAGGTTTGGACTTTGATTCAGTTGTGTGCTCTTCTCTAGTGAGTCCTGACCAGATAACCACAGAAACAGTGGAAATCAGAGGACCGATCAAGGGAGCAAGAACCATGACACTACCCATAGCTCGAATCAATATAAGATCTCACTATGTGGAAGGAGAAATCCAAGCAGCAGTAATGGACGACCCTATTTACCCTTTGATTTTGGGGGTAGGTATGTTTTCCTTGGGGAACCTATAAAACCTGTAGTTATGGCAACAGTCCAGACCAGGGAAAGCTCCAGGAAAATGGAGGAGAATCCTATCAATACTTATCCAGAAGAGATGAAAAAGGCTCAAGCAGCAGACAGCACATTGAAGCCTTGTTTTGGCAAATTGCCTAAAGCACATAACCCTCCAGAGAAAGGAGACTTGTATATGAAGAATGGCCTACTATACAGAAAAGCTGGAACAGGACCTAAAGGGCATGGACAGCTTGTAGTGCCAAAATCTTACAGGGAAAAAGTTATGACGCTAGGACATGCTATACCCTTCAGTGGACATGTGGGAATAGGGCCACTGGACAAAGGATAGCCTGTCACTACTTTTGGCCAGGAATTACAGAGGACATAAAAAGATATGTAAGATCCTGTCCAGAATGCCAAAGAGTAGCTCCTAAGCATAGGACTGCACCAGCAACACTGGGAGAAATGCCTATTATGGGAACCCCTTTTGAACGTGTTGCAGTAGATATTGTTGGACCCCTCACTAGGACCAAGAAGAGAAATGCTTACATCTTAACCTTGGTTGATACTTGCTCTATGTGGGGAGAAGCAGTGGCTATGTCAGCTATAGATTCTAAGCACGTGGCAGAGGCCCTGTTGACAATATTTACCCGATTAGGTTTCCCGCATCAGATATTGACTGACAATGGATCTCAGTTTAAGGGAAAGCTAACACAAGAAGTATTCAGGATATTTCAAGCCAGGCACTATCATTGTAGTCCCTACCATGCCCAAGGGAACGGTCAAGTAGAGCGGTTCAATGGTACGCTAATTTCAATCCTTAGAAAGCTGGCGAGTGAAACACCTGATACTTGGGATACATACTTACCCGCAGCACTATTTGCATATAGGGAAGTACCCCACAACTCAACTGGATAGGCTCCAGCTACATTGTTGTTTGGAAGACCAATAAAAGGTCCACTGGAAGCATTGCTGCGGACATGGACTGATGAAAAGGCAGAGGAAACAATGACTTCCTCATACCAGTACGTCAACGAGTTGACATCTCGATTGAAAGCAGGTTGGAAACTGGCCAATGATAACTTAAGACAGGCCAGGATGAAGCATGCTGCGTACTACAACAAAAAAGCAAAGGATAGGGAACTGGAGGTGGGTGAACAGGTGTTATTACTGTTGCCGAGCAGCAATAGTAAATTCCAGATTGGATGGCAGGGACCCTATGTCATACTGGAGAAACTTTCCAGGACCAATTATAAGATTGACAAGAAAGGAAAGGAGAAGGTATATCATGTCAATCTTCTTAAAAAATACTATGACAAGGAATCATCAGAAGTTGCACATATCATGACCCCAGCCATTGCAACAGAAATGCACGGTGAACCACTTCACTCTATGGAGTATCCACTCACAGCTACAGAGGATTATGTTCAAGTAAATATTAGTGAACATTTAACTCCAGAGCAGAAGAAGAGGGTTCAGAAAGTGTTGGAAACCCATGCTGATGTGCTCACAGATAAGCCAGGTCGTACGAATCTGTTAGAGTACGACATGAAGGTTACCGACCCTACCTCAGTATGCATGAGAACATACCCTATACCTTATGCGAAAGCCCAAGCACTAAGGGAGGAAGTTGATTATCTGTTGAAGGAGAAAATTATCTCGAAGTCAGACTCTCCCTATAGCTCAAGTGTGGTGCTATTGAGAAAACCGAGTGGTGAACACAGGTTATGTATTGACTACCGAAAGCTTAATGCGATCACATAATCTCAGGTGGACCCATTACCTGACACCAACCAGCTGTTCTCTACACTGAGTAAGGCTAGGTATTTATCGAAGGTAGATCTAAGCAAGGGATACTACCAAATACCAGTGAAACCAGAAGTTAGGAAAATGCTGGCATTTAGTACATCAGACGGACACTACGAGTTTAATGTACTACCCTTTGGGCTGAAAAATGCTCCCAGTATCTTTTCAAGAATGAGGAGGAAATTATTGGAACCTCTACAAAATCCCAATATCACTAACTTTATGTATTACATTCTTGTTGCTACAAACACATTTGAAGAGCATATAGTAGCGCTCTCCGTGTTGTTTGACAGACTGAGAGCCACTGGATTGATTGCACGTCCAACCAAGTGCTATATCGGTTGTAAGGAGTTGGAATTCTTAGGTCACACTATTTCTACAGGTCATATGTCTCCTGACCCAAAGAATATAGAGAAATTAAAGAAGGCACCCAGACCTCAAACGAAGAAAGATGTGAGATCATTCGTGTCATTATGTGGGTTCTATCAGAAGTACATACCCCACTTTAACTCTCTGTGTGCACCATTAACTAACTTAACGAAGAAAGGACAGCCTGATAAAATCCAATGGAATTCATTCATTCATACCCTCCACTCCCAAAGGAGCATAGGCCTTCAACAAACACATGCCAAGTCCTCCTGTCCCGTGCCATCATCTCAAGTTCTTTCCATGTTCTCCTCATCATTTTCACCTCTGTTTCCAACTCTCTTCTCCATGTACTTCTTGGTCTTCCTCTGCCTCTCTTGCCCTGGGGGTTCCAGAACAAGGACTGCCTTGTAATGCTATCAACAGGTTTCCTCAGTGTGTGTCCTATCCATCGCCATCGTCTTCTTCTCATCTCTTGTTCCACTGACACTTGTCTAGTTCTTGTCATCAGTTCCACGTTGGTAACCTTGTCATACCATTTTAATCCCTCTATTCTACGCAAGCACCCATTTATGAAAGTCTGTAGCTTTTTGGTTGTTGTCTTTGTTGTTCTCCATGTCTCCGAGCCATACAATAGGACTGACTTCACATTTGAGTTGAAGATTCTTATTTTCGTGTTGGATCCGATTTCTCTTGATCTCCATATATTTCCCAATGCAATGAAAGCTCCTCTTGCCTTTTGTATTCTTATTTTGATATCGCTGTCTGTCCCTCCAACTTTGTCTATATTACTGCCAAGATATGTGTATGATTCTACATCTTGAATTGGTGTTTCTTCAAGTTCAACCCTGTTATCATTACCTGCATTTATTCTCATTATTTTTGTCTTTTCCCTGTGTATTTTCAGACCCAATTGCTGTGACCTCTCATCGAGTGTTTTCAATTTGTCCTGCATCTGATTACGGTTATGGGACAGAAGAGCCAAGTCATCAGCAAAATCCAGATCATCCAACTGCTTAGTCAGAGTCCACTGGATTCCATTTCTGTTGTGTGTTGTCGATGATCTCATAACCCAATCTATTGCCAGCAAGAAAAGAAATGGAGACAAGAGGCATCCCTGTCGCACTCCTGTTCTTATCCCAAACGGTTCTGTAAGCTGTCCTTCGTGAAGAACTCTGCATGTCATGTCTTCATATGTTTTCTTTATTAAATTAATGATCTTCAGGGGAACTCCATAATGCCTCATCAATTTCCAAGTGATTCTCTGTCTACACTGTCAAATGCCTTTTCGTAGTCCACAAATCCGATGTATAGTGGTGAATTCCATTCCAGACTTTGTTCAACTATTATTCTCAAAGTGGCTATCTGGTCTGTACATGATCTGTTTTGTCGAAAACTGCTTGTTCATCTCTCAGTTTCTTGTCTATGGACTCTTTTAATCTCTCAAGGATAATCCTGTTTAATACTTTTCCTGGCACTGATAGTAACATTATTCCTCTATAATTTGTGCACTCTTGTAAATTTCCCCTCTTAGGCAACTTAACCAGATATCCTTCCTTCCATTCTGCTGGTATCTCTTCCTTTTCCCAGACTTTACCAAGTAATTTATATAACATCTCTGTAGCCGTGTCGATATCTGCTTTGATGGCCTCTGCTGGAATGCCATCAGGTCCAGACGCTTTTCCCTCTCTTAGAAGCTTTATGGCTTTCTTTATTTCTTCTTTCGTTGGTCTTTCACCGTTAATTTGTAGCTCTTCTTCTGCTGGCTGGATGTCCGGCGTGTTTTGTGGAGCTGGTCTATTGAGAAGGTCCCCAAAATATTCTGTCCACCTCTTCATTTGCTCTTGTATATTGCTGAGCAGTTTCCCATTCTTGTCTTTTATGAGGCAACTTGTTTGCTTGTATTTCCCTGTTAGCTTCTTTGTGCTGCTATACAGTTCTCTCATATTTCCTTTGGCTGCAGCATCTTCTGCCTCTCTTGCCAACTCCTCAATATACTTCCTCTTGTCTATTGTGATACTTCTATTTACTTCTTTGTTTGCTTCTGTGTACACTTCTTGAGCCTTGGCTTTGGAGCTTCTAGTTTTGCTTGTGTTTAACTCTGCTTTCTTGTTTTTTCTGTCTTTTATCTTATTGATGGTTTCTGATGTTATCCATGCTTTTTGTTGTCTTTCCCTTTTCCCCAGTATTTCTTCACATGTCTCCTTCCATACTGTTTTGACCTGCTGCCAATAGTCTTCTGTATTCTCTACATCTTCCAGCTGTTGGAGCACTTGGAATTTGTTGGATACTGTGACCGCAAATTTGTCTCTTGTTTCTTGATTTCTTAGCTGTCCTACATTAAACTGTTGTCTATAATTTTGCATTGTTGCATATCTCTTGAGTTTCATTTTTACTTTGGCTATCAGAAGATGGTGATCTGATGCCACATCTGCTCCTCTATATACCTTTACATCCTGCAATGATGATCTAAACTTCTTGTTTATGCATATATGATCAATCTGATTTTCTGTTTTATGGTCTGGTGATATCCATGTTGCCTTGTGTATTCTCTTATTTGGAAACATGCTTCCTCCTATAGCCAGTTGATATGAAGCACAGAAGTTTGCGAATAGCTTTCCATTTTCATTCATTACTCCTAGCCCATGTTTTCCCATGACTTCTTCAAATCCAGTGTTGACTGTACCTATCTTTGCATTCATGTCACCCATCAAAATTGTGATGTCTCTTCTTTTTACTTTATCCATAATTTCCTGTAGTTTAGTATAAAATGCTTCTTTCACAGACTCTTCTTTGTCATTAGTTGGTGCATAACATTGGATGACATTTACATGAATTTTCTTTTTAGCTGTTTTGAAAGAAGCTGTTATTATTCTGGGTCCAACAGCTTCCCATTCAATTAGTGCTTTCTGTGCTTCTTTAGATAACATAAGAGCTACCCCTTCACTGTGGTGTGAACTTTTGTCTTCATGTCCTGAGGACAGCACCAATTCACCTGTGATGAGTTTCTTCCTGTCTACCCCCTTCCACTTTGTTTCACACATTCCCAGAACCTCGATTTTGTATTCCCTCATTTCTGCTGCTACTTGCGCCACTTTCCCTTGTTCGTTTAATGTCCGAACATTCCAGGTGCCAAATCTGGAAGTTCTCCTAGAAGAAAGAAGGTTAGTCAGCAACACAGACTCCTTTCGGCTTTCTCTGTGTTGCATCATACGCCTCCCCGCGAGAGGACCTTCCCCTGTCTTGGATGGCTGTGTTTTATTTTCTTTATTTGACTTGTCCATATTTGTTGAAGTTTTTTGTGGTTTAAATTTTTTTTACAGGATGGTGTAACCGGCCCCATGCCCAACCCTCCTTAGTCGCTTTTTACGACATGCTTGGTAGGGGACAGTGTTACTATTCTTTGCTCCCCTTTCGGGCCCCGGTAACACACGGGTGAAAAAGCTTACACAGAGCTAAAAGCAAAACTCACCAGCAAACCAATACTTACGCTACCGGATATCACACATGAATTTGTATTAAGGACGGACGCTAGCAGTATAGGTATTGGTGCAACTCTCTTGCAGAAATCAAAAGCCCAGCCGGATGAACTTTTACCAGTCGCCTACGCCAGTAGGAAGCTGAATGCCGCTGAGTGGAATTACTCGACCATAGAGAAAGAATGTTTGGCTCTTATTTGGTCCATCGACAAATTTTTACCTTACCTGTATGGGACACACTTCATTGTCCAAAGCGATCATCAGCCTTTAACATTCTTGGCTGCATCTAAAAAGTTAAATTCGAGATTGTTAAGGTGGAGTCTGCTTCTTGCGCCTTATTCCTTTACCGTGAATTACATTCCTGGAAGAGACAATGTAGGAGCTGATTTTTTAAGTCGACACCCTATTACTCTGGAAGGACAGACGCAAAAGGATTAACTACAGCAGGGGTTTACGCGTTAGCTATGACAGGTCACGGCTAGGAAAGGAGGGGGTATGTCGTGAAAACGAGTTGTGTAAACCCACTTCTTAGTTAAATCCCTATGTCGATCGCCAATCAACGAGCAACGTTCACCAGTCTCTGAGACAGAATAAATTACAAGATGTTACGCCAGGAAAAAACTTAAGCCCTGTTTTTTTCGGATGTGGGTCGCGGCCATCTTGTTCACGCAATATGGCGGAAGAAAACTGAATAAAATTAGGCTGTACAGGGCATGAGACGAAACTGCAGGAAACCAATCAGCTTGCTCCGCCAGGAACCAACCAAAAGCTTTGCTTAAGCATTCACCTACCTATATAATCGGGTGAGATTTTATGCAAAAGCACGCAACCCGACACGAAGCCAGAGAGACGACCGACTGAATAAGAGGAGCTGTCAGCTTTGATTTATAGCTTACCTGGAGTGCATTGACCTGCAGCCTGCTTCGCTAAGTCGAGTCAAAACCTGGCCGGTTAAAAAAAATCTTAGAGGGTAAATATATAATTTTACTATAAACTGGTAGGAAAATAGGCCTTCAGCAGGTCTATAATGTTGGTATTTGTTGTGTGTCATTTATAATACCTACACCTGTATATATTTAATATATTTTGGTTCACTATGAATGTATATGATTGATGAAGACGTAGACTAATAGGACTCATGCTTCAACCTATTGTCTCCTATAACTTCAGTCTATTGTCTCAGATAACTTCAAACTGAAATATAACCAAAACAGTCCTTGTTAGGACTCAAACTAATGTCTCCTGTAACTTAATCAATTGTCTCCTATAACTTCAGTCTATTATCTCAGATAAAACCAACTGAAATATAACCAAAACAGTCCTTGTTAGGACTCAATCTATTGTCTCATCTAACTCCAATCTATTCTCCCATATAACTCCAACCTGATATATAACCAACAGTCCTCGTCTCATATACTCCTATCATAAGAACATAACGTTATTGTTAGGATATATTATAGCACTTGTCAGAGAGGGCCTGGTATATAATAGGGGGAAGGAAATGGTTGTATCACACCTAGGAGTACATATTATTGGATGTATTCATGTATTGAATTTATATTATGGGATGTATTCATGTATTGAATGTATTCATGTATTGAATTTATATTATTGAATGTATTCATGCATTGAATTTATATTATTGAATGTATCCATGCATTAGTTTATCAGAAAGAATGTTTTGCAAGTAGACACCTGTCTTGTCTCGCTATTGCTAAATCATACTGAGCCATGTTGTCATTCATTCTACATGCAGACACCTGAGACACGCTCATTTCACCCACACTAGAAATAGGTGGGCTTGAGGACAGAAATTAGCCCCTATTTTTACTTGTTACAGGTTTTATTCGTGTCATCAAAACTGAGATCGTGGGTCGTCAATCCAGCTGCCTGGAACTCCGCAGGAGCATAGAGATTGCACAGAATCTACATCTTTAGTCCCCCTCAGTCGTTGGTGGGCTAAAGTACTGACCCTCAGCAGGTGTTGTGTGAAACCAACAAAGGAGAACAGAACGTTTTGAGAGATGAGTATACATTAGTACCATTTCTGTCAGCATTGTGAGCAAAAGCTAGTGTCAGTGACGAGAAAGTGAATTAGCATAGCAAGAGACAAAAATAACAGCATAGCTGATAAATGTTATTTACTTAATTAACAGCACAGCTGATACCTGTACTATAATTGAATAACAGCACAGCTGATATAATTTTTGTTCCTATAATTGGAAAACTTGTTGTAAGATATTTATATATCTATATAAATATAATTATTTGTAAATCATATGTAAACTTACAAATCCATTACATTCCATATTTCAACATCCACCCTTCAGCACAAGAGTAGATAGTGTATATACTAAATAAATAATAAGGAAATTGTATTTGAAGACTTGTCAATTTTATCATTGTTAAGTAAAATCTGTTTCCTTGTTTTTTTTTAATATCACAGTTAGTTACACAGCGGAGGTGGCAATTTATGTCGGTCTCCTCTATACTAATTTTTCGAGATCAGATCATTCACAGCCGTAACTAATTTGTGATACCAGTAGTTCTCTCAGACACTGGGACTTCACCATTTTCTGCAGAAATTCTATTTCTGTAATTGTCAATACTATACTGATCCTAGAGCCAAATTAAAACCTCTCGCCACAGAGGAAAAGACGGTAAGTACGATCAGGCGTGAATCTGATCGAATCAAAAGTAGTGATAGCATGAGTAGTGTCTTTTAAATAAGAAGGCAGATTGGCGACTAAAGGTTGGAAAATAATATCAAGGAATTCAGAAATACGTTCAGTGGGACAAGAACAGGCTGAAACAATAGGCCTACGAGGGTTAGCAATTTTATGCACCTTCATATTTATTCACTCTTCATATGCATTGAAAAGTTTTCTTAATTTCTATATACTTCACATAGTTAAATATTCACAAACGCTGTATTTTAGCAACTCGCGCCTTTTCCTGCACTTTCCTTCTTAATTTTCTACGGTTTTTAGAGAAATCAAGATTTTTTTCAAACACTTTTACGTTAGTGTATGAAGTAGCTATTGTGACTTTTGAATCCCATTTGTGTCTCACCCAGTGGCGTATCCTGGTAATGCGAGCTAGGCGTGCTGTTACTTAAAATGAATATGTACGCCTACTATTTAACTTCTTCCCCTCTTAATTTAAAAACCAACTATATTCAATTACGCAACGATAGTTATTAGGGGTATATGTCAACTATCTCCGAAATACTAATTAACTTATAACTTGAAACTCACTGTCACTGTAATAATCTGCATTCCCGGCAACTAACAAAAATTAATCACAAAAAAAAACACTGGACGGACACAACCGATTTTTACAACTCGAGAGCTGCAGGACCACCGCACGCATGTTCGCATTGTATTTACGTATCTGGTCATGACCCCGATCCAATCAAACCAGTGTTCAGACGTGAATCCGAAACGTGCCGCACGCATTGTGACGGAATTACCCAAGAAACTTCGGGCGATTGCTACCAACCAATAAAAAACTGCACTATAAAAAGCGTCTGGGGAAACTGAAACTAGATTATACTCGTAGATTCTATGCGGGAAAATCCGTTATCCTGGTGCGTGCGGTCCGAAAGCAGAACATTAGAAGAGAAATATTTTATAGAATAATAAATTAAATTTTTATTTTCCTTCGGGCATAGGTGTGCGCAGCACGCACAGCACACATAGAGAATACGCCACTGGTCTCACCCGATGCGTGTCCTCGAAAGACTTATAAAAACACTTACTAACTTACTTAGTCGTTCTCTTCTACCGTGAGGTGTAGAGGTTTGGAAGAGAGAGCGCCATACATGTACTATCTTATTGGATGTTTTCCTAGCTTGCCTAACTCAGTGTGTAGATCTCTATAAAAATCTCCAAATACTGCCCTTAAGAAAGCGCCTTCTGTTTAACAAAGCTAAATTCGTTCACAAAATTCTGTCACATAATGCTCCAGCACATCTGTGGCCAATGTTCAAATACAATGAAAGACGCAGTCAACGCTTTAACAAATTTAAAGTGCCCAAGCCTAGGCTTGACTTATTCAAGAAAAGCTTAGCGTACTCTGCTGCTCATGTTTGGAATTGTTTTCCACATAACCTAAGAAACAACCTCAGTCCCTATGACCTTATTCATACAATCATAGACTTTTTGAATATTGTCTGAGTTCTG
Source organism: Oreohelix idahoensis (assembly GCA_024509875.1). Lineage (NCBI taxonomy): Eukaryota > Metazoa > Mollusca > Gastropoda > Stylommatophora > Oreohelicidae > Oreohelix > Oreohelix idahoensis. Next base: position 92,930 of record JAMPIV010009817.1, on the reverse strand, counting down.
ATTACATGCCCCCCTAATCGGATTATCTTTTCTTATAATATCAATTGTAGGTTCTAATGACAATGTTTGTACTTTTCAACATATTTTATGTCATGCTTATAAGTAATTAATGTTAATATGAGTGTGCTATATTATTTTACTTTACAACGTTGAATTCCTTGAAATTGATATGTAAAATGCATGTGAAAATAAATGAATTCAGCATGAAAGATGAGAGAAAGGAAGGGCAGAATGTCAGACGGGCCTGTGTGCCCAATTCTCAACCCTTTGAAAATAAAGTTCGATCGTTCCTCCTGGCCTGGCTCCATTCTAGTTCTCGGTCCTTCAGAGATTGTTTAATCTTGTCCTCACAGCTGACTCTGTTTAAAAAAACACGCTGATTGATATCACAGGGATGTATCTAAGAATAAAGGAAACTATGATTCTGTAATTTGTGACATTTAAGTTGAAGATTTTAACCCGTTTGAATTATCGTGAGTATCTTTCCCGTTATCTTACTTACTTAGTCGTTCCCCTTCTACCGTGAGGTGTAGAGGTTTGGAAGAGAGAGCGCCAGACCATTCTATCAGCTGTCTTCTTCCTGGCCTGGTTCCATTCTAGTCCTCGGTCCTTCAAAGATTGTCTAATGTTGTCCTCCCAGCGGACTCTGGGTCGTCCTGGAGGTCTGGATCCCTGGCTCTTTGTTTCAAATGCTTGTCGTGGTAGCCGATCTTCTCCCATTCTGCAGACATGGCCAAACCATCTTATTTGGGACTGTTCTATTTGGGTCTGCAGCGGATGGGATGTTAGGCCTTGACGGATCGTCTGGTTGCGGACCATGTCTCTTCTTGTTACTTCAACCACTTTCCTCAGATACCTCATTTCTGAGGTTTGGATCTGGCTTTTGTGGGTTGTAGTCATTGCCCACGACTCGCATCCGTATGTCAAGACTGGGACATAGGTGGAGCGGTATACAGCCATCTTCGTTTTCTTACCAACCTCTTTCTTGCTGAGGAATCCACGATTTATGGCCTGAAAAAGTCTCCCAGCCGCTGCTTTTCGAGTGGCCAACTCTTCTTTGATGCCTCCCTTTCGGTCTATAATAGCTCCGAGATATTTAAAGTGGTCGACAAGCTCCAGGACCTGTCTTTCCCGTGATCAGAACTGGTAATTGTGCAAACTACAAAGAATCACGTGACATCCGCACGAATGTCACATGACTTTTGAATCACATGATAAAGTAGGAACCTTATCACGGTATTATATAGGAAATCGTCCGGGATTGTGGGGATAGCAACTACTGCATTTACTTAAGTTAAACGCAAAGAACGTTTTTTTTCCAGCCACACGGTTCTGAAAGTAAATTTTATAAGGTTCTTAAAAGATGTTGCAGAAAGCTTTATACGGGGCATTTTTGCTCATTTTGTTTTCTCTGTCATCGGTGTTGGGAGACACCCCTGCAAACTGTACTTACGAGGACATAGCGGGCTCTTGGGTTTTTCAACTGGGCGAAGGGAACAAAAACAAAGACGTTAATTGCAATGGAACATTCTCAAGTAAGTGATTAAAACATACAACTTATAAATTTGATTTATATTTTATTTTTATTAACTTAATATTTATAATTAGGGCTAATGCATACGATCAAACCAGTCTTTCTTAAACATGTAAATTAATATGAAACAAATATAAAGGTATGTTATCAAGCACTCGCAGGAAATAAAGAAGCAGAACACCTAGACAACAGAAAAACAACAGACATGAGTGGCTTACCCAGGATTTGAACACTGGACCTTCCGTGCGACAACCCAGCCTAGCCATGCAAGCGAATCACACTATCCGCCCTGCCATCTACACATCATCAAAAAATGATGTTTCAATGGCAGGTCAACAGTGCGAACCACAATACATGACACCAGAAGTCCACCATGGGCAGTTCAGCCTATTAATGACGCAATCACTTCTGTTGTATTTCTATCAAGCAGTATAGGCCGAATCCAACAAGACTTGTTTCTTAAACATGACTGTGACTGTCAATGGGGTAAAAAAAAAATAGTTGAAATGAACAACAATGGGCTGTTTCTGCGGTGTCCTCATAGTAAGTCACCAACGTCGTTAAGGTTGGAATTAAGGTTAGGGTTTAGTTTGAGATATCGAACCCACACCCCTTTTTACTGCGTCTCAAAATTCTTTTTTAAGGCCGTATCGAACAGATTATTCTTCATTTTAACCCAAAAAATGTTAAAAATATGTAAGGGCTGAATTACTCAATAGTGGACACACGCCACCATGGCACCCAACTCGTATCTACAAGTAGCAGAGGGTTGAAATGAAGAACAGTTGTCCATGTGTTAGATATGGCCTCATAACCAAAAAAAAAAAAAGAAGAAAGAAAGTAATCGGAGACACAGTAATGAGGTTTAAAAAAAAAATATCTCATGCAACCTGTGATGGGTTATAATTAGGATACATGGTGTTTTCAAATCCGAATAAGATGAGTATTTGCCGATATGGGAAAGTGGCATCACATCTGTCAAATCATTGTAAATATGGCAAATCAAAATGACCAATTTTGCTTGAATATTTAAAAAAACCAAACAAAACAAAAACGAGATAAAACAAACCCAAACAACAATAACATTCAGGGGGAGGGGTATAAAGGCCTGGTGTTTCTAGATAGATATTTAATTGGCTTTCACTTGCCATAAGTCATATGTATTGTAAGAACATCATCAGACTTTCACCTTCCCAGTTACTATATAACATCTCATCTCTGTTTTCACTGGCACTAGTCTGGTTCAGAGTAGAGCCCCTTTATATTAAGGTGCGCTAGTTCAGAGGGAGAGAAAACTGGAAAACAGTGGACATTTAACACACAGCTGGAGGATCTAGACTTAGCAGATTTGTGCCTTCTGTCACATAGACAGCACGATATGCAGGAGAAGACAAATGGATTAGTAGCAGAAGCAACAAAAATGGGACTGCACATAAGTGTAAATAAAACAAAAGAAATGAGAATAAATAATAGGCCGACGGACTCGATGAAGATTAGTGATCCTGTCATTGAAGAAGTAGAAAACTTTACATATCTAGGGAGCAACATTGACAAAGGAGTGGGAACTGCTGGTGATGTCTGCTCAAAGATAAATAAAGCCAGATGTTCTTTTAATGCCCTTCGACCAATATGGAACTCCTCAGCGATACCCAGAGGGAACAAAATTAGAATCTTTATCTCAAATGTGAAGTCAGTCTTGCTGTATGGCTCAGAGACAGGGCATGTCTCAAAGAGTATCACCGCCAAGCTACAGACATTTGTAAATAGATGTCTCCGATGGATCCTTCGTATAAGGTGGCCAGATGTAATAACAAATATAGAGCTAAGGAAAAGATGCAGACAACAGCCAATACAGACAGAAATACACTCAGAAGAGAAAAATCAAGCATAGCCAGAGTTGCCCTTGACTGGAACCCACAGGGGAAAAGAAGAGTCGGGAGGCCAAAGAGAACTTGGAGAAGAACTGTTGAAGAGGAGGCTAGGGAAATTGGAATGACTTGGGCACAGATGAAAAAGACAGCCCAGAATAGAAATCGATGGAGAGCAACTGTTTCTGCCCTATGTTCCGAAAAGGAATGATGACGATGATCCCATAAATTCCACATTGGTGATCATGTCATACTATCTTAATCCTTCTACTCTGCACAAGCATTCATTTATGTAAGTCTGTAATTTCTTGGCTGCCATTTTGGTTTTTGTTTTCCAAGTTTGCATAGCCATACAAAAGCGCTCTTATGTTACTGGAGCCTGAAAGGGGGAGTAAGGAATAGTAACACTGTAACATACCAAACATGTTGTAACTAAGGAGGGTTAGTTTTAGGGTCGGCTACCCCATCTTGTTGAAACTGCAAGCCAAAAGAATTTCAATGGAAGGAGACTAATGATACGATTCAGCGGAGGCTGAAAAGAGTCTTGGTTTTGCTGATTTACTTTTTCTGATCTAGAAAAATCTCCAGATTCTGCAACTAGAATTTTTGTTTTGAACAAATTTAGGCACAATGGTTTTATTAAGTAATGATCTGTATAGGAAGATAACAAAATTCATTAATAACTAGAAACCATTTTAATATTTCATAAATACTTTTAAATGGTATCTCGTGGTGCATTAAAGGTTACCACACATTTTTTTACCAGGCTCTTACCAGTTATCAAAGTCAGTTGCTGTTAAAATTATAACACAAAAGGGGCATTGTATTTAGTGCTATCCAAAAAAACCATTTGGGATGACCGGTCGCCTTAATGTGCAAGTAAATCCCTCTTGGGTAGAGAATCCTGCAGCTCGTAACATTGCATATCCTGCCATTAACTTAACACAGGCCTGGCAGTTTGACCTCCTGAGTAGGTGTAGCCCTCTGGGTTTACAAGAAAGCCCTAGAAACACTCCCCAAAATAGGTAGAGGGGGAAGAAAGAGTGAAAACTCAAAACCCTGGGTATTGGATAACACACACAAGCGCTAACATAAAGTATGATATAGTGGTTAATTTTTTTGTTTGTTTTGAAGCCTTATTTTATATTTCAGTGTTCTTCTGAGGTTTTTTTTTATTTTAAATTTGAAAGCAAAAATGGTGTGTGTTTCTGTATATATTTATTGACAGTTTAGTTAGATAATTGATTTTTATCCTTCACAGAATTAATGAACAGTTTAGAACAATGAAAGTTAAGCTAGTATATAAATAAAACATTAATTTATTTCCATTGTGATTTTTCAGCCGTGAACAAAGTAAAAATAAGCCTTATCTACCCTGATATTGCCATAGATGAATTTAACAACAGAGGATTTTGGACGCTTATTTACAACCAGGTAACTTAAATTTTTTTATGATATCTGTAGTCTTCTTTGTTTCACTCCTTAAACACGTGATAATCACTACTTCTGCAGTGGGCCTCCATGCAAGAAAGCAGCACAGAAGCACTCATGGTCTCTTTCAATCATAGTTTCTGTAATGACTTGTTTTATATAGCAGTTTGATTACCTTATTGCTATGATATCAGGAAAGTGGTCACATCCCGAAAGATGTCTTCTATGGACAACTGGCAGAAGGCAAAAGAACTGTTGGGTGACCATAGCTGAGGCTCATGTGTGCTAGAGAGACATTAGGGCACTGGACATAAATCCAACAACCTGGGAGATTAAAGCTGCTGATTGCGCCAAGTAATGAAGCTCTCTAGGGCGCCACCTCATATTGGGCAAAAACAAGCTCTCATGGCAAGCAATAGAGAGAAAAATGTCGAAAGGATCACCAGGAAAAAAAATTAGCTGAGGGCTGTCACCACAGGGGCGCATTCCCACAGGCAGTTATGACTGAAGGGGCTATTATGATATCAGTAATTTATTCGGTATAATTTGCTTGACGTGAAATACATGTTAAAGTTTCAAATGCCCAGCCATGCCATCTTTTGGGAAAACACCTTTACATTGCACGTGATATCATGATAAAACTGTGCTACCAAAATTAGTGGCTGTTTTCAAACTGACCCAGTCATACAATTTTAATCTTACTATTCTTTACAATACATACCTAGGATGTAACACCAGACAGCAGATCAAGCAAAGACATCAACAGCAGAATGAATAAAGCGAGAACATTGCTAGTCTAAACTACATCTGGAAATCTTCTCAGTACAGAACACACACAAAATTAAGATTGTATGAGAGCTGTGTACTTTCTGTGCTTCTCTATGGTATGGAATGCTGAAGAGTAACAGAGAAGGAAGTATCGAAATTGTCCCCTTTCCACAGAATCTGCCCAAGGAAAATTCTCAGAATCTTTTGGCCGAATACCATCACCAATCAAGACCTGCTTACTCGGAGCAACCTAGAAGACATGCACACCATAGCTGGCAGACACTGTAGTTGGGTTGGTCACATCCTCAGAAGAGACCCTGATACCATCACAAGAACAGCTATGCTATGGACCCCTGAAGGAAAGCGAAATAGAGGCTGACCAAAATCAACTTGGCGAAGAACTGTGGAGGCCGAGATGCAAAGAATGAACCAGAGCTGGGACACTACATGAAGGATGGCCGCTGACTGAGCAAAGTGGAAGCAATTTGTTGCTGCTCTACAAGATGCCACTATGCGTGATGGTCATTGACTGCTTTGACAGTTGGTGACTAAGGATCAAGATATACGTAGCTCTTGACTTGTTCCAGGATTTTCCCATTTACGCTTATCTTTAATGTGGGTTTATCGTCTGTTTTGCTAATTATCATAGTTTTTGTTTTCTCAATATTAATGTCAAGTCCATATTCATGACTTATACTGTTCACTTGCTTCACTAGTTCTTGTAACTCCTGTTCGCTTTCAGCTAACAACACGGTATCATCTGCATATCTAAGGTTGTTTATTGACCTTCCACTGATGTTCAGTCCTGGTATTTCCTGTATCTGTTTGAACATTTTTTCGGTGTATAAATTAAATAGGCAGGGGGACAGCACACAACCTTGTCTGACACCTCTTTTTATGTCTATGTATGGTGAATAATAACTCCGCCAATGCCAGTCCCAAGCCTGGATGAAAAAGGAGGAGGGCGGCCTGCATGGAGGCCATAAGGAGGCAGCCCCTCCACCATGCAAAGGCACAACAGGCCAATCACCTGTTTGCTTTAAATCACGATTACTAGCAACACAAGAGAGAAAACTGGACTGATTCTAAAGGCGACGAACTGGAACGGACTACGGACTACGACTTATGGAACTTGGAACACAAGAAGTATAAATGGGAAGGAAGAGGAGCTGGTGGAAGAGATGAGGAAAGCAAAACTAGAAATCCTGGCTATAACGGAAACAAAGAAAAAAGGACAAGGAGTCATGGATCTCGATGGCAACACACTGCTCTACAGTGGTGTACCCATGTCTGAAAGAGCTAAAGGGGGCGTGGGTTGCATTGTGGCCCAAAATCAAAAAGATAGTATCAAGGGATGGAACTTTGTCTCGGAGTGCATTATGGTTGTTAAACTAAAAGAAGGAGAAACCATAGTCAACCTGGTCATAGTGTATGGGCCAAGTGAGGATGAGAGAGCAGAGGTCAAGGAGGAATTCTTCGAGCTGCTTCAAAGGACAGTGGATGACTGCCTAGATGAAGTTATCATGCTCGGAGATTTTAATGCCAGAGTTGGAAATGACCATACTAGATGGGGTGGAGTTATCGGAAGATATGGAGAAGATACTCTCAATGACAATGAAAAGCGACTCCTTAGATTCTGCAGTGAGCAGAATCTGATCATTACAAACACAAAGTTCCCCCATAAGCGCATACATGCATACACTAGATGTGAACCAACAAAGAATGAGAAGTCAGTGATTGACTATGCCATTGTTTGGAGAAGCTCATTCAAATATGTCCGAGATGCTAGAGTCTGGAGGGGGCCAGAGATTGGAAGTGATCACTACCTGCTAACAATCAAAAGAACAACTGAAAGAGTTGCTCAGCCTAGGAACTGTCCAACATCACGCAAGAAACCAAGTAAACGAGCAGGAGAAATGAGCATTAGGACCTACAAGCTGAGAGAGCCAGAAATTAAGACCAGATATCAGGGGCTTATTGCTGCAGCGGTGAGCAACACAAAAGAACGACCTGATGACTTGGAAACCCTCTGGATTAAATTCAAGGATATCATAAAGACAGCTGCTGCAGAAGCATGCGGTGAAGTCCGACTTGGGAACAAGAGAAAGAGGACACCTTGGTGGACAGAGGAAGTCAAAGAGAAAATAAGAGAAGAAAATGGCATGGAAACAATACTTAGGAGCTAAAAACACAACATGGTAAATGCAGGTAATGATAATAGGGTTGAACTTGAAGAAACACCAATACAAGATGTAGAATCATATACGTATCTTGGCAGTAATATAGACAAAGTTGGAGGGACAGACAGCGATATCAAAATAAGAATACAAAAGGCAAGAGGAGCTTTCATTGCATTGGGAAATATATGGAGATCAAGAGAAATAGGATCCAACACGAAAATAAGAATCTTCAACTCAAATGTGAAGTCAGTCCTATTGTATGGCTCTGAGACATGGAGAACAACAAAGACAACAACCAAAAAGCTACAGACTTTCATAAATGGGTGCTTGCATAGAATAGAGGGATTAAAATGGTATGACAAGGTTACCAACGTAGAACTGATGACAAGAACTAGACAAGTGCCAGTGGAACAAGAGATGAGAAGAAGACGATGGCGATGGATAGGACACACACTGAGGAAACCTGTTGATAGCATTACAAGGCAGTCCTTGTTCTGGAACCCGCAGGGCAAGAGAGGCAGAGGAAGACCAAGAAGTACATGGAGAAGAGAGTTGGAAACAGAGGTGAAAATGATGAGGAGAACATGGAAAGAACTTGGGATGATGGCGCGTGACAGGAGGACTTGGCATGTGTTTGTTGAAGGCCTATGCTCCTTTGGGAGTGGAGGGTTATGAATGAATGAAAAACACAACAGGACAAATGGAAAAATATAGAGAATATGTGACACTCAGAACAGAAGCAAAGAACAAAGTGCTAGCAGCAAAACAGAAGTCCTGGGAAGAATTTGGAGAAAAGCTAGAAAAAGATGAACAAGAAAACCAGAAATTGTTCTATAAGACCCTAAAGAACATGAGGAAGGAAAAACAATGCCCTCTCAAATTTATAAAGGACAAGCAAGGCAAATTGCTTACTGCCCCGAAGGAAGTTATGGGAAGATGGAAAGAATATTTCTCAGAACTCCTGGATGGTGAGCATGGTGAAGCATCAGAAATGATAAACACTAGCACAGAAGAGAAAACCAATGATGGTGAAGATGACATAAAGATGGAAGAACTGAAGGCAGCACTGGAGAAAATCAAGATGGGCAAAGCAGCAGGGCATGATGGTATAACACCAGAAATGGTTAAGTTCATGGGAGCATCAGGCGACCTATTACTCTTAAGGGTTTTACAGGCAGCGTGGTACAACAAGACCATACCAAAGGATTGGGAGATTGCCATCATAACACCAATTTTCAAAAAGGGTGACAATCGACAGTGTGGAAACCATAGAGGCATATCCCTTCTCAGTGTCCCTGGTAAAATCTACTCTAGAATCCTAGAGCAGAGACTCCGACGCCTAGCTGAGCCACAATTGGATGAGGTCCAGTGCGGATTCCGAGCAAACCGAAGTACTCAAGACCTAATCTTCACACTCAGACAGCTGAGTGAAAAGGCCCTTGAGTATAAGAGTGAGATGCATCTTTGTTTCATAGATCTGGAAAAGGCGTTTGACAGGGTCCCCTGGAGCAAACTTTGGGACTGTTTGGCAATGAAGAATATTCCAGCACCTCTGATTCATGCTATACAGAGCTTCTACAAGTCTTGCAGAAATTATGTGAGGACAGCAAACCATAAGTCGGAAGAGTTCAGGACCACCACTGGTGTAAGACAAGGTGATATCCTATCACCTTACCTCTTCATACTCCTTATGGACGATGTCATCAAGGCATGTAAGGAGAGAACAAGAAAGTATTCAGTGGGGTACTGGAAGATGAGACAGGTCTATATTTCGGAGCTGGCATTTGCTGATGATGTTGCCCTGATTGCTAAATCAGAGGCACATCTCCAATCCAACCTGCAAGTCTGGAAGGAAGAGCTGGAGAAGAGAGGGATGGTCATAAGCAGCTCTAAAACAAAATCGATGGTGATATCACGAGAAGAAAGAAAACATCAGATTAAGCTGGGAGAACAGGTCCTGGAGCAGGTCGACCACTTTAAATACCTCGGAGCTATTATAGACCGAAAGGGAGGCATCAAAGAAGAGTTGGCCACTCAAAAAGCAGCAGCTGGGAGACTTTTTCAGGCCATAAATCAAGGATTCCTCAGCAAGAGAGAGGTTGGTAAGAAAACGAAGATGGCTGTATACCGCTCCACCTATGTCCCAGTCTTGACATACGGATGTGAGTCATGGGCAATGACTACAACCCATAAAAGCCAGATCCAAACCTCAGAAATGAGGTATCTGAGGAAGGTGGTTGAAGTAACAAGAAGAGACATGGTACGCAACCAGACGATACGTCAAGGCCTTCAATCCTACCCCCTGCAGACCCAAGTAGAACAGTCCCAATTAAGATGGTTTGGCCATGTCTGCAGAATGGGAGAAGATCGGATACCACGACAAGCATGGGAAACAAAGAGCCAAGGATCCAGACCCCGAGGATGACCCAGAGTCCGCTGGGAGGACAACATTAGACAATCTTTGAAGGATCGAGGACTAGAATGGAACCAGGCCAGGAGGAAGACAGCCGATAGGATAGTCTGGCGCTCTCTCTTCCAAACCTCTACACCTCACGGTAGAAGGGGAACGACTAAGTAAGTAAGTAAGTATGGTGAATAATTCCTTCCAGATCTTACTGTGGCAGTTTGCTCCCAATAAAGGTTACTAAGTATTCTTATATCTTTTCCATCAATACCTATGTCTTCGAGGCATTCAATTATTTTCTCATGATGGACTCTGTCAAAAGCCTTCTTATAGTCAATGAAGCACATATACATACTGTTTTGGACCTCTGTATATTTTTCTGCTAATATTCTTAGGCAAAATATTGCCTCTCTTGTTCCACTGTTCCGTCTAAAACCAAACTGTTCTTCTTGGATTTCGCTGTCTACTTTACTTTTTATTCTTTCCTGTATGATTTTGAGCAGTATCTTAATATTGCATGACTCAGGCTGATTGTTCTGAAGTCTGAACAATCTGTTGCATTTGGTTTTTTGGGCAATGTTATAAAAACTGATGTCTTCATGTCGTGTGGTATACATCCTGTATTGTATACTACGTATATCTTGGTCATATAATAACAGAAGATGGCAGATGTGAAACAGAAATCAAGAAGAGAATAGGAATGGCCAAAGCTACATTCAACAACATGAAACATATACTGACATCCAAACAGTTATCTCACAAATTAAAACTGAGAATCATAAAGTGTTATATATATTCTGCATTTCTGTATGGTGCAGAAACATGGACGATGAATAAGCAGTTGGAAGAAAGAATTGAGGCTCTTGAGATGTGGATATATAGAAGAATGGGGCGTATCTCATGGAAAGAGATGAAAACAAATAAGGAGGTCCTAGAAAATCTAGGTATGAAAAGAGAACTAATGAGGGAGGTCAAAGTTCGGCAGCTAAAATACTTTGGCCACATAAAAAGGCATAACACCTTGCAGAAGAGCATAACAGAAGGGAGAGTTGAAGGCAAACGTGCAAGGGGAAGACAGCGCTATAAGTGGGAAGATAACATCAAGAGATGGACAGGAAAGAGTCTATCAGAGTGCACCACCAAGACAAGAGACGGAAGACGTTGGAGATCCATTACAGCCAACCTTCGTTGTGGAGATGGCAACTGATGATGATGATGATGACTAAGGATCAAAGAAGAAGAGATCCTTTACAAGGACCAATTTATGAACATTGTTAAATCCTTGTTTATTATTTTTATTATTCTCTCCTTGTTTCTCAGCAATACAGCATGCTTGACTTAACATTTGAATTCATGTATTGGAAAATATACCCTTCCCATGTGGTTTCCTGGGTTCTCTGAGAAGCCAATTAAAAAATAGGACCAATGTTCACAACCAACGTGTTTTAATGAGGTTAGGTGTAGTGCTAGCAGTCTTATCATATAAAATAAATTACTGCAGAAACCACTGTCACAAGATCATATGAAGTGCTTTGGAGCAAGCTTCCTTCATGGGAGTCAACTGAAGTTGTGGCCTATTGCTCTTTAGGTGGTGAAAAAGAAACATTCATGAATTTAGTGGAAAGTATGTTATCTCTTCAGTACTTTCTGAACCTCTAAGAAAGTTTCATTCTAGAAAAATAAATTTTGTAAGAAGAAATTACGTTTTAATTTTGACTTGTTTTACCTTCACACTCACCCATTTATCTTAATCTTAAGTGGTGCTGTGAGAGATATTAAGCCCTTTAATGCGGTTGTCAGCAAATAGGCTTGATTAATTACCTCATGTCAAAAAGCTTGGTTAATTGCCAAATCCCTGGCCTTCAGGAACTACATATTATATTGATAAAACGCTGATGAACAACCAGGTTGATTTATTTATATATAAGACAAACTGGGTAAAAACTGCAGAATCTGACTCTAATCCTAGCTAATCTAATGGCTGATTTTATACGTTTGATCTTTACCCTCAGAATACTTGAAATTATTCCCCAATGAGGGTCATTTACTCCTAGTTACCGACCACTGCTTCAATGGGTTCTAAAGTTAACAAGACAAGTGTAAGAATGTATCAAAAGACATAAATTAAAATAGTCTGGGCATCTGAGAAGGATAAATCGGGATCAGCCAACATAACCAGTATAACAAAACAACTGAAGAGAAGATGGATGGCATATCCAGCAAGATGTACAATGTGATGGTGTGCCGGCTCCCGGTGACCAAGCTAGGTTGAAATACAGTACTGAAAACTTCCAGAAACATGCCATGGCATTAAACAAAAAATTGAGAACAGGTAAAAGAAGAAAGTCTAACTAAAAAACTTAATTGCCCCATGACTTCAGTTTTTTTAATAAAAATAAAATGATAAGGATGAGGAAGACAGGGAAAGACCTTGAGCTGATGGCACGGGACAAGAAGATTTTGTGGGAATTTGTTGAAGCTGTACTTGGAGCAGTGAAAGGCAGTGAGGATGATAGTGATTAAAATGTTTAATAAGGTTCTGTAAAACTGTTATTTTACTGAAAAGACCAGTTAACTTTTACATTTTGTCACTAGGATTCTAGTGTATCATAAGGTTAGTAGTAAATATGCTACAAATGGCAATATAATTGTTATTGAAGATGAGCCAAATGTGGTTTAATTTTGCCATATTTAATCATTAAAGTAAAGATTGTTTTGTTTTATCTTAGCCTTATTGGGTTTCCCATAGTTTTGCAGTCAAGGAAGCCAAAAATGTATCTGCATAAATGACTCATGTTTATTTTATTATTCATTTTGTTGTTGTTCAATTGTAGGGCTTTGAGGTTATCATTGCTGGGAGGAAGTATTTTGGATTCTCAAAATATGAAGGACAAGTCAGTTACTGCGACACTATCACAGGTGGCTGGTCACATGATATCCGAGGCAATGATTGGGCATGCTACAGTGGGAAAAAATCCACCTCTGCAGTGAAGATAAATGAAGCTCCTAGAAAAGATTACAGTCTGAAATTTGGCCACAAGTGAGTTTGTAGTTATTTGGTATCTGTTTACTTTCAGTATTCTTAATCCTTTTAATTTTCCTTCTGTTTTCGACCACAGTTGATTTCAGTTTATAGGTAGATTCCATGGTACTTCTGAACTAATAGTGCTGTTTCTGATGCGTTAATTCACTTCTTTCACTTGTACAATCAAATCATTTTTTCCATGGCTGTCCTTGCATGTTAAGACTATTGATTTTCAAGACTTGTAATTTATTAGACAGTCCTTGCATGTTAAGACTATTGATTTTCAAGACTTGTAGTTTATTAGACAGTCCTTGCACGTTAAGACTATTGATTTTCAAGACTTGTAGTTTATTAGACAGTCCTTGCATGTTAAGACTATTGATTTTCAAGACTTGTAGTTTATTAGACAGTCCTTGCATGTTAAGACTATTGATTTTCAAGACTTGTAGTTTATTAGACAGTCCTTGCATGTTAAGACTATTGCTTTTCAAGACTTGTAGTTTATTAGACAGTCCTTGCATGTTAAAACTATTGATTTTCAAGACTTGTAGTTTATTAGACATATCTTGAACATCTTGTGATATATATCAATCAATCTAATACTTTTTAGCTCCTGTAGGAGTACAGGCCTTTGACCAACACATGCTAAATCCTCCTGCACTTACTGTCAGCTCAGAGACTTTACATGCCTTTCTCATAATTTTTTTTTAAGTTTCCAGTTCTCTTCTCCATGTGTTCTTTTGTCTCTTTCTACCTCTCTTACCCTGGCAGTTGAAGAAAAACTGTCTTGTAAGACTATCAGCAGGTTTACTTAATATGTGTCCTGTCCATCGGCCACATCTTTTTCTCATCTCTTGTTCCACTGGCACATGACTGGTTCTCGTCATCAGTTCAACTTTGGTGACCTTTTCATACCATTTTAAGCCTTCTATTCTACACAAGCACTCATTTATGGATGTCTGTAGTCTTTTTTTTTTTTTTTCTCCATGTTTAAGAGCCACGCAGCAGAACTCTTTTGTCGTTTAAGTTGAAGATCCTAATTATTTAATAGGGCTTGTTTGTGTATATCCCTAGCAAAAATTATGCATCAGCCACCACATTTACATGGTTATTATTAATGAGGTTGCTAGCCACATTCACTGTCTCATCTTAGCTGCCTCTGACACATATGGTTTTCAGCCAAAGCTACAATCAAGCCAGCATAAGAACAGTTCTCGTGTATGGAGCAGAAACATGTACAACAGGACAATAAAAAGAGAAACGATGGCAGAGCTTTAAGAAGAAGATGAGAAATAAATATGGGAAGACAGGATAAGATACCCCAGCATCCAAGAAGAGAGGAATACTTGATATAGATCATGATATCAAAAGAAGTAGATGAGAATATAGAGGTCACTTAGTTTGCTCAAGGGGTGAAGCAGCAGTATATTTGAAGTCAAAATAGTACACAAATGGAAATTGGGATTAGTCTATATTCTGATAATTTATATTCACTTTGATGTCAAAATCAGTTGTCAGAACACATTCTAAGTAGGTGTATTTTAATTTAGCAAATTGTATTCTGCGTATCATATGAAAGAAGCCATGAATTTCTCAGAACCTTGTTTTATGTGACTAATTTTCTTATAACTTGCTTATTTCTTGGTCGACATCAACACGAGATTTGGCACATGTACTGTCCATTGAATAATAACATTTTTTCTTATCCAATTTCTGATATCTTATCAAAATTTATTATTTACTGAAATTAATATAAAATATTGAAAAATGTGTTATTATTTTTAGGCACTAACTTTGAAACACTATATAGCATCAGAATCTACCAAAGTTTACTCAAATCTAATCTGACAAAATTTTTAAAATTCAATGATGAGCTTCCATTTCAACTTTGGTGCTTTTAACTCATCAAAAAAAAAGACTTAGTGAATTGAAATACAGGATAAAAATCCAATATGCACGCTGTTTACATGGCAACCAAAAGTATATTCCCATCAAATGCATCAGTATGCATGGCTATTACTTTTGTAAGGTAACCCGTTGCATTTGTATCGAAATACTGCAATTATTTATGAAAATAGCATTTTTATTATAGCTCCTTCCCTTAAAAAGAGGAAGATGGTCAAAACAATTCATGCGATGGATTTCATGAAGGCACAGAAAGAAAGATAGTCAAGAATAGGGGTCAGGAACTAGGCGATCCTGATCTACTGGTAAATCTCAGTGTATGATTTGGTAGATCTTTGGATGGGGGGGCCCGGTGGTAAAAAAAAAGATTGACTTTTTAAACTAGGGATATTTTGTACTTGACCTCTCGTGCCAGCATGCAACATCACGATGTCCCCAGGATTAAAAAGGTACTTTTTCCGCATTTCCAATGGAAACTCTAGAGCTGGCAACTGAAAAATATATTCATGAACTGCATCTTCTTCTTCTGCGTTCAGTCTGTAGTCATGCTAAATCTGCAGGCCTGTTGCCAGGACGAAGTCCACAGTCTTTACCAGGTCGGCGCGGCAGCCCCATAGCTTCTGCTGGAGCTCATCACCCTTTGGCCAGGTCACACGTCGCGATTCATCATGGGTTGGACAGTTCTGGAGAATGTGTTCTGGGGTCTGGATTCCAGTTCCACATGGGCATTCATTCGTGTGGGATATCCTGAGGCGATAGAGATGTCCAAGTAATCTGCGGTGACCAGTTCTCAGGCGGAAAATTGTCGTCTGTTGGTATCTGTTTAGATGATGGATTGGGTCATCTCTGCTGTATATATCCCCTTCCTTCTTCCACTGATTTTTGTACTTGTTGTGGATGATGGTTTTTGCTTCCCGATAGGGCAATGGGTGGCTGTATTGTTCCATTTTACTGCCACTTTTTGATAGAGCATCTGCTTTCTCATTACCAGCAATTCCACAATGGGAGGGTAACCACTAAAGGGCAATGGTTGATGACCTTTGGATGATGTTAAGCTCAGATCTGATCTCATTCATCATGTTATCATTTCTGGTGTTTTGTATTGATTCAAGTAATGATCTGCAGTCAGTGAAGATTACTTTCTTAGCTTGTGGCTGCTGTTCAGGTCTGGCGAGGATCTTCAGGGCTTGCAGTAGTGCCATAGCTTCTGCCCTAAAATTGGAGGAGATCTTTCCAGTTGGGAAGGCCTTTCGGATGATCTTTCCATTTAGGAATCTTATAAAAATGCCTCCTCCACCATTCTTTACTGCCCCCTCAGCAGATCCATCTGTGTATGCGTGTGTCCATTCCTTCGGGTTGTACTTTTCTTCAATCATTTCTTGAGCCAAAGTTTTTAGTTGTTGAGGGGTCTGGTGGCCTTTCTTTTTTATTTCAGGGACTTCTGTGATGATAGATATATTTCCATGGCAGTCATCTGGCTCCTCATAATCAATTAACATTTCAATCTCAGTAGATCGGTTTGGGAGGAGGTCTTCATGGCATCGATGCAGATGTTTGGAGATGTTTAAGAAGCTGGTTCTTTTCAGCCTGTTCTTTGTCAAACTATGAAGTTTGGCATGCATTGGATGACTTGGCATTCGTAGAAGCTTCTCACTGTGAGTGAATACCTTTTCCTTCAGTCTGTCATCAAGAGAGCGGATGTTGGTGTATCTCTCCATTGCCTGGATTGGAGAAGTCTTCATCCCTCCAGTGATTAATCTAAGGCCTGAATTTTGCACTTTCCCTCGATGTTCTGTGTTTGTTTTAGATGCCGTGGACCAGGCTGACATGCCATATTCAAGTACAGGTCTGACTGTGCCTGTATAGACTTTTTTAAGTATGTTGGTATTTGCCCCCCAACTTGTGCCAGCCAGTTTCTTCATAATAGAGAGCTTTCTTATTGCTCTCTGTTCTACTGCTTTTATGTGCGGCTTCCAGGTGAGTCTCTTATCCAATTTGACTCTCAGGTATGTTGGGTTTTTCTCGATTGGAAGGTCACTTCCATTTAGTTGCAGTTTGATCATTTCTTGGCGATTTGACAGAGAGAAGCAGGTTGCTACTGTCTTGGAGAGGTTTATCTGTACTCCCCAATCTGATGCCCATTTACTGATGGTATTTAGCGCTGCTTGCATCCTGAACTTCGCAGTAGGCAGATGTTCAGCAGCACACCATGCAGCAAAATCGTCAGCATGAAGAGCCCTGGAGATATGCCCGGACAGTTTCTCTGCAATATCATTTATATATATGATAAAAAGTGTGGGGGAGATAACTCCTCCTTGTGGCACACCTTGATGTAGAGTGATGCGATGGCTCAGTTTCCGGTCAAGTTTTACTCTTGCTGTGCGGTATCGGAGAAAGTCCCGTATCCAGCTGAACATTCTCCCTTCAATTCAATGAACTGCATGAGATAGGAACACAATAATTTCTTACTCCTACTCCCTCGTTGCTTAAAATTACACGCGCGCGCGCACACACACACACACACACACGCACACACACGAGAGAGAGAGAGAGAGAGAGAGACAGACTGAGACTGAGACTGCTGGGTTGCTGACCCGTGGTCTAGAGTTACATGGAGACTATCCTTTAAGAAAATTCTCTATAATGAATAAAATGGGAAGTAGAGAAAAAGAGAGGGTGGCCCAGGACTAGGTATTTTTATCATTCTATTTAGTACCTCCAGCTATTTTGAAGACTGATGTTGATGATTTTTTTTTCATGTTTGTTGGTACTTTCTTTTCACTGATTAATCCCTTTGCTTGTTCCATTTTTATAATATGTATAGTCAATAAAGAAACATTTCTTGTTTGACAGAATAAATTCTGAAGAAATGGTTGCAGCAATCAACGAAGCCCAGGTTTCATGGAAAGCGGTCAAGTATCCACAGTTTGAAGGACTCAGTGATGATGATTTCGTTAATATGGCTGGAGGGCGAAGATCCATAATTCAGAGGTATCCTAGTCATAATGAATGTTGTTATTTAATAACTTGATTCTGGTTATAATTTACATATTTTCATAATACAGGGCTGGATTTAGATATGGTGAGGCCCTAAGCTACAGGAAGCTGTGGAGGCCCTTTTGGCAGTTGGTGAGAGAGATAAGGCTGTGCAACAACTGAACTTGGTAAGAGAGGCCCCTTCAGACTGTGTTGCCCTAAGTTGTAGCTTATGGCTAAATTATTTCTTTTTACTTCGTACACTCTCAGACGAAGAGAATGTTCTCAAAGAAAGCAGTAGTCAGTTTGAGGCTATTTGAATCCCCGTAAAGCTTTTCCACGAAAGGAGCTGGTGTCGGCCATATGCGCTTTCTCTGTACTGCATATAAGGAGCAACTTTGAAGCAGATGTTCAGCAGTCATTTTATTAGTGCCACAGTTACACTGATCGGTAGTTCCTATCTTTAGCTTGTTGAATAGATGGTATCTCAATCTGTTGTGGCCAGTGCGGAGTCTGAAGATTACCACTTGTTCTCTTCTGTTGAGCTGGTAGTAAGCATCATTCTGTGTGTGACCTGGATGTTCTACATTCCATTTGTTTCTGTATCTGATTCTGATAAAACTATCTACCCCAGTTTATTCCCTACGCTCATCCAGACTCATCATCCATATCACCAGTTTTCCCCCAAATACATTCAGACATTTATTTCACATTTTGTTTATCTGTTTTAGTCGTCCTAAGCCGGCACCCCTAACAGAGGCACATCAGAAGCTAATGTCAAGTCTACCTGAGAGCTTTGACTGGAGAAATGTGAATGGCATCAGCTATGTTTCCCCTGTCAGGAATCAAGGTGCGTAGTTATAGTAAACGCTGTTGTTGTGATGGAGCCAGTACAGTATCAGTAGTCATTTGAAAAAAAAAAGAAAGAAAAAAAAAGACACTCACACAAAATGAAGGTTTATGAACACAACTACCAGTAGTATAATGATACCTCCATATGATACTGAGAACCTGGATACCCTGGAGGCCTGCAACAGCCATGATGACAGAGAAATATTGGGCCACGGTGCACAAAAACTGTTGTGTATATGTCAAAACTGTATATTATATAACATAATACATAATATAATAATAGCCTCTTCTTCATAACTGACTGGGAATGACAGCCCTCAGCTGTAGAATGGCACTTAAATCAAATAACTTGCAAAAGCAGGAATCTGTGTTGAAATTGAGTACTGTGAATAGACAACTTTGGTGAAGTTTGAAGTTTGTGTGGTTTAACGTTTTTTACAGGATGGGATAACCAGCCCCATGACCAACCTGCTATACACAACTTGCATTATATTATTGTATACTGTAGTGAATTTATTAACCAGTTGCAACTTGAGAATGGCTCACAGCAAATGCTGCAGCTAGAAATCACAACTTGATCTTTCAGTCTTGTGACAGTGGAACGAGGGTGGCAAACTTTATATAGCAAACCAAATTCTAGAATGATCATTCCTGTGGCTTCATGGAAAAGAAAGAAAGACCTTGAAAAAAAAAGCGAAAATGACGATGCAACAAAATTCTCTTTAATATGCGCTAAATTAATGGCATCATTAAAAAAAACCACTTAGTAATAAGAAACATTTAATAACCATTGAAATCGTACAAGTTTCCTCTGCTAGACAGAAAACTGAAATGTCTGTCTCAAGTCATTAATTTGGTTATTTTTTTCCTGATTCTTTAGTTCATTGTGACACATCCTTACACAAAGTAATATGAAGAAAGTATTGAAAAGGACTGCAGTAAGTTGTTGGTAAAGGGTGGGTTTAAAAAAAAAAAAGAAGGTAATACATCTTACTAGGACAAAAGACAAAGAAAATTACAACAAGGGCTACGTCAGTGAAAGGAAGGAAAGCGAGAGCAAAGTGAGGAACATGAGAAAATAAATACAACCTTTGAATGCTGCTTGTCCAAAATAATTTTGTGTACTCATCGAACGGTCGTATAGCATTGTGTAGAATTAAAGCTGAAGATTGACACATGCAACATGCACTATTGTTTTTAGCTCTAAAATGAAGAAAGCAGGAGGAGAGATTTATGTATTGTCACGTAAGTTTTCTTCTATGGTTTTATATGTTTTCAGGAGGTTGTGGTAGTTGCTATGCCTTTGCTTCCCTAGCCATGGATGAGGCACGAATTAGAATAATTACTAACAACACCCAGAAGCCTGTGTTTTCTCCTCAAGATATTGTAGAGTGCAGTCCCTACTCACAAGGTGCGTTCATATATAAGTATCTGTTTTGATTTTGTTGTTTGAAATTTCAGAAATGCAATTTGTAGTGGGAACTTTAGTTTCTTCCCAGCATTCCTGTAATCACATTCCCCTCATTCTCATTGGCTATTAGTTTTGGGGCTGATTTCTTGAGGATACTATATGCCCTTTAATGCTGCTTTATTTCATATATTCTTTTAAACCACCAGTTACAGTTTTATAGAGATGTCTTGGCATGCTGTATCTATTATTGTGATCATGTGATGTTTGTGCATGGTCGTTTCTAGATCTTTTACACAAGTTCATATTTAAATTGATCCATCACCTTGTTTGTCATAGAAAACGTAAATGAGTCCTTCCTGTTTTGTTTTACCTTCATTTCACTTCTATTTGTGCCTAGCTGAGGTGGCATTTTAATTTATAGAAACAACACCATATATTTCCCTGTGATTTGGAAGCAATCTCTGCATTATAACTGCCAGCTGTGAAGTATAACTTTTCTTATTGTTAATACTATCATCATCATCTCCATCACCCTTCAGCTCCCTAGGGCGCATAGGCTTTGAAGAAACTTACTTCCTGTCCCATGCCATCAGCTCAAGGTCTTTCCATGTCTTCTTCATCCCTTTGTGCAGATCACAAGAGCTTTGAAGAAAATTGCACTCATCACTTCTGTCACACATGTTCACATTCTTCTGTTAATACGGACTCACATAATTAAGTCACATAAATTAATTCATTCATAACCCTCCACTCCCAAAGGACCATAGGCCTTCAACAAACACATACCAAGTCCTCCTGTCACGTGCCATCATCTCAAGTTCTTTCCACAATCTCCTTATCATTTTCACCTCTGTTTCCAGCTCTCTTCTCCATGTGCTTCTTGGTCTACCTCTGCCTCTCTTGCCCTGGGGGTTCCAGAACAAGGACTGCCTTGTAATGCTATCAACAGGTTTCCTCAGTGTGTGTCCTATCCATCGCCATCGTCTTCTTCTCATCTCTTGTTCCACTGGCACTTGTCTGGTTCTTATCATCAGTTCCACGTTGGTAACCTTGTCATACCATTTCAATCCTTCTATTCTACGCAAGCATCCATTTATGAAAGTCTGTAGCTTTTTGGTTATAAACTATTTGATAAAAGTTGGCCTGATTTCTATGTTTTTCCCTTGATACGTGTTCTTGGCTGGAAAAGGTAAATTTGTATGACCTTACTTTAACAAGTGCCCCTTGTAGTTCCTGGAGGATCTCTGATGAGACAAAGAAAGAATAGAACTACTGCTCTCTCAGGCATGTCGTACAAATGAGTAGGGGGACCGCCGAAGTGATTGCACCATGAATTAGGCTGGATCGCCCTATGTACTCATCCAGTGTTGCATGTGGGAAAATTGCGCAAATGACCCCTGTCCGTGAAGCATTATTTTTTTGTGGTGCCTAGTTGGCAAGGAGGATAGTGTGATTTGCTTCCATAGCTAGGCAGTGTTGCTGTTTGGATGGTCCTGGGTTCAACTCTGCGACGAGCTTATCACTTCTGTTGTTTTTCTGTTGTCTAGTTTTCTACTTCTTTATTTCTCACGAGTGCCTGAAACATACCTTTATGTGTGTAATATTTATTTATTTACTATTTACAGACCTCTGGTTTCCCCTATTTATTTGCTTAAAATGAAAAATATGAGGTTATACTTTGGGCTGGCAACCTCATCATGTAAAGCACATTGCTACAGAAACCACAGCTGCAGACGCATTAGAATGCTTCTTTCTAGTTTCCTGCAAGGGGACTAACTGCAGGGATGGCACTATGCTCCATAAAGAGCAAAACAGGAATATAAATGAATGACTTTAACAATGAAAAATTTGTCACTCACTATCGCTCAGAAATTGGTATATCACCAAGAATATCACATCAAAGCTCTAGGTTAGTGTTTCTGAACCTTTTTACCAAGCCGGACCCCCAAAAATAATTTACCATGGCCAGCGAACCCAAATGATGCAATTCTATTTCTGAAAAATTCTTGCCAAAACATCTCTTGTATTTTTATCTCTTTGGTATTACTATTACTGAGACAGAACTCTGTCTCTTTAAATTGAAATAAATAAGAAGAGCATTACTGATCATACACGTGGTTGCATATGTTTAAATTTGTATGTGAGTATGATATTTATTAATACCTTGTACAATACACGGCTAGTTTTTTTACGGTTTTACAGTGTAGTATAATTTGTAATAACGTACACTGCTATGCCTACTGATGTGATCTCAAATTATACAAATTCTGAATAATTCTGGGGAGAATATCGCTACTACTATTAAAATTCATAATTTCATGTTTTACTTATTGGTGCTTAATGTTTTATATTGATTATTGTAAGCCTTTTTTATGAAAACTGTTATTAACTTTTATTTTAATGCAGTCTGCAGAAGAATCTGCCTAATTGTCATATCTATACTCTTCATATCCCCAGGGAGCATAGACCTTTAATAAACACATGCCAAGCCCTCCTGTCATATGCCATCAGCTGAAGCTCTTTCTATGTTTTCCTCATCATTTTCACCTCTGTCTTCAGCTCTCTTCTCCATGTAGTTTTTGGTCGACCTCTGCCTCTCTTTCCCTGGGGATTCCAGAACAAGGACTTCCTTGTAATGCTTTCAACAGGTTTCCTCAATGTGTGTGTCCAGTCCATCGCCAGCGTCTTCTTCTCAACTCATGTTCCACTGGCACTTGTCTGGTTCTTGTCACCAGTTCCATTTTGGTGACTTTGTCATACTATGTCAATCCTTCTATTCTATGCAAGCACACATTTATGAATGTCTGTAACTTTTTTTGATGTTGTTTTTGTTGTTCCCTATGTTTAAGAGCCATACAGTAGGACTGTTTTGACATTTGAGTTGAAGATTCTGATTTTTGTGTTGGACTTGATTTCTCTTGATCTCCATATTTTTCCCAGTGCAATGAAAGATCATATTTCCCTTTTGTATTCTTATTTTGATATCATTGTCTGTTCCTCCAACTTTGTCTATAAAGCTGCCAAGATATGTGTAAGATTCTACATCCCTAATTGTAACACACTGTTACTCCCTTGAAAGTTGTGCCATCTCTTCGATCAAACTCCGCGGATAAATCCATTTTTCTGCGATTTATTCGTTGTTTGGGTAATAATAGATTGTTCTTGCTTCAGAATATCTATGGCCTGAATTTATGTGTATTGTTTGTCTGAGTAGGACGAGTCTGTCTTATATCTGTATATCTTTACATATCTAAGTCGAACTATATGTTCTGTTGTCTCTAGAGAGGTCAAAGGCTATTCGGCGGATGTGTCGCTAGAGTGTGGTGTGATTTGGCTTCGTCCTGATAGGGACTGTGTGTTTTTCCTATGTCGGCCTGTCGCCGGGAAAAAGTGATCTCAGTATTTGTGGGGAAAGTGATAGTCGTCTAAACCTATCGTGTATGCTTTACCCCAGTGTTTATTCATATTGCCAAGGAATGGCAGTTTCATATTTCCTCTACCAAGGTAATCAAAGACACTCTTATGAACTCTCGATCGAAGCCACCATTTTCGATAGTTACGATTTGAATGTCTAAGAGAATATATTTGACTCGATGAAAACGACTTCGATTCCTAGCAGCACTATATTCTGTAGAATGCAGTCAATTGTTCATGATCAAATCTACAG
Organism: Oreohelix idahoensis; assembly: GCA_024509875.1. Taxonomy (NCBI): domain Eukaryota; kingdom Metazoa; phylum Mollusca; class Gastropoda; order Stylommatophora; family Oreohelicidae; genus Oreohelix; species Oreohelix idahoensis. The sequence goes on along the minus strand of JAMPIV010009817.1, from coordinate 68,909 downwards.
AGCAATGCAATGTTTTATGAATGACTAACTTTAGGACAGATTCATTATCTGCATCCAAACGTGAGTGACAGTTCACGAGTGAAGCCATCTTGGAACCAAAACATGTAGCGACTTTCAAGAAGAGAAAGGGGATGCCCGTATTATCGCTTGTTTAGTCCAGAGATCACTGCTACACATGAGAACCCGTTATTAGCGGTTCAATATTATTATATGAAAAAAATATGTGCTGAACATTATGTGGGAGAATCGTCGCTAAACGAGATTAGGTTTAGAAGCCATCTGAAATATTGTTTATAAGCTGACGTGCTCAGTCAGTGAAGTCAGATGATTTATATGTATGGGCGATGCTGAGGGCTTGGCTACTGACAGTCCATTATAATATTAATCTACATGAGTGCCCATGTAACATAACATTGCAAGACCATTTATCCACTGTACTATGATGTATTATGCCAACCTGTGATTTGTCACTATCTGTGCTGTCGAGTGTGTACGTCCAATTAAACTTTAGAAAAGGTACACAGTCGTTGGTGTCGATGACTTCCAGTCATACATGAGTGTGAGAAAAGAACATTTGTCAACAACACGAACCCTTATCATCATTCGCACATTGTACACTCAATCCATGTCTACACACCACTGCGTAGGTCAAGTTGACATTCCATACACTACAGTGGAGCAAACAACACCATAGAGATCTTATCAACTGATGATGATGATGATGTCTGCTTCCATCCACTTATATCTATCTTTTGGTGGATATCATTAACGGGAATAAAAATCCAACATTATCAACCTTATCAACTGGTGGACCAGCTTTCTGGGTTTGACCTCGCAGAAGTTCAGAAGTCAACAGATTACCGATACCAGACCGTTTCCTGTGGCTGATACGACACACTTGCAGTATTGGTTTGCTCTTTGTCAACACTTCGTCACGTGACCTGTCAAGTGAATGCAGTATGTAGGCCAGCGTTGTTGACAGTTTTACATTAGACATTACAGAGTTTCACAGAACAGTTGGATCAATTCTTGTCAATGTTAACAGGAAGACAGTATTTGTGTACTAAGAAGTCCTATTTTCATCGATGGATCTTCTTGTTTTCCATATATGAACTTTAATATTTAAGGCCAGAATGTTTAATTGAATAAAGTGGCAGTTTGTTTATGTTCATAAAAATAACTTTGCCATTACTGTAAAACTGAGCCTATTTTGCAACACATACTATCATACACATAATTTATATATATTTATGTTTACATGTTATTTGTTTGTATAGTATGTTAGTTTCTATGTCAGCGGGTTGTGTTTAAGGTTGGGCGGCGTCCTCACAACAGAATATCCCACGTCATAGAGGGTCCGTTGTGGGCGTTTTCTATAGGTGCAATTTTCTTGATTGAAAATTTGCTGCGACAACTGTTGCTTTTGTGTTAGCTGTGAAGACTGTAATTATTGTTATTTTTGTAATATTTCTTTGTTCTTTAGTTTTGTTTTGAGTTGTTTGTAATTTGTTGGTCTACTCTTTTCTATCTTTCAGTTCTATTCACAATTTGTATTCATATATTGTGACGTCATTGGTGTTGTTATTCTTTGCAGATTCAGTGATTATTTTCATTGATTTCCCTATTTGATTTATTTTGATTTCTGCAAACGTTCTTGTATTGTCAGTCCTATTTGTACTTTATGTATTCTGTTGGTTGACATATGTTTTATATAGGTATATTTCATAAGACACAATTGCCTGTGCACTGCACTTGGATTATGGTATAAACCAGTACCTGATTATTATTACTATTATACAAGACCTTATTAAAGGCTTGTGACCCACAGATATTGGGATAGTATACTGATTAATCAAGTCATTGAGAACTTGTGGTATTATTATTATTTCAGGTGATTAGTATTATTGTTAGACACCATGTCTACATTAGAATACTTCATTATACAAGGGAAAGCCCTTGATAAAACTGGTCAACAATTAGAACAATGGGCAGTTGCTCAATATGACAAAGCATTAGCTGCAGAAGAGAGAAGAGCTATGGCAGAAGAGAAAAGATTAGCTGCAGAAGAAAGAAAAGCTATGGCGGAAGAGAAAAGATTAGAAAGAGAAGCTGAGGCTGCTGCTGAACAAAAGAAATTACAGATGCAGGTGGAGGAAAGGAGATTTGAAGCTGAACAAAAAAAAATTAGAAAGAGAAGCTGCTGCGGAACAAAAAAGATTAGACAGTGAAGCTGAACAAAAAAGATTAGACAGGGAAGCTGAACAAAAAAAATTGGAAAGAGAAGCTGCGGCTGAACAAAAAAGATTAGACAGTGAAGCTGAACAAAAAAGATTAGACAGGGAAGCTGAACAAAAAAAATTAGAAAGAGAAGCTGCGGCTGAACAAAAAAGATTAGACAGTGAAGCTGAACAAAAAAGATTAGACAGGGAAGCTGAACAAAAAAGATTAGACAGGGAGGCTGAACAAAAAAGATTAGATGCTGAAGAGAAAAAAGCAATAAGAGAACATGAATTTGAGTTGGAGAAATTGAGATTGACAAGTATGAGTAATGTTAATCAGGCATCTAGTGGTAATGGTAAACCTTCTACTTACAAGGTTAAGGTTCCACCGTTCAATCAGTCCAGTGACGATATTACATTCTGGCTGGATAGATTTGAACGTTCTTGTCGTACACATAATGTGGATAAATCACAATACGCTAATCAATTATCAGAAAACTTGAAAGGTGAATCTTTGACTAGATTATGCCTTGTAGGAGAAGCAGATAAGGATAATTATGATGTCATTAGGGCGGCTTTGATAAAAAAATATCAGCTAAGTGAGGAAGGCTATCGCCTTTTATTTAAGACGATGGTACCTGAGACGGGTGTAGAATTCTCAGAATTCACTGCAAAGGCACGTCTCACAGTTGATCGTTGGATTGAGCTTTCCAAAACAGAAAAAAAACGTATGAAGGACTTATGGATTTGTTGCTCAGAGATAAGATTATGTCATGTGTGAACAAACCTTTCCTTGAATTTATACATGAGCGTAAACCCAAATCTCTAAAAGAAATGGAAGAATATTGTTCCCAATATGTCACTGCACACCCCGACGTGACTTTTGGCAACACTAAGATTAAGGAGAGTATGCCAGTTGCTTCAGCAACACCATACAATCCCAATTATTCACACAGATTTCAGGGACCTCAAAACAGATTTGATAAAAAAGGTAACCATAATAGTTATCAAAACCAAGGTAACCAATCATTTCAGGGTTCTTCTTCAAAGAACTGGAGACGACCTGATAGCTCTCGACACAGGGGTGGTCATAATTATAGGAATTTCCGTAGAGGAAGTAATTATAGAAACTATCAGGGTTATCCGTCTTGGAGTCAACAAGATCATAATTACAGAGATACTCATTATAATGAATATGATAATGGTAACCAAGGGAACTATGACTCAAACCCAAATAGGGGTTACAATAGAGGTAACAATAACTACAGAGGTGATAATAACCGAGGTAGATCTCAAAACAAAAGACATAAACCACATTTTCAGGCAAACTCTGTACAACAAGAGTCCCATGAAGCCTATAAACAGAGTAAAGATAATAATGATGCTAGTAATATGGCATGTGCCGCTTTTGATTTTGGGAGAGCATCTCAGTGCCCCCAATGCAAAACGTTATTTGAGCCAACCACAGTGTCTACTTTAAGCTGTGGCCATCCTCTTCCTGCTCTTCCGGCATCAGTCGCGCATGATGGAAGAGGTTCTCTTGTCTTACATAAGGGTTTAGTGAATAACAATCCAGTCTCTGTGCTATTTGATTCTGGATGCACCACAATTGGTGTTAGGCAGTCACTCGTAGATCCTTCCCGTGCCACTGGACAAGTAGTCAAATGTGTAACATTTGGCGGCACATTAGAGAAATACTCTACTGCTATCATTAGGATTGCTACTCCTTTCTTTACGGGAGATGTACACGCATGTCTTCTTCCGAATCCGATCGCTGACCTCATCATCGGTCGCATTCATGGAGTCAAGGAATGCACTCCGCAACAAATTTCCACGTGGGAAAGGCAAAACATGCAGATTGCTAACGCTGTAGTCACTAGAGCTCAGGCTCTTAATGTGCCTCAAACTTCATCTATTGAAGATAATGAAGTGCATAACCAAGATAATCCCTTGGTAATTTCTCGTGACTCGTTTATAAAACAGCAAGAAGATGATCCCACTCTGAAGAAATTCTTCATTCTTGCAACTAAAGGTGATCCGAATAAGGACACAAGTCGTAAATCGTGGATTACAAAGAAGAATGGCGTACTTGTACGTATGGTTCAAGACTCCATTACGTCAAGTCATTCTCAAATCCTGGTTCCCAAGAATTTGAGAGTTAAAATTTTGCAGCACGCTCACGACTCTCAGTGTGCTGGACACATGGGTTTTTCCCGTACTAAGTCAAGAGTCCTTGCGGCTTTCTTTTGGCCATTGGTAAACAAGGACATACGTATTTATTGTCGATCTTGTAAAGTATGTCAGGAAGTTAAATCCAAAGGTCCACGGCATGCTGCACCCATTCAGGCGGCGGACATTCCTATTCGGCCGTTTCAAAAAATGGCCATAGACATTATTGGTCCATTTAAGATCAAGTCTGCCAGAGGACATCAGTTTATCTTGACGTGTGTTGATATGTGCACACGTTGGCCAGAGGCTATTCCTCTGAAGAGCATTACTACTGCTGATATTGCAGATGCTCTTTGGCTTATATTTTCTCGTCTGGGGTTCCCCGGAGAGATATTGTCAGACCATGGCACCCAACTAATATCAGATACCATGTCTCAAGTAATGTCTACCCTGCAGATAGATAGATCTTTAAGTAGTATCTACCATCCAATGTCTAATGGTATGGTCGAACGCCTTAATAGAACACTTAAAAACTTACTGGGGAAGATAACTGAGGATCATCCTCAAGACTGGGACAGAGTTTTACCTGCGGCCCTCTTCGCTTACAGAGAGGTACCCAATGAACATACGGGATTTTCTCCCTTTGAACTCGTCTTTGGCGCGCGTCCGCGTGGCCCTATGTCGTTGCTTCACGATCTCATAACATCTGACAATATTGACGATGACACAAAGTCATCCTACGAATATGTCATCGCGTTGAGACAAAAAATTATCGAAGCATGCAAATTAGCAACTTCTTCTTCTGAATTTGCGAAACAGAAGGCAAGGCAATTTGCCAATAAGAAGAGATGCTTACGACAACTTTGTCCTGGTGACAAAGCATTTGTATTACTACCTTGTAGGGAAAACAGATTACTTATTTCTTGGAAAGGTCCGTACGATATAATATCGAAAATTTCCGATGTCGACTATATTGTCGATATTGATGGGAAGCATAAAACCTTCCACATCAATATGCTTACTGAATTCCATGAACGTCCGGATTATTTGCAACCCATTTTCCAAGCAACGGACAATTCTCCAGTACAACATGGTCATTACTCATCACTGTCCGTGATACAGGATGAGGAAACAAGTTTTTCAGATGTAAATCTTCCTCTTCCAATGATCCCACTTCATTCCAGTGAATCATGGAAGAACGTTACTGTCTCTCCTGATTTGTCTCTAGGAGAACAGCGACAAGTTTCAACTATGTTGCAAACATTTCAGGATGTACTCACTGACATCCCTGGACAAACGAATGTCATTCAACATGACATTGTTCTAACTGACCATACTCCTATTAGGGTTAGACCTTATCCTATACCTATACATTTTCAAGCACAGGTCGAGAAAGAGTTGGATGAGATGATAGATTTGAAAATAATCGAACCATCCACCTCTGCATATTCTTCGCCGATGGTTATTGTGCGTAAAAAAGACAATAACATACGTCTTTGCGTTGACTATCGAAAATTGAATCAGTAACGAAGTTCGATGCCGAACCTATGCCTTTACTGGAAGAGCTACTTACTCGACTCTCCAAATCTCATTTTTTCACTAAACTTGATTTGTCTAAAGGATATTGGCAAGTTCCTTTATCTGAACGCGCCAAACCTCTCACGGCTTTTTTCAACACCTAGAGGTTTGTTCCAATGGAATTTTATGCCTTTCGGTCTTATGAACGCACCAGCTACGTTCGTACGCATGATGCGCCGAATCCTATCTTATCGGTCAGATGTCATTGCATATCTAGACGACATCTGTCTTTTCAGCGATACTTGGGAAGATCACTATTCAGGGTTAGATGAATTGCTGTCTACTTTGCGTGAGCACAACCTGACAGCGAAACCCTCTAAAGCCTATATTGGTTTTAGCGAAATTTCTTTCCTAGGCCACCGAGTTGGTCATGGTTTCCTAAAGACAGAGGACCATAATACTAGTAAGATACTTAACATCTCAATCCCTAAGACTAAAAAAACAGGTGAGAAGTCTGTTAGGTCTTATTCAATTTTATGGCAGATTCATTCAGAATCTATCCTCTATCATGGCACCTCTCTCAACACTTCTAAAGAAAGGTTCGCCTAATGTGGTCCACTGGTCTCAGGAATGCCAATGCTCTCTGGATAAGATTAAAACATTGTTTTCAACACCACCTATTTTAGTGCTACCCACTAAAGATAAGACATTCGTTCTTCGTAGTGACGCTTCATCCACTGGGATTGGAGCGGCACTAATGCAAGAGTACTCTGGAACTCTGCATCCTGTAATGTATATTTCCAGAAAACTTAATGCGGCAGAAAGGAATTATTCGGTTTTAGACCGTGAGCTATTAGCTATGGTTTGGTCGATCCTCAAACTACAGAGATTCCTTCTAGGCGCACATTTCATAGTAGAAACCGACCAAAAAGCTCTTACTGCTATACAGAGTAAGAATTTGAAGAGCTCGAGGTCTACTCGATATGCAATTGCTCTTCAACCTTTTCATTTCTCTGTGCGAGCTATTCGTGGATCAGATAATGTGATGGCAGACATTCTGTCAAGATGCCCACATGATTCCACATAACTATTAGGGCTTAGACTTCTTGATATGTCTAGTTCTATAGTAGTTCCTTTTCTATATCATGATAGATACACATTTGTAATTTAATAATATAATGATTGTATCACTACATAGCGGTTCATGGATGTTTATTCACCGCTGTGCTTTGATGATTTTTTCTTCATAAATCATAAATTTAAGATATCTAATACGAAATGATGATATGAATTTTTTAGGCATTGTGTAATTGCCAGAATTGTATTATACTTTGATGACACCTTCCTGGAAAAATATACTTGTAGAGAAATAATTTCTCTCAGTTTATGAGACACATTCTCACCAGTCGCTCCATAAGTCGACTTAGCCTCATATTAGGCGTTATAGGTATTCCTGATATTTTCATCTGCGCATTATTCATGCGTTGTGAGCCTATTGTACGTTGCTCCTAGATGTATTTCAAAAAAAAAAAAAAAAAAAAAATGTTCCATTTTTTTTTTTTTCCCGGGAGGTGTGGTAAGACTGTTACGTGCAGTCTTTGATATCTTACAATATTATACATAGGTAATTTTTTAGTGCTTAAGGGAAAGTCATTATTGAGTTACTTCCCTTGAAAGTTGTGCCATCTCTTCGATCAAACTCCGCGGATAAATCCATTTTTCTGCGATTTATTCGTTGTTTGGGTAATAATAGATTGTTCTTGCTTCAGAATATCTATGGCCTGAATTTATGTGTATTGTTTGTCTGAGTAGGACGAGTCTGTCTTATATCTGTATATCTTTACATATCTAAGTCGAACTATATGTTCTGTTGTCTCTAGAGAGGTCAAAGGCTATGCGGCGGATGTGTCGCTAGAGTGTGGTGTGATTTGGCTTCGTCCTGATAGGGACTGTGTGTTTTCCTATGTCGGCCTGTCGCCGGGAAAAAGTGATCTCAGTATTTGTGGGGAAAGTGATAGTCGTCTAAACCTATCGTGTATGCTTTACCCCAGTGTTTATTCATATTGCCAAGGAATGGCAGTTTCATATTTCCTCTCCCAAGGTAATCAAAGACACTCTTATGAACTCTCGATCGAAGCCACCATTTTCGATAGTTACGATTTGAATGTCTAAGAGAATATATTTGACTCGATGAAAACGACTTCGATTCCTAGCAGCACTATATTCTGTAGAATGCAGTCAATTGTTCATGATCAAATCTACAGAGCAATGCAATGTTTTATGAATGACTAACTTTAGGACAGATTCATTATCTGCATCCAAACGTGAGTGACAGTTCACGAGTGAAGCCATCTTGGAACCAAAAACATGTAGCGACTTTCAAGAAGAGAAAGGGGATGCCCGTATTATCGCTTGTTTAGTCCAGAGATCACTGCTACACATGAGAACCCGTTATTAGCGGTTCAATATTATTATATGAAAAAAATATGTGCTGAACATTATGTGGGAGAATCGTCGCTAAACGAGATTAGGTTTAGAAGCCATCTGAAATATTGTTTATAAGCTGACGTGCTCAGTCAGTGAAGTCAGATGATTTATATGTATGGGCGATGCTGAGGGCTTGGCTACTGACAGTCCATTATAATATTAATCTACATGAGTGCCCATGTAACATAACATTGCAAGACCATTTATCCACTGTACTATGATGTATTATGCCAACCTGTGATTTGTCACTATCTGTGCTGTCGAGTGTGTACGTCCAATTAAACTTTAGAAAAGGTACACAGTCATTGGTGTCGATGACTTCCAGTCATACATGAGTGTGAGAAAAGAACATTTGTCAACAACACGAACCCTTATCATCATTCGCACATTGTACACTCAATCCATGTCTACACACCACTGCGTAGGTCAAGTTGACATTCCATACACTACAGTGGAGCAAACAACACCATAGAGATCTTATCAACTGATGATGATGATGATGTCTGCTTCCATCCACTTATATCTATCTTTTGGTGGATATCATTAACGGGAATAAAAATCCAACATTATCAACCTTATCAGTAACCTGCCCATAAATTGTGACCACACTGTACCAAAATAAATGTAGATCCTTTATTTTGAAAAATACACCTAAAATGTTATAAACAATTTACAATTTAGAATTTATTATGCCCTGCTTATAGATGCACATTCATGTTTTCTTTCAAATCAAAGTTTTAAAAAATTGTACCTTCTGATATTGCACAGACTGATTTCTGTATCATTGCCATGCACCCAAACAATTCTTTGCTACAAATTAATATTTTTGCTTTATTTTCTATTATTTAATACTAAATAATTATTTAAATAATACTATTTAATTATATCAGCTCTTACTTCACATTTCCCTTACACGTTGTTCATCTATTTTCCTCTTGTTTATCACACTTGACCTTGTGCCTATCTTGATTTTGTCTCCATTTTTTGGTGTCATACAGTTAACTTTAATTCATTTAGGTGGTCTGTCCATTTCAGCCCATTTTATTTTATTTTATAATGTTAGTTGGCATTGAAAACTTGTATCATAAGTATTGCTCTGTTTTTTTAAAAACTTGTTGATGTTAATATGTTTGAGGAGCCGCACTGGTGTAATGGTTACCACATTGCACTGGTGATCAGGTGTTCAAGGTTCAAGCCCGGGCATTTGAAAAAGTGTCATTGACCAGGATTTTGACTGAATAACCTGAACAGCTCCTGAGATAAGCCCTCTGTGGATATGGGAAGGAGTAAAGCTCCTGACCGGGTTGTAAGGAAAGTCCACAGGCTCCCCAGCCTCACAATGACATATTATTGGGCCGAAGGGCTGAAAGCCCAAGTGCCGCTGGTTAAGAGAAAAAAAAATGTTAATATGTTTCCTTTTGTTTTCATGTTTGCTTTTGTGTGTTAGGATTCTGTTTTCAAATGATATTCAGAATTTTGCTGTATCTTTCTTCTCTCTATCTCTCTCTTCCCCCTCCCCCCATGTTTTAACCACCACTTATATAAAGAAAGAAAATAACTACTGCTTCCTCGGGTTGTGTCTTGAGGCAACTAACATGAGGTTGTGTCTTGAGGCAACTAACATGAGGTTGTGTCTTGAGGCAACTAATGTGAGGTTGTGTCTTAAGGCAACTAATGTGAGGTTGTGTCTTGAGGCAACTAATGTGAGGTTGTGTTTTGAGGCAACTAATGTTAGGTTGTGTCTTGAGGCAACTAACATGAGGTTGTGTCTTGAGGCAACTAATGTGAGGTTGTGTCTTGAGGCAACTAACATGAGGTTGTGTCTTGAGGCAACTAACGTGAGGTTGTGTCTTGAGGCAACTAACATGAGGTTGTGTCTTAAGGCAACTAACATGAGGTTGTGTCTTAAGGCAACTAACATGAGGTTGTGTCTTGAGGCAACTAACATGATGTGGTGTCTTGAGGCAACTAACATGAGGTTGTGTCTTGATGCAACTAACGTGAGGTTGTGTATTGAGGCAACTAACATGAGGTTGTGTCTTTAGGCAACTAACGTGAGGTTGTGTCTTGAGGCAACTAATGTGAGGTTGTGTCTTTAGGCAACTAATGTGAGGTTGTGTCTTTAGGCAACTAACATGAGGTTGTGTCTTGAGGCAACTAATGTGAGGTTGTGTCTTGAGGCAACTAACATGAGGTTGTGTCTTGAGGCAACTAACATGAGCTTGTGTCTTGAGGCAACTAATGTGAGCTTGTGCCTTGAGGCAACTAATGTGAGCTTGTGCTTTGAGGGAACTAACATGAGGTTGTGCCTTGAGGCAATTAACATGAGGTTGTGTCTTGAGGCAACTAACATGAGGTTGTGTCTTGAGGCAACTAATGTGAGGTTGTGTCTTGAGGCAACTAACATGAAGTTGTGTCGTGAGGCAACTAACATGAGGTTGTGTCTTGAGCCAACTAACGTGAGGTTGTGTCTTGAGGCAACTAACGTGAGGTTGTGTCTTGAGGCAATTAACATGAGGTTGTGTCTTGAGGCAACTAACATGAGGTTGTGTCTTGAGGCAACTAACCTGAGGTTGTGCATGGGACTAGCAACCTCATCATATAAAACAAATTGCTACAGAATCACCGCAACAAAAGTACATGAATGCTTTAGTGCTGGCTTTCTCCAGAGGGACCAGCTGCAGTGGTCGCTCCATGCTTTGTAAGGGGCAAAAAAGGGAATTGACGATGATGATGATTAATTAAATAGTTTAGGTCATCAGCTGTAGTTCCTTAGCATGCCAAGTCTGAAGAATACCTTTCTGTGTCTATCTAGGTTATTCCCAGTATCTTTGCAACAGTTTCCAGTTGTTTTTTCTTTTGCCAGTGTGTGGTTTCACATATTCTTCCCCTCTCATTCCATCTCTAATGATATTTAAGGTGACTTTCTGCTGTTTTCTAGTTCATTTTTACTTTTGACTAATTATACTGTCTATTTGTTCTAGGCCTGTCATTTTCCACAGTTTCATATTACCCCTGAGGTCCAATTGGCTAAGCAGCTAGATCAATGTCCTTTTAGCGGCACAGTTACAGGGCTCCGGGATTGAAATCTGGTAGTGTCGTGTTGCAGTCTACCATGCTGTAAATGAGTACCTGACTGTCTTGAGTTAACTAAAGAAAAGGCAGCAAAGAAGGGAACAGGTCACCCCCACCTTATTAAAAAAAAGGTGAAGTCTCTAACACTTCACTCCCCTATTGCAGTTTGTGCCGAGGGACTACATTTACCTTTTTTTTTTTAATGTTGGCCCCAATTTCAGACATAGCTCTATTGTGCTCTTTAGACAGTTGCAGACGGCAATTTTTAAACCTTTTTTTTTTAATGTTGGCCCCAATTTCAGACATAGCTCTATTGTGCTCTTTAGACAGTTGCAGACGGCAATTTTTAAACCTTTTTTTTTTTAATGTTGGCCCCAATTTCAGACATAGCTCTATTGTGCTCTTTAGACAGTTGCAGACGGCAATTTTTAAACCTTTTTTTTTTTTAATGTTGGCCCCAATTTCAGACATAGCTCTATTGTGCTCTTTAGACAGTTGCAGACGGCAATTTTTAAACCTTTTTTTTTTTTAATGTTGGCCCCAATTTCAGACATAGCTCTATTGTGCTCTTTAGACAGTTGCAGACGGCAATTTTTAAACCTTTTTTTTTTAAATGTTGTCCCCAATTTCAGACATAGCTCTATTGTGCTCTTTAGACAGTTGCAGACGGCAATTTTTAAACCTTTTTTTTTAAAATGTTGGCCCCAATTTCAGACATAGCTCTATTGTGCTCTTTAGACAGTTGCAGACGGCAATTTTTAAACCTTTTTTTTTTTTAATGTTGGCCCCAATTTCAGACATAGCTCTATTGTGCTCTTTAGACAGTTGCAGACGGCAATTTTTAAACCTTTTTTTTTTTTAAATGTTGGCCCCAATTTCAGACATAGCTCTATTGTGCTCTTTAGACAGTTGCAGACGGCAATTTTTAAACCTTTTTTTTTTTTAATGTTGGCCCCAATTTCAGACATAGCTCTATTGTGCTCTTTAGACAGTTGCAGACGGCAATTTTTAAACCTTTTTTTTTTTAATGTTGGCCCCAATTTCAGACATAGCTCGTATTGTGCTCTTTAGACAGTTGCAGACGGCAATTTTTAAACCTTTTTTTTTTAATAATTAGATATTTATTGCTTACAAATATATGCAACAACAGTGAATAGCAAACACAAAATGCTGGCATGTTCTATAGTTAGCTGGAAGTGGCTGTGGTCTAATAAAAGTTTCATGAGGTAAGTATGGTGCTTGGAGACTTCATTATAAAAGTAGGTGCCCCATAAAATAATGAAAAGATTTGACTAATGGATACTAATTTGGAGGACCAGGTACCTTCTTTGTCTCATCTCTCCCAAAGACCTGTTGAGTTTGATTGAACCTGCCAGGAGCACAAAACTCCTCCTTGCTAACTTCATAGAATCAGTAAGGTACACCAGTCGTCCTACCACCTCAAGGTAGGGCACATGGGATGGATTGTACCAAAGTTTATGAGTGTAAATTTTTCGTATACTTCTAGGTTGTGCTGGTGGCTTCCCTTACCTAATTTCTGGCAAGTATGCAGAAGACTATGGTCTGGTACTAGAAAACTGCAACCCATACAAAGGGACTGATGGAGCTTGCTCAACTGATTCCACCTGCCCCCGTCACTACTTCACCAACTACAAATATGTGGGCGGCTACTATGGCGCGTAAGTAGTAGAGATGGCTACTGTGTGTATGTGTCGAAACAATGCTTCGAAACAGCACAGAGTCCGAGCGATTTGACACTGCCTGCTTGTTTGTTTCGACACAGTTAGTGCCCTAGATTTCTATAGGGCACTAGACACAGTTTCAGTTCCTGTTCGTCTGCCTCGCTGTTTTGCAGAGACACAATGTCTCACCTTCCGTGAGCCTTTGTAAAATTTGAATCAACCGTTCGGAACAATAGTATGGAATATCAAACATGTCATATTTTTCAGGGATGTGTTATGATGACTTGATTTTACAAGTGATATTATTTTTGCTGAGAAGTTATAGACACTAGAAATTGTGTCAGTGCTGCAGTTGTCAATGTTTTAGGCACTATGTTAAAGTTGAAAGTGTCCGTGTGTTCGTATAAATGTAATGGACACTTTATTAGCTCTGCTGATATCTGTGTACTCGATGTGGATTTCAATCATTGTCTACCAAAACTAGCTTACTCTAGTTTGATATCATGTGTTATTATTTCTGTTATTATTGTTGTTTTTTATTATTTTCACATATACTGCAGCTATCATCATATCTCCGTTTTATTTCATCATAATGAAGACTGTAAAAATATTGAATTGTGGTCACACAAAATGCCATAGATTTTCACACACGACAGTAGTGCGCAAGTAAAAACAGTTCATGTATAGTAATGTATACGGTATTGTCTATTCTTTCTCCCCGATACGGGCAATTGTGTCGTTGTGTCGACACACTGTTTCGACACAGTTTAAATCACTGAGTCGACTGTCTCGAAACAGTGAAGTGTTTCGATTTGCCCACCTCTAGTAAGTAGTGTACCCGTATCACTGGAGCTGACTGAATGTTTTTTTTTAATTAAAAGAGAAAAAAACTTTTCTTTTTTACACTGTGCAACAAGGATCTAAAATACAAACACATAAATATTGGACGTAACTGGTCACTTTTGTTCAAAGAAAAATTTTTGTTTGTTTCAGACATTTATCAAAGTATTCTCCTTCTTCAAGTACCATGCCAAGTGGTGTAGGGGGTCATGTCTGTCCACAACTTTCTGTCTCCAGTACAATTTATCAATTCTGTTGTTGACTTCCTTCCACGCCATAATGTCAAACTGTCCAGTATTTGCTCTCTTTGTCTTCCCCTATCTCTTTTTCCTTCAATCTTACCCAATTATCTGTTGTTATGATATATTCCAGCTTTCCTCTTCTCATAACGTGCCCAAAAATAAGTTGATTGCCTCTTTCTAACTTGTGAAATGTTTCCTTTGCACATTAGCCTCTTTCAGGACATCATCATTACTCTTTTTGGCTATCTTGTATATCACTTACAAAAACAGTCGAAATTATTAACAATAAAAATAATGAAAGGAATAAAAAATGTGTGCATCTGTATTTAGTCTTTTCAGCTGTGTTCATTAACTACTTACTTACTTAGTCGTTCCCTTTCTACCGTGAGGTGTAGAGGTTTGGAAGAGAAAGCGCCAGACTATCCTATCGGCTGTCTTCCTCCTGGCCTGGTTCCATTCTAGTCCTCGGTCCTTCAAAGATTGTCTAATGTTGTCCTCCCAGCAGACTCTAGGTCATCCTGGAGGTCTGGATCTCTGGCTTGTCGTGGTAGCCGATCTTCTCCCATTCTGCAGAGATGGCCAAACCATCTTAGTTGGGACTGTTCTACTTGGGTCTGCAGGGAGTGGGATTTTAGGCCTTGACGTATCGTCTGGTTGCGGACCATGTCTCCTCTTGTTACTTCAACCACCTTCCTCAGATACCTCATTTCTGAGGTTTGGATCTGGCTTCTGTGGGTTGTACTCATTGCCCATGACTCGCATTCATACGTCAAGGCTGGGACATAGGTGGAGCGGTATACAGCCATCTTCATTTTCTTACCATGTGTTCATTAACAATTAAATAATTACACTGGACAACAACCAAAATGTATCCGAGACAAAAGTAGCTATTGTTAACTAATTTGGACATGCTGATCACGAATATGAACTTAAAAATCGCGAATTAGCTCTAGTTTTCAAGATCCGGGTTAAAGAAAGCTTACAGCCTTTATTTTGGTTGTGAGATCGGTGACCAGGACCGGTATTGGGCCCCACACATATGTTGTCAATCCTGTGCAACGAATCTGCGCTGCTGGTTGAACCGAAAAGGACGATCGATGCGTTTTGCAGTTCCAATGGTGTGGAGGGAACCGACAAACCATCTTAATGATTGTTACTTTTGCATGACTCCTCCAATTGGACATGGTATTTCTAAGAAGAAAAAGCGGCCTGTGGCCTATCCGAATATTCCCTCTTCTATGCGACTAGTGCCTCACGGGGAAGGACTTCCTGTTCCTGACCCACCAGAATCTTATACTCTGGATGATGAAGAAGATAATAAGGCCAGTGGACATCCGTCACCCGTGAAAGCATCTACATCAAGAGATCCTGATTTCGTGCCTATTGAAGAGTCTGTACAGCCACATACAGTTACCCAGAGTGAATTGAATGATCTAGTGAGAGATCTGGAATTGCCAAAAAATAAAGCAGAGCTGTTGGGGTCCAGACTGCAGCAATGGAATCTTCTAGAAGAGAATGTTCATGTGTCTGTGTTTCGTGCTCGGCAAAAAGGTCTGCTTCCATATTTCAAAATAACAGATAACCTCACTGCTTGCGTTGGTATACTGGGTCTGATGGCAGCACTGCACATCAACTACAAAGACGACGATTGGAGGCTGTTCATTGATTCGTCCAAGTTGAGCTTAAAAGCTGTGCTCTCCATAATGGTAACATTTTACCACAAAATCTTGGTCCCTCCTCTCCACATCAAACTTGGACTAATGACGAATTTTGTAAAGCCCATGGATCGAAATGGGGCAGGATTTTTATACCTTCTGATAAATTTCCCAGATTTAGTGAGGCCAAAATCAAGGAAGGATTTAGTGAGGCCAAAATCAAGGAAGGTGTATTTGTCAGTTCACAGATATGTCAGCTCTTAAAAGATCAGCGTTTTGATGATATCCTCACAGGTGATGAAAAGTTAGCTTGGAATGCTTTCCAGCAAGTGGCCACAAACTTTCTAGGAAACAATAAGGCTGACAATTACCAGGAGCTTGTAGAAACCCTCTTGCAGCGCTACGAGAGACTAGGGTGCAACATGTCTTTGAAATTACACTTTTTACACTCTCATCTGGATTTCTTCCCTGCTAACTGCGATGCTGTCAGTGATGAGCATGGGGAACGATTTCATCAGGACATTACTACCATCGAAAAAAGGTACCAAGGGAAATGGAATGCAGCAATGCTAGCAGACTATTGTTGGAACCTTGTGAGAGATGCTCCAGAAACTCATTACAAGCGACAGGCAAAAAGGTATCGCTGTGAATCATTTCCGCTATCAGCATTATTATCATATGGTATGTATATACAAATGTGTAAAACTTCTAATCTGGTGTTTTAACGGCCATTTTCATATTCAGCAGCCCAAACAACATGAAGGTAACTTGGTTTAATCTCAGATACACACAAAAAGTCAAAATTTGTTGTCCAGTGTTATTTGTGATCAGTGTAGCGGTCAACTAATTATCTGTAATCAGTGTAACGGTCAACTAATTATCTGTAAACAATGTAGTGATCAACTAATTATCTGTAATCAATGTAGCGGTCAACTAATTATCTGTAATCAGTGTAGCGGTCAACTAATTATCTGTAACCAATGTAGCGGTCAACTAATTATCTGTAATCAGTGTAGCGGTCAACTAATTATCTGTAATCAATGTATCGGTCAACTAATTATCTGTAATCAATGTAGTGGTCAACTAATTATCTGTAATCAATGTAGCGGTCAACTAATTATCTGTAATCAGTGTAGCGGCCAACTAATTATTCGTAATTGAGTATGACGGTCAACAAGTTATCTGTAGTCACTGTTACATAAGTAGTTTTGCAGTAACTAGTTTATCTGTATTCAAGATGGGAATACATCTATATAAAAAAAATTAATTTAGATGTAATTGCAAGTGAATTGCCCCATGTTGTTGCCGGGGGTCTCTGAAGAGACAAATAAAGAATTGGACTAATGCTGTCTCAGGCATGTTGTGTGCTGCAACTAATATGAGGTTGTGCATGGGGGGCTGACAGCCTCATCGTGTAAAAGAAATTGATACAGAAACCAATGCTGCAAGAGCATGTGAATGCTTAGTGCAGACTTCCTAGTTTACTAGCTGCAGCAGTGGCCCAGTACTCCATTATTAGTGGCAGCCATCTTTGCTCCAACATGTGACAACACATAAGGGAGTATTTTTCTCTTATCTCTATAGTTTCATGTTCTCCACTTAATTCTCACTTTCTTTCCCTCCTGTATCTTGTTTGTCTGTCCCTGACGAGGGCCTTGTGGCCGCAACGTAGGTTTTTCTTGTCCTTTCTCTTTGTAAGAGGTATTACTATTTGTGTATTTTTGTAATTTTTTTCATTCTACTCCATAAGGAGTAAAAAGGAAAATGATGATGATGAAAAGTGAACTAGCTGGTTAACTACTTCTTCAAGTACCATTCCTGGTGGCGTAGGCGATCACGTCTTACCACAGCTTCCTGCCCCCAGTACAATTTATCAATTGTGTTGTTAACTTCTTTACTTACTTAGTCATTCCCCTTCTACCGTGAGGTGTGTAGAGGTTTGGAAGAGAGAGCGCCAGATTATCCTATCGGCTGTCTTTCTCCTGGCCTGGTTCCATTCTAGTCCTCGGTCCTTCAAAGATTATGTTGTTAACCTCTGTCCGTGCCACAATGTCAAACTGTCCAGTATCTGCTCTTTTTGTCTTCCTCTGTCTCTTGTTCCGTGAATCTTTCCTGTTGTCATGAGATATTCAAGCTTCATTCTTCTAAATAACATGCCCAAAGACAGTGGATCGCTGCTGTCAAACGTGAAGAATAAGCTTCCTATGTGCACTGACCTATTTCAGGGCATCCTCGTTAACTCTTTTTGGCTGTCCATGGTATTTTTAACATTCTTCTGTAAAACGAAATATCTGCTAGAGCTTTTCCTACTTGTTTAATAATTGTCCATGATACACTTCTTTATGTCAGGATATGCTAGTTTACTAGTTAACTTATAAACTTGATTTACCTTTTTGTACAACATGTAATGAACTGTAAAATGTGAATCAATTGACATGTTTTTAATAATCTTTTTATTCTGTCCATTTCACAGTACTAATGAGGCAGTGATATTACAGGCATTGTATGAGGATGGACCACTAGCTGTTGGTTTCTTTGTGTATAGTGATTTCTACAATTACCAGTCTGGAATCTACCACCATGTTGCTTCATTATCTGATGGGTTGGGTCGCTTTAATCCATTTGAAATCACAAATCACGCAGTTCTAGTGGTAGGCTGGGGAGTGGATGCCAAAACACAAGAGAAGTACTGGATTGTGAAAAACAGTTGGGGAAATGGTTGGGGTCTAGATGGATACTTCTGGATTCGTAGAGGAACAGATGAATGTGGCTTTGAGAGTGTAGTTGTAGAATCAACCCCAATCTTCACATTCAATGCTTAATTTTTATTTTGGAATTTTTTTTTTCTTGACACTGATTATTGAGAAGATAAAAGAGAGATATCCTGAGAAATATCAATCACATTTTAAATACAAGATTGAGTCAAATGAAAACCGGAAATATTTTATAACAATAAGAATAATCATGCCATTATATTGTAACTTGCCAATATTTTTGTCCTGGATGTCTCGAGTGCCATGCATGCGCCATCGCGGTGATGACGCATAAGGTGACGTCATAATGACGTTTTAAAGATGGCCACCCCACTAGTGGAATGCACCAAACAGCAGCAGCGTTCTGTTATTCAATTTTTGATCAGCGAAGGGGTGAAACCAATAGAAATTCATCGGCGAATGAAACTCAAGTACGGTGATGCATGCATGTCAAGGTCTCAGGTGTATGAATGGTGTACAAAGTTCAAAAGCGGCATGATTTCTGTGACGAATTGTTCACGACCGGGTCAGGCACACAGAGTAGTGACTCCAGAATCGATAGCAACCGTTGAACGACTCGTACAGGGAAACCGCCGATTGACTGTGGATGATATTGCCACACATCTTGACATCAATTGTTACTGGCATGTAGTGCTCTAAAATAACGCCTCGTTCATCCCAAAAGAGATGCGTGCGGAACTTCTTCGGTTTCGGCGAGGAGGGATGGCGCCATTCCTTGCTCGCTCGCTTTGTTTCAGGTTCGTGGTAGTGAACCCAAGTTTCTTCACCAGAAACAATTCTTGATAGGAAACCACCACCTTCTGTTTCGAATCGCCGCAAACGTTCTTGACAAGCATCAATGCGTCGTTGTTTCAATTCTGGAGTAAGCTGCCGTAGCACCCACCTTGCAGACACTTTGTGGTACTGTAGCACATCAGAGATGATGTGGTGTGCTGAACCATGACGGATGTCAAGATGTGTGGCAATATCATTCACAGTCAATTGGCGGTTTCCCTGTACGAGTCGTTCAACGGTTGCTATCGATTCTGGAGTCACTACAATATAATGGCATGATTATTCTTATTGTTATAAAATATTTCCGGTTTTCATTTGACTCACCCTCGTAGTTTTGAGAATTTGCTTTTAGATGTAACAATTTTCAGTGAACTCATCATCATTGAAAATAAGTTTTGTATCTTGGCATTTTAGAACAACTGAATACCTGCGTAAGGTAAAAAGTATTTTGACAATGTCTAGAGTATAGTCGGCGTCTGTGGCCTAATGGATATGAACGCAGTTTCATAATCCAGATATACCAGGTTCGAAACCTGCTGCAGGCGGTTTGGTAGCAGATCGCTTTGTGTGGATTTTTAACAATGGTATAAGCGCCGTACCGTTCAGAAAGCAATGGCACACTACTGAATGAAAAAATTGCCTAGAAAAATCACAAACAGCCAATAAAAGCTGGGGTTGATTGCCACGTCCTGTAAAGGATAAGCAACTAACTAGAGTATCAAGGTCAGGGAATATCCATTGAATTTTTGTTGATGACTCTTTGGACAGCGCAATGTTTGTTATTCATGTATGTTAAATACATGTTAGATTCATGTTGACTCTGTTTTAAAAGGACCATGCATACATTACATATTGGAAGACTTGCCGGCTAGTCTATATTGTGGGCTTAAAGCTTAGCAAGTGATTTTACTAAGTTAGGGTATCTAAGCTATTCAAGTTATTGACATTTACAAATGTTTTTAATAAATTTGTACTAATCTATAAAAGATGGGATATTTGGCTTTTCTTCTGTGTAAGAAATTGTGTGTAACCCACCTGACCTGCACAAATAGGATGAAAAAGGTGGTCTTATAGCAGATATTGCCATTGAGGAGAGAAGTATTAGAGACTTCACCGTACTAGGGCCAGTTGTTTTATAAAGTAAGGTGAAATTGTTCTCTTCCTTGCTGCCTTTGCCTTGCCTAACCCAAGAGCAGTCGGGTACATATTTACAGCTGGGTACACTGGAGCATGATGCAATCAGGCTTTAATCCTGGAACTTAGTAAGTGTACAGTGAGAGGAAAGTGCTCTGACTGCACCAAAAGGGTACATCAAACAAAAATCTGGCACATGAAGATCTTTGGCAATAATGAGTTATTGGTATGACCGAACAAGTCTTTGAGCTTGTTAAAATAAAATCATTACATTGGTCATAAAACTGTAAACAACTAAACAGTTTGTTAAAAAGTTATACATGTCTGAAATGTCAAATTTGAATACTGTGGGTTCAAAGTTCATTTTCAGCCATATTTCAGATAGGTAAAACACATTCACACTAATTTCCATTTGTCAAGAAAATGATTTGACCTCAGAAAAGCTGATTTAAAAAACAACAAAACAAATAAATAGTACTGGAGACAGAAAGTTGTGGAGGGACGTGATCGCCTACACCTCCAGGCATTGTACTTGAAGAAGAAAAAAGATTTTACGATTAACATTGTTTGTAAATCATGATTTTATAGTATGTAAAGACCATATTGAAACCTGAGACTTTCAAATTGTAGATAATGCAATAAGGGGTCCACCAGGACAACTAGATTATGCTAGTTAACCCCTTTAGGCCCAGTGCCCCATATATGAATCACCATGTATGACTGTATACTACATTTGATAATAAAACACATATTAATGGCCTATAGGGTTAAAATTTGGGTCATTTCATGTCACAGGATTGTCTCCCCTGCTCTGCAGCGGTGGTCCAGAAATGAGCAAACTTAGAATATAAATGAGGATCTTCAAATGTATAAACCTTCGCTCAAGGTTACTCTTGTCAGAGATGCAAACAGAAGAATGGTGCTTCTATTTCATGGATCCTCGCAGGAGTTTTAAGAAATCGAGCATAACAGCTGAGATCATCTAAGCTGTCATGAACTTTTTATCTTCCCGCCTTTCTGTGAGGATAAAGAAATTTGTTCGTATTTTCTGAGCCCCTAACTGAAATGATTCAGTAAAATATTACTTTAATAGCTCTGTATGCTTATGTATTTAAAATAGCTGAGTCAAACGGGTGCAATTCACTCGATAATAATTAAATCTACTATCAATTTGTATTTACAGATAATAAATTACTCGTAATAATCAATTATACTTAGCAAAGTTAAAATAGAGTTGTGTATACAAGAAAGAAGCACTAAAGTTGTCATCACTGGTAGTGACTTTAAAGTGGTTATCGTTACAAAAAGTTCTTTTGTTGGGCCTGACTGTAATACTTAAAATCCAGGTGTTGACGATCATTTGTTGTTGGTGTTTGGTTTCATCACTATTGGTTCCCAAAGACACAAACGTTTAGCTAGTTGAATCAACTCTGTGTGTGTACGTGCGTGTGTGTGTATGGATAAGGAAAAGGAGGGGGGAATAAAATGTAAATGCTTTTATTTGGGTACGGCAAAGGTCGGGCCCTGTCCCGTGCTGGGATGCAGTATATGATAGGGAAGATCTTTGTAAAAGTCGGATTAATAAAACACGACAGTATTTTACTTTAAGGATTATTTTGTCTGCACTACTCAACTCACAGTTAACAATTTTGCCACGGAACTGGCTTTTCTGTACGGTACATAACTGAAATCAGATGCAAGAAAAAAATGCAAATACTTGATGAGAGGTCACAGCTAGTGGGTTTGAAAATACACAGAGAGAAAACAAAGATGATGAAAGAAAATGCAGGAAACGATAACAAAACTGCACTCGAAGAAACATCACTACAAGATGTAAAATCTTACTGTGATGGGCTAGAAAATCGCTCCACAGCTTCCTCTCGTTTCGTCAGTCTCATTGTTTGGCTTCTTGGAATTGCGCCAACCACAACGCGGGCCCACGTCACTGTGCGAGCCCACGTCACCACAGGACTGACGCTGGGCACTGGTTTGCTGAGCATTTATTGTGCGTGTAAAAGACTGACGAAGGGCCAGCGGGGTTGAGTACAGCACACTCTTGATTCTAAGGCAGGGGTTGTATTTATTGATGGTTTACAACCCAGGCAGTGACAAAGAGTAAATAAACAAACAAACGAATACTAAACAAACACTAAACACTCAGCCAGTGCTCATGTGCTAACTTGTTTACATGTCTTCCTTTACCCGTCTGCGAGTCTTCTCCAACATCTTTCCTCTACCGTGGAGAAGAGCGTATGCTCTTTAGGGATTTGAAAGATGATGGTGACTAGTTACTTTCGTTACATTCGATTACGTTGTTTCTTTTCAGTATAAAAAAATAGGGAGGTAACGCAAAAAGGGGGAGGGGGTTAAGAAATTTGTGACGTCACGAAAAAGGGGAAAGGTTGTGACGAAATGTGACAGAGGGGGGTTTAAAAGATGGCCAAAATTGCGTGACGTCATGTGGACGCAGAGGCGTCACTAGGGTTGGCGTCACCCGGTGCGGTATCTCATGGTGTCACCCCCATGGACCTCCTTCCGTACCAGACCATACAGAATCCTTAGTAATGTTTTTTGTACTAATGTTACTCATAAATACATATGGAAATATACTCATAAATAAAACAATACCAAAAAAATAAACTGGAACAAATACACAACCATTTCAGCAATTAGTGAACATCTCGGCTAAATCATAACTTTCCTGGCCTTCAAAGCTGCGAACGCGTGAATCACTTTATCGAAATCAATGCGCATGCGCATTAGAAGGTTCAAAAACTAAACTAGCATAGAGTTTTAGCCTTGTAGGTATATTGATACAGTACATGTAAGCTCTGCCATCACCGGTGTCAATATCTTGTCGAGGTATGGCGGCTTGCGTACCCTGATTACCCCCAGAGCTATGCCAGCGGGAGTTTTACTCATGGAAGGTTCTACCAAGCTGGACAGGTTTGCGCGGGCAGGGGTCAGACTAAAGCAGACACCCTGGTTCTTCAGGTTGGGGGTTTTAGCATAGGGCTGACACCCCTGTCTGTGTAAAAAAAATGAAGTTACACAAACAACAATAAATGAACAAACTTTGCTGCGGGACGGACATCCGGAGTCTGAGGCTCGCAATCGTTTGACTGTCAGTGGTGAAAGCCGAAAGGAAGCCACTGATATGAAAATGGACGTCTTGACCGCAAAACATGATACAAGAATAGGATTTTGGAATGTCAGGACAATGAACGAGACGGGTAAACTAAAACAGGTCACGGCTGAAATGAGAAACTATAGGTTACACATTCTAGGGATAAGCGAGAGCAGATGGACAGGGGCAGGAAAAGTTAAAACAGCAACAGGAGAAACAGTACTTTACTCTGGAAGAGAGGATGGACAGCACAGTGAAGGTGTAGCCATTATTCTACAGAAAGGAATAGAACGGACATTACTGGAATGGAAACCCATCAACAACAGACTGATACGATTAAGATTGAGAGGGAGATTCACCAATACTACAATAATACAATGCTACGCACCAACGAATGACAGCGATGAAGAGGTCAAGGATGAATTCTATGAACAACTGCAGAAAGAAATGGAAGACACACCAAGATATGATCTTATTATAGTAATGGGAGACCTCAATGCGAAAGTTGGTACACACAATACATATAATGAAAGAGTAATGGGGAAATGCGGCAGGGGAACAGGAAACGAAAATGGGATAAATTAATAAGTTTCTGTAGCATTAACAACCTCGTCATTGGAGGAACACTTTTCCCACATAAGGAAATTCACAAATTAACATGGGAATCACCAAATGGTCAGGACAGAAAAGGTTTGACATCAGCAAATTGAAGGACCCCCTTACCAGAAAAGCTTTTGCGGCTGACATAAAGAAACGATATCAATTTGCCAAAAGTCAGGAAAAGACATTGACTGATTATAACCAGAAATTCAACACCATTTCAACAATATATAAGGAAAGCAGCAAATCATGCTTGGGATTCTAGGAAAGGAAGAAGCAAGACTGGATAACACCAGAAACATTAAACACCATAATGATGAGAAAGGAAATGAAAAGAAAGAAAACGGAAGCGAAGTCCCCCAGGTTAAAGCAACTATATAGCGAACAGTACAGTCAGCTGGACAAGGAAGTTAAATGCCAAACCCGAGCCAACAAAAGGAATTTCCTAGACGATCTTGCTAGACAGGCAGAAGAGGCAGCACTGAGAAATGAACAAAGCACAGTATATAAAATAACTAAATTCATCAGCGGAAAACAAGGTGCAAACAATATTACATTAGTAAGAGATAAGCAAGGAAATCTCATCACGACAGCAGAGGGACAGGAAACAAGATGGGCAGAGCACTTCAGAGAAACTCTGAACACGGAACCACCAGAGACACAATTGAATGTTCCTGAGGCTGAAAACGATCTAGATGTTAATACAGACATTCCACGAAAAGAAGAAATCATCACAGCAATCAAAGGGTTAAAGAATGGAAAAGCTCCAGGATAACTTAAAAGCAGAGCTATTTAAGACAGACCCTGAGCTAGCAGCAAAACTATTAGAACCACTATTTGCACAAGTCTGGAAAACAGTGACAACACCAACAGAGTGGAAAAAAGGAATAATTGTCAAATTGCCCAAGAAGGGAGATCTTGCAGACTGCAATAATTGGAGAGGAATCACTCGTCTCTCAGTTCCCAGCAAAATACTAGGCAGGATAATTATACAGAGAATTTCAAAAGCAGGAGACCACAAACTGAGGAAAGAACAAGCATGATTTAGAAAGAACAGAAGATGTGTAGATCATATATTTACTCTCAGGAACACTATAGAGCAGTGCTCAGAATGGCAAAGACAGCTGTACATTAATTTCGTTGATTTTGAAAAGGCTTTTGACAGTAGACATAGGAACAGTTTATGGAAAATACTGAGGGCTTATGGAATTCCAAGCTGCATAGTGTCAATCATAAATGCCAACTTTACGTGTAGTGATGGGCAGAGCAGCCTAACCTTTGAGGTGAAGACAGGAGTACGACAGGGATGCCCCCTATCAACCACTCTATTTTTAACAGTCATAGACTGGTTGATGCGCCAGACAACAGAGGGCAGTCCATGAGGAATAAGATGGACTACATTTTCTACATTGGAAGACCTGGAATATGCAGACGACATTGCACTACTAACACATTCACATCAACACATCCAGGAAAAAACGGATAGACTCAATAAGTATAGCCAGCAGGTGGGCTTGAACATCAATTTAAAGAAGTCAGAGGTCATGACGCTCAATGTGAGCAACCCTGAGCCCATATTAGTAAGGAATCAGCAACTGGTACAGACAGACACCTTCACATACCTAGGATGCATAGTAACACCAGACGGCGGGGCAAGCAAAGATATCAACAACAGAATGAACAAAGCAAGAACAGCCTTTTTTAGCCTAAACAACATCAGGAAGTCCTCTCAATACAGTACAAGCACAAAATTAAGATTATATCAGAGCTGTGTGCTTTCTGTGCTTCTCTATGGTGCGGAATGCTGGAGAGTTACAGAGAAGGAAATGTCGAAATTGTCCTCTTTTCACACAACATGCCTAAGAAAAATTCACCGAATCTTTTGGCCGAATACCATCACCAACCAATATCTGCTTACTCGGAGCAATAAATTGATATGAAACAAATATAAAGGTATGTTATAAGGCACTCGTAGGAAATAAAGAAGTAGAACATTAGACAACAGAAAAACAACAGACATGAGTGGCTTAACCAGGATTTGAACCCTGGACCTTCCGTGCGACAACACTGCCTAGCTATGCAAGCGAATCACACTGTCCTCCCTGCCATCTATGCATCCCCAAAAAGGATGTTTCAATGACAGGTCATTAGTGCGAACCTCTATACATAACACCGGAAGTTTACCATGGGCAGTTCAGCCTATTAATGACGCAATCACTTCTGTTGTTCCCCTATATATCAGTATACTCGGAGCAAGCAAGAGGACATGCACACCATCATAGCTGGCAGACGCTGGAGCTGGGTTGGCCCTGTCCTCAGAAGAGACTCCGATGCCATCACAAGAACAGCTATGCTATGGACCCCTGAAGGAAAACGAAAGAGAGGCCGACCAAAAACAACTTGGCGGAGGACTGTGGAGGCTGAGATGCAAAGAATGAACCAGAGTTGAGGAACTGTACGAAGGATGGCCACCGACCGAGCAAAGTGGAATAAATTTGTTATTGCCCTACAAGACGCCACTAAGCGTGATGGCCACTGACTGCTTTGACGGTCGGCGGCTAAGGATCAAAGAAGAAGAAACATGTAAGCTGGGCTTACGAAAAATGTTTTTGTGGTTAAAACTAACTACAGGGATATTTTTGTAAAAAATAATAAATTTCTGCTGAAACACTGCACACAAATTTTATAGACAGTCATTTTGGTGTCACCCCTTGTAGCAAAGTTGATTTTGCTGGGGAGGTTATGATGGTATCCTAAAAGAATGAAAAGGTGTCTGCTTTAACCGTGTGAGGTCAAGCACATGTAGGTCTCTGACTCTATAAATGATGATGATGAATTATGTGCAGAGAACCTACCGCTACCGCCCTAGGTCTCACATGGTCACTATTCTGGCTCTAGTGTATGGTGTATGGTGTACCTAGTGTCTATGGGAGAAATGAAATGATGGTACACAACAGTCAAACACTTTAAGTTTCTATAAAGAAGATAATAAAACTAGCAGTTAAGTTTTTCTTTGAACAGATCTTCTTTACAATTTATTTTGCATGTCCATTCATAGCTTGTGGACAGGTCTTTGAAAATCGTGAAATAAGGACTTAGTTTACAGAAAAGAACAATAAAATTTTTGGACAATTTGCCCATAACTAAAAAGTTTTATGTATAATATATATAACAATATAAAATTATTATATATTACAATATATTGCCCAATATACTAAAAATTATTATATAGTATATATATATATATATATATATATATATAATATATATATATATATATATATATATATATATATATATATATATATATATATATATATATATATATATATATATATATATATATATATATATATATATATATATATATATGTTTTTCCTGTAGGAAATATTAAAAGAATTCACGTTATTCATATAAAGGGAGAGTCACTGTAGATGAGGGCTGTAGTTCATCCTACCCCCATAAATGTCCTGTGTATTGTTTTGAAACACAAGAAAATGTCAGAGATGGACCAGATGTCTAACACATCACCTGGGAGTCCTTGTTGTAAGATATTTCAATGTGTAGTTGCAGAAAGTTTCAATTTCACCACTCGCCAAAGCTCTTACTGTTATCTTTGACAGCATATAAGACTGGTTGGAGACTGGTTGGCGTTTATTAGTACTCAGCAGGTTTCCTGTCACCAGCCGGCAACAGGAACATAGACCCTCTGCAACAAAAGGACACCCTAGCCTTTTATCTCTGATCACTTATTCTAACACTTAATTTCCTACGTAGGTATGGGGTCAGCCTCGCATGCCTTACAAGTGCAGTAGCCCCGAATTGTACAGGACTCCCACCTTGTTGTGACCACAACTCAGGTCCTTATAGCAGACACGCCACTGTACGTTCACATACTTTTCCTCAATACAATAATGTGGAGAAACCACATTTCCTTTGATATGTTATTCTCTTCTTTTCTTTTCAAATATATTTGCTTCAGGCATGTTAAACAGTGTTCATTGAACACAGAGGCTTACTAAAATATACTAATACAATAATATGACAACATAATCATAACAACATACATCAGTTAGATACCGTTTAATGTGAGGACTCAACAATGTCTGCTCCCGGCATGTCCTTCACTTTTTCCCAATAGCAGTATCTAACTTTGTAGTTGGACCAAACATATTACATTTCATAAAATATCCTTACCACAATCAAGAAATATATAAACAAATGACGCTGACTGTGTGAAGAAATGGCCTCAGCTTCCTCCGAACTGCACAGACTGTGAATTTATTCTTTATTTAAGTTTAAAATTAACACAGCTGTTTCTCAGCGTATCTGAATAAATTTTTAGTTCAACTGGCAATGAATACTCAAAGCCTTTTGCTAATATTTACTAGCACTCGCCAATCGAAACGTTCGACTACTTGAATTCAAAAGCAGTTTGAATGAAAAACCAAAATAATTTCGAACAATTTCTGCGTCTGGTGGTCGTTTGGCCAGTCTGCTTTTGTCATGCCCAATACAAAAAGATGTTTCGTTTAGGATTACATTTTTCCTACCGCTCCCCTTTCCCATTTATACTCTGTTTACCCAAGCGAATTTGAATGTACCTCCCTGCCTCTTTTCCAAGCTCGCGTCCCCCTAACGTTACCAAAAAAACATAAGCAGGAACGCCAGTCTGTCTGGTCGAGTGTCCGTAGATATTAGTATTTCTTCAATAACTTCTCTAATTCTGGGACTATCATATTATTTAAAGTGCATTCTTACTCAGCGAACTCTACGTCATACTACCATATAATTTTTATGGGGAACTACATAATGGTTTAAAATTTCCAATTTATGTCATAGTCAATCGTCAAATAAAATTTTGCACAAGTCCGCCATCTTTCCTCTCCTTCATCTCACTAGCATGTATTTTTCAAATAACTAACTTGTTTTAGTTACGTCAGAAATGCTACCACTAGGAGAAAAATAAAATTGTCTGCGTGGTTTTGCCTTGGCTGGCTTTTCCACAGCGTGTGTATATGCATTGCAGACTGTGTCAGCGAAGCGGGTTGTAGACGGGGCGGGTTAAGAATTGACGTTAATAATTAGTATTGTATCGTGTAATACTACCAAACAATGTAAGGATTACTACTAAATTTTTGCGTTACAGTTGACAGAAAGCGTTAATTCAGATAGTTATTTTGCGGCACGCTTCCGCCAATAGTTAATTATAAGGCTAGACTACAAAGTGTATGTAGCAGATCGGGCAAAAGTTAAATATTAGTAGTGTTTCTCGAAAACGAAACTAAAAGCGTGTCAGACTATTACCGTGAAATCGGTCTATAGGCTTAGCACTGTGCAAAAAGCAGCGCTGCTGGCGTCGAAGATGCCAACCGTCAGACACATGAGGGCTAATGTATTTATTATCGTTTTATGCCTAAATCTTACTGAATTGAGCGTTTATTCTCGCAGATTTTGTACACACCTCCCATCCTAAAACATGCATTCATTTGCAGGTTATAATATACGAGATAACTTAGCTCCATGAAGTTTTACTCGTTTTTCTGATCTTCATCATAAGGATGTCTGCTCAAAAAGTCTGCGCCAACGTTCAAAAGGCCGGGAATGTATTCTATCAGAAATGAGTATGGTTGCAACAAGAGAGACCATCTCAATAATCTGGAATTTTCATGCTTGGCCTGTGACAAGAACACGAGGGGTGAATGATCCGTTTGGACCACAAATGTCCTGCCATATAAATAAATCTGGAATTTCTTTATAGCCCATATTAAAGCGAGACATTCTTTTTCACTTGTTGAGTAATTTTTTTCCGCCTTGTTCAACTTTCGGCTAGCATACGCGACTGGGTTCAATTCCCCATCTTGGGAGGAGGACCTTTGCAATAATGTAGCGCCCAGGTCCACATTGCTTGCGTCACTTCTCACAATAAATTCTTTAGTCAAGTCAGGCAATTGCAACACTGGCCTGCTTGTAAGCTTCTCTTTTAACTCCTGGTAAGCCAAGTCACACTGTTCTGACCAAATTATAGTATCAGGTTGACCTTTGCGAGTTAAATCCATCAGAGGAGCACATATAGAGTTAAAATGTTTGATATACTTTTGGTAAAAACCACACAGAGACACGAAAGATCGCACATCTTTTTGTGTGTGATCTAGGTGCTCTTTTTAATTTTTCCAGATTCTTGGGATCAGGGGTCATGCTACCCTGATGTACTGTATGTCCCAAGAATTCCAACTCTTTACACCCAATACAGCATTTTGTTGGCCTAGTGGTTAAGTTAGCCTCTCTGAGTCTACCAAACAGCATATTCAAAGAGGTAACGTGTTCCTCAAATGTTTCCGTAGCAATGAGGATATCATCCATAAAGTTCGAAATACATGGGTTTTTCAGGGGATCCAGCAATTTTCGCATCATCCTAGAAAACACGCTCGGGGCATTTTTCAAACCAAATGGTAACATCATCATCTCATAATGACCTTCCGAGGTGCTAAAGGCCAAATAAGGTCGAACCTCAGGCTTTACTGGAATTTGGTAATAGCCTTTGCTAAGATCCACCTTAGAAAAATATTTTGCCTTGTTCAGCCTGGCAAAAAGTTGAGTAGTATCAGGTAATGGATCCACCTGACCTTCTGTGACAGCATTCAGTTTCCTATAATCTATGCACAGTCTATGTTCTCCTGATGGTTTCCGCAACAAAACCACACAGGAACTGTAAGGAGACTCACTATGAGAAATAATCCCTTCTTTTAACAAATAATCAATCTCCTCTTTCAAAGCTTTTTCCTTAGCGAACGGAATAGAATAAGGCCTCATACAGATGGGTGCTGGGTCTAGTAGTTTCATATCATATGACAACAAATTTGTGTGCCCCGATTTATCCGTTAACACATCTGTATGTTTCTCAAGGACCTGTTGAATCTTCTCCTTCTGTTCTTTTGTCAGGTGATTACTGATTTTCACCTGTGCAAACGTTTCACTGGTTTTCAGTGGATATTCAACCGAGGAGAGAGGTTCATTCTTCATCTCGGTTGCAATAGACAAGGCCATTAAATGTGTTCCCTTCTGGATTTGTATGTCCAGATATTTCTTCAAAAGGTTCACATGATAGACTTTCTCCTTTCCCTTTTTGTCTATCTTATAATTTGTTCTAAATACCTTTTCCAAAACTGTATATGGCCCTTGCCATCCAATCTGAAGTTTATTGTTGCTGCCTGGCAATAGAAGTACCTTCGCCCCTACCACCAGTTCTCTATCCTTCGCCTTCTTATTATAATATGCAGCATGTTTTTTCCTGGCTTGTCTCAAATTTTCATTTGCCAGTTTCCAACTAGTTTTTAAACGAGTGGTCAGTTCGTTCACATATTGGTATGATGAGGTAACAGTCTCCTCTGCCTTCTCATCTGTTCAGGTCCTTAAAAGAGCTTCCAACGGACCTTTTATAGGCCTCCCAAATAAGGGTGTTGCGGGTGCCATTCCACTTGAATTATGTGGTACTTCCCGGTAGGCAAACAATGCTGCGGGAAAGTAGTGGTCCCACGTATCAGGTTTCTCATGTGTCAGCTTTCTCAGGATAGAAATGAGAGTCCCATTGAACCTCTCTACCTGGCCGTTCCCTTGGGGGTGATACGGACTACAATGAAAGTGCTTGGCTTGAAACAACCTGAAAACCTCTTCAGTTAGCTTCCCCTTGAACTGAGAGCCATTATCAGTCAAGATTTGATGCGGGAATCCTAACCTTGTGAATATCGTAAGTAATGCCTCTGCCACATGTTTTGAATCGATTGATGACAGGGCTACCGCCTCTCCCCACATAGAACAAGTGTCTACCAGAGTAAGGATGTAACTGTTCCTCCTCTTGGTCCGAGTGAGAGGTCCCACAATATCCACTGCAACTCTCTCAAAAGGGGTTCCCACTATGGGCATTTCCCCAAGAGTTGCTGGAGCAGTCCAATGCTTTGGAGCTACTCTCTGGCATTCGGGACAGGATTTCACATATCTCTTAATGTCTTCCGTTATCCCTGGCCAGAAATAATGACAAGCTATACGCTGTCCTGTTGCGCTAATCCCCATTATTTATGGGTTCATCTTCTTCCTTTTTGGATTGTGATTGTGTCTGAACTGTTGCCATGATCACAGGTCTCTTGGGATTCCCCAAGAAGACATATCTACACCCCAATATCAGAGGGTAGATTGGGTCATTCAACACTGCTGTCTTGATTACTCCTTCCACATATCGCGTCTTCACATTTATCCTGGCGATGATACGTGTCATGGTCGCTACGTCCTTGGTTGCAGCTTGGATCTTCACTGTTTCTGTGGTGTATTGATCTGCCTGCACCAGGTGAGAACTCACAACTGAATCATAATCTAATCCCGTATCATACAAACACCTTATGGTGACTCCATTGCATGTTACATCTTCACACACTGGGGGGTGGTAAGGTTCCTGCTGTTCAATAGAGTTGACCTTTACTCCCTTCCTCCCAGTTTTCATGGCAGCGAAACTTGGAGTTTTCCTTCTACAATTTTCAGTGTTATGGTTGTCCATCCGACAATTTTTACAATACCTCTTTCCTTGGTTAAAAGGTTTTCTTTCATCATTCAATCTATCGTTGAATTGTGAGGGTCTATTCTTAAACTCATTTCGAGGCTTATCAAAGTTCTGCTTATTTCTATTATCGAATTTGTTATGGTTTTGAGGGGCCTTACTCTGATCTATTTGTTTCTTCTTTGTGCCAGCTACCTCTGCCTGGGCTGCCTGATACCTCTCAGCGACATTTATTATCTCACCCAGCCTCTCCGCACCCTGTTCCATGAGAAACTTTCTCATGTCTGGAGCCATGGACTCTCTCATCTGTTCAATGAGTATCATCTCTTTGAAATCTTGGGTTTTCCCCAAAGTAGCCCATTTCTCCATATACGTTTCCAACCGGGCGGAGAACTGGTGATAGGTCTCACCCGACAGTAGCCTGGCATTCCTAAACTTCTTTCTATAAAACTCTCCGTTCTTTTCATATCTTAACAGAAGAGCTTGCTTCAACATGTCATAGTTGTCTTGGTCATCCCTGCTCATTTTGGAAAACACTTCATAAGCTGTTCCCCGAAGTCCCTGAGACAACTTTATCTCCCATCTTTCTCTTTCTAACCCATAAGTAGTGGCTAAAAGTTCAAACCTGTTTAAATACCCTTCGATGTCATCGTCTTTCTCAACAAAATGGTCTACATGAAAACCCATAGCTGAGGTTGAGGCTCCCTGACTAGCAGTGGCATCTGAGGCAAAGGGGCTAGCACCATTTTCAGGAGCATGGCCTTGAAATTCTAACTCCCTTAGTCGTATCTCATGCTCCCTCTGCAATCTCTTATCTTCTGCTTCCCTATCTGCAGCCAATCTTTTTTCTTCTGCCTCCCTTTGCATTCGTTTTTCTTCTGCCTCCCTTTGCAGTCGTTTTTCTTCTGCCTCCTTTCCATTCGTTTTTCTTCTGCCTCTATCTGTAACTTCTTAGTCTCAGCCTCCAATGTCCTAGCCTCCTTGTCAGCCTCAATCTGCAGCCTCTTAATTTCTTTTTCAGCCTCTAACTTTCTTTCTGCCTCTTTCTCTAATCTTTTATCTTCCCGGGCAATAAATTTATCCACCTCTGAAGTTACATATTGAACCAACTCTGGTCCATCCATGCCCATCTCTTTAGCAGTCTGTACAGCCTCAGAGCGAAACTTGGCCAGAACTGCGATTCTAATAAGTACAAAAAGTTCTAACTAAATCTTTAACTAATTATAAATATATTTAATTAAATCTGGGCTCTGACACTTTCTTCAATTCCCAAGTCTTGGGTAATATTATATGGGGATTCCCTGGGAAACTTAGACTGTTGTTAATGCTAAACCCCAGACCCCGATGTATGTAGTACTAAGAGAAATTCAGATCCCGGACGAGCCCCCAATTTATGTAGCAAAGTTGATTTTGCTGGGGAGGTTTTGATGGTATCCTAAAAGAATGAAAAGGTGTCTGCTTTAACCGTGTGAGGTCAAGCACATGTAGGTCTCTGACTCTATAAATGATGATGATGAATTATGTGCAGAGAACCTACCGCTACCTCCCTAGGTCTCACACGGTCACTATTCTGGCTCTAGTGTATGGTGTATGGTGTACCTAGTGTCTAGGGGAGAAATGAAATGATGGTACACAACAGTCAAACACTTTAAGTTTCTATAAAGAAGATAATAAAACTAGCAGTTACGTTTTTCTTTGAACAGATCTTCTTTACAATTTATTTTGCCTGTCCATTCATCGCTTATGGACAGGTCTTTGAAAATAAGGACAAGATAGTTTACAGAAAAGAACAATTAAAATTGTTGGGACAATTTGCCCAATAACTAAAAAGTTATTATGTATATATATATATATATATATATATATATATATATATATATATATATATATATATATATATATATATATATATATATATATATATATATATATATATATGTCTTTCCTGTAGGAAATATTAAAAGAATTCACGTTATTCATATAAAGGGAGAGTCACTGTAGATGAGGGCTGTAGTTCATCCTACCCCCATAAATGTCCTGTGTATTGTTGTGAAACACAAGAAAATGTCAGAGATGCCCCAGATGACTAACACATCACCTGGGAGTCCTTGTTGTAAGATATTTCAATGTGTAGTTGCAGAAAGTTTCAATTTCACCACTCGCCAAAGCTCCTACTGTTATATTCGACAGCATATAAGACTGGTTGGAGACTGGTTGGCGTTTATTAGTACTCAGCAGGTTTCCTGTCACCAGCCGGCAACAGGAACATAGACCCTCTGCAACAAAAGGACACCCTAGCCTTTTATCTCTGATCACTTATTCTAACACTTAATTTCCTACGTAGGTATGGGGTCAGCCTCGCGTGCCTTACAAGTGCACTAGCCCCGAATTGTACAGGACTCCCACCTTGTTGTGACCACACCTCAGGTCCTTATAGCAGATACGCCACTGTACGTTCACATACTTTTCCTCAATACAATAATGTGGAGTAACCACATTTCCTTTGATATGTTATTCTCTTCTTTTCTTTTCAAATATATTTGCTTCAGGCATGTTAAACAGTGTTCATTGAACACAGAGGCTTACTAAAATATACTAATACAATAATATGACAACATAATCATAACAACATACATCAGTTAGATACCGTTTAATGTGAGGACTCAACAATGTCTGCTCCCGGCATGTCCTTCACTTTTTCCCAATAGCAGTATCTAACTTTGTAGTTGGACCAAACATATTAAATTTCATAAAATATCCTTACCACAATCAAGAAATATATAAACAAATGACGCTGACTGTGTGAAGAAATGGCCTCAGCTTCCTCCGAACTGCACAGACTGTGAATTTATTCTTTATTTAAGTTTAAAATTAACACAGCTGTTTCTCAGCGTATCTGAATAAATTTTTAGTTCAACTGGCAATGAATGCTCAAAGCCTTTTGCTAATATTTACTAGCACTGGCCAATCGAAACGTTCGACTACTTGAATTCAAAAGCAGTTTGAATGAAAAACCAAAATAATTTCGAACAATTTCTGTGTCTGGAGGTCGATTGGCCAGTCTGCTTTTGTCATGCCCAATACAAAAAGATGTTTCGTTTAGGATTACATTTTTCCTACCGCTCCCCTTTCCCATTTATACTCTGTTTACCCAAGCGAATTTGAATGTACCTCCCTGTCTCTTTTCCAAGCTCGCGTCCCCCTAACGTTACCAAAAAAACATAAGCAGGAACGCCAGTCTGTCTGGTCGAGTGTCCATAGATATTAGTATTTCTTCAATAACTTCTCTAATTCTGGGACTATCATATTATTTAAAGTACATTCTTACTCAGCGAACTCTACGTCATACTACCATATAATTTTTATGGGGAACTACATAAGGGTTTAAAATTTCCAATTTATGTCATAGTCAATCGTCAAATAAAATTTTGCACAAGTCCGCCATCTTTCCTCTCCTTCATCTCACTAGCATGTATTTTTCAAATAACTAACTTGTTTTAGTTACGTCAGAAATGCTACCACTAGGAGAAAAATAAAATTGTCTGCGTGGTTTTGCCTTGGCTGGCTTTTCCACAGCGTGTGTATATGCATTGCAGACTGTGTCAGCGAAGCGGGGTGTAGACGGGGCGGGTTAAGAATTGACGTTAATAATTAGTATTGTATCGTGTAATACTACCAAACAATGTAAGGATTACTACTAAATTTTTGCGTTACAGTTGACAGAAAGCGTTAATGCAGATAGTTATTTTGCGGCACGCTTCCGCCAATGGTTAATTATAAGGCTAGACTACAAAGTGTATGTAGCAGATCGGGCAAAAGTTAAATATTAGTAGTGTTTCTCGAAAACGAAACTAAAAGCGTGTCAGACTATTACCGTGAAATCGGTCTATAGGCTTAGCACTGTGCAAAAAGCAGCGCTGCTGGCGTCGAAGATGCCAACCGTCAGACACATGCGGGCTAATGTATTTATTATCGTTTTATGCCTAAATCTTACTGAATTGAGCGTTTATTCTCGCATATTTTGCTACACCCCTTCAGCTGATCACCCTTTCTGATGGTGTCAATCGAATGCGGTCCGCACCCCCTTAGTGACGCCTCTGTGTGTACGACCCCATATTTCCTAGCTTTGTCTATTATAGTGTCCACATTAGATGTTTTATTAATTGTATCTCCCGCCAGGCAGATGGTAGTTTGTATCTGACTTATGCTTTAAGAGGTATACTAAATGATCGAACGAGCAAGAGAAAATATATATATATATATACTACTCGTCAAAAGTCAAGGGCCACTTAGAAAAACCTTTGTTGAAACCATAAAACAAGTCTGTTATAAACGTAATTGGTATCACTTAAAACGGCATTTAGTGAGTACCAAATTGACATGTCACGTAAAGAAATGGAAACACGCATTCAAACGCAATGAAGCTGTGAAGTGTTTCACCCACCTTTTCAAAAGTCACACAATAGATATTGGACAAATAGACATTTCTAAATCGGGTGTGACCACCGTATGCAGCAAAGCATTCAAGACAGCGTAGACGCATCGAGTCCACAAGGGTCCGAAGAGTATCCTGAGGAACAGCTTGCCATTCCTGAAGCAGAAATGCAGTCAGCTGTGCAACATCCATTGGCAGGGGGTGATTTGTTGACAATCTTCGACCAAGGACATCCCAGAGGTGCTCAATCGGAGAAAGGTCAGGTGAATCAGCTGGCCACGCCATCCTGATGATCCCATGTTGCTGAATAAACTCATTCACCACACGAGCTCGATGGGGTCGAGCGTTATCATCTTGGAGAATGGCATTACCACCTATGGCCTCCAGAGCAGGCTGAACAATTGGTCTCAAGATTTCGTTCTGGTATCTTGGGCCGGTCAAGTTGCCTAGGATGATGTAGAGTGGGGTCCTGCTGTGTCTGTAGAAGCCTCCCCAGACAATGACAGAATCCCTACCATAACGATCCACCTCTCGAATTGTGTCATCAGTAAATCGCTCTCCTGGTCGTCTCCAAACTCGAATCCTGCCATCATTGAATGACACAGTGAAGCGAGATTCATCAGTGAAGAGAACTTGACTCCAATGTTGCCTTGTCCATCGGATGTGCTCGCGACACCAAGCAACACGGGCTCTGCGATGAGCAGGAGTAAGAGGGATTCTGACTGCAGGACGTCGAGCTGCCAGTCCAAATTCATGTAAACGTCTGCGAATGGTGCTTTGACTGACATTAACATTTACAATTTGTCTCAGCTGACATCTTAGAGTGGAACAAGTCACTGTTCGATGGCGCAGGGCTGACAACAAGAGGTATCGGTCATCATGTCTATTGGTGCATCTAGGGCGATCTGGCTGGTGGCGATCCTCCTGTGACGTACGTCTAGTTCGACAAGTGAATTTTCCCTAAAATGATGGATGATTTAAAGGGACTTTTAGCTTTTCATAACATTAGAACCCCTGAACATTTGTTGTAACTTTTCGTTTCGCCAGAGCGAACTGACCGGGACTCATTTAGTATGTGGCACGAGATCAAAGACACTGAGACGATCCCCGAGCAGAGAAGCAGTTTCTCGCAGGTATTTAACATCTCCGCGCGAACACTCAACCGCTCGCAAGATGGACCAGAGCGATCACAAGAAAGACACTGGTGGAGATCTCAGGAAGGACGGGCGGCATGCTATCAAAGACAGTAGTGGTCCCTGAAACGATTTCGCATCTCGGTGTTAAGCACAGAACCGATCACGGGGAAAGCCGAAAAGGGAAGCAGCGAGCGAAGATACGAGAGGCCAGGGGCGGCTTCTCTCTTTGGATTTGGCGGTCAGATCCCCCAAAGTTCATGAGATCAAAAAAGCTGTCAAAGTTCTCATGTCCCACTCATCTTGCATTCCAGTTGTAGATATACAGATCACGTAGAAATACACTTCATCACTCGCTGGCCAGAACTTGATAGAAGCACTAGCGATATTTGAAATCTTGCTAGATTATCCCATGGATTTTCATTTATATTTACAGTGAATTCTATTTCTGTGCAAAGCGGTAATATATATATATATTGTGTAAAGTGATCAGTGGTCGAGTTCATTCATTATATTTCATTGGATTTTGTGTTAATTTAAACCTATTAAATTAAACCGTCTCAATAGTTCCAGTTGTAAATGTAATGATATACCTGCTATACTATTTCCAAAAAGATAATAGATGTTTAATGCTTAAATTAACTTTTAAAGTCGCGAATGAATTTATAATTAATAAATTTAGTTAAGTCCTATATTTATAGATGTGAGATTTAACCACTAGAACTCGCGCAGTGTTTATTAAATACATAATTAAATACTCGAGTGTATTATAGGCTTAACGGGAAATTTATCGCGCGCTTAGAAGATTATTTGATTTTTAAAGTATGATTATGTTGTTATGGGTTTTCTATCTTTTTCTCTAGATTGATCACCTTTTGCAATCCCAGCAATAACGAAATCTTTCAGAGTTTCCATACTCGGTTCTTAAACTTCCAGACAGTTTGATGAGACATTTTTTTAAAGTAAATCTTGTGGTGGTCCGGTGCGGCCTAGCTAACATGATTACATGAAAGAAAGCCTACCCAAGATCATTTGATTATTATCATCAAATTAAATTACAATCTGTAAGATAAACTGGAAGATGAACAGTGCCAGTAGCGATAGTTTATATACTGCTCTATTGTGAGAGATTACCGATTTACCTGACTGTGACTGAGCCTAGTTTTTCCTCACTGGATTAAAAACTTACCGGTCAGTGGCTATCATCACACAGTGAAGGATTATACCATCACCTCATTTTTCACCCCTATGTCGAACTGCGTCAGTGCCATCCCATAGACTCGTTTCTTTATAATAAACACAAGAACTCTTAGAACTTCAAGTCCGGCGATAAGCGGGAATATTTGCTTTCAGTGAATCCTCGCATTATCTGGGGCGGGACATAGAAGGACTAGACAGTTTTACCTGTAAAGAGTTTAATTACTGTGTATATCATGCTAGGGATTGTCTGATGCTGAAATCGGTAAGTGTGTGGTGTATATGAGTGTGGATCCGCACAGTGTGCATGAACGACAGGAGATTTAATTTTTTTTTGCAACAAACCATTTGCTAACTTGCCTACCGGGTAATACGTTTTTCTGTATAACCGGCTTTGTTCCTTTAGTGGGATAATTAGTTAACTCTGTTTCATCCCCCCCCCCTTTTTTTTTCTTTGCTTAGTAAAGGGAAGACACCATTGGGATAACAGTATTTTTTTGTCTACCACCATAACTAATATTGTAACACCTCTTTCAGAGTAATTAAATTCACTGTTGGGTTAACTTTCCTATGCTCCTGATAACTATCTATCTTGAGACTGGGTTTATCTTTATCTAATACAAGCGGGAAGGGCTTAGTCGATACCAATCTTCTTCACCCCCTCCCTACCTTGATATTTGCATTTTTCTGTACTTATGATAATTTTATGTAACACTTGATATTGTTTTTTTTGTGATTTGATCTTTTAGGTTAATAAACATCATAAATTTATATCGGACTGTGTTGGAATACCCAAAAGTCCAACCCACGCTAATAGCTCCGTTCATTTTTTGTAAGGTGTCAAGACTTCTTCTCGGTGGCATGGTTTTTGCAAGTGATGAAACTACCCTAAGTATGTTGATTGTAAAACAAATTAAGAGTGAACTCTGTTCACCAAAAGTCGCCATTGCACGTGGAATGTCAGTCAGCACGATTACTTCACCTGTTTGGTTGTACGGAAGTTTGAAAAAAACAGATTAAAAATGTGAATTTATGGTCAGCAAACCAAATTGCACGTGATCACCATGGTTGTCGGTGAGTTGTTTTTATGCTTAACGTGCATAGAGGACTGTCAGAGGAAGATATTGCACCCATTTTTACTAAAAACTTCCATCATTTAATCATTCTATGCGCTTATATAAAAGTGTATTGAAAATAATAGGGTGGCCCTTGACTTTTGACGAGTAGTATAGTTTAACGATAGGAAACCTGCAGTTTTCACTGATCAAACGAGCAAGAGAAAATACATTATAGTTTAACGATAGGAAACCTGCAGTTTTCACTAAGTGCATTTCAGAAAAATCAGTCGCCCAACTCAGACGGTGTCACGGCTGAATGATACTCACCTTTTTTTTCATTCACTGAAATACTGAGTGCGAGAAACCTTTCAATTCGACCACTTGAAACCAGTCGTTCACAACTTATGTTCATAAAAACCAAACACACGGGATGCATATGAAACAAAAAATTCCAAAAAAAAATTATTTTATACAAAGGCTTTTAATGCACTAAAAAGCCACAACTAATTTTTCAAGGAGTTTATAGCTTGCAGTAAAAAAAATGTAGCATCAAATTGACAAAAAGCGTGAGGCGCTTAAGCGCTTATCATATATTTTATCCATAAGTGTGTAATGAAGTATAAAGCAGAAGTTAATTTCATGTAGAATCAGCGCCCCAGGCTTTTTGTTATTTTATTATTTTTACGACTGATTACTGTATTGTCATGGGGAATACACAACTATGCCAAGTTTCAGAGCTATTGTTAGTGCATTAAAAGCCTGTGTTTAAAATATTTTTTTTATTTTCTTCTTTTTAGTGTTATTATTTAGTTGTTTTTAACTTTAAGTCAAATATAATCGATCCGCTAATGACATTATCAGTTTGTGATAAACGAGTCCAGAGCACAGGAGGTGGATTTCATTATTCAGTATATTACATGGAAAGTGAAAAAATTTTTTGGTTTTATTTTTTTTTTAAATTTTGATAAAAGTTGTAAATTACATTTTAAAAAATGTAGTTGTCAATTGTGTGTATGTCTGTGCACGCGCATGCGATAGTGTGTGTGTGAAAAAAAGGGGGGGAAGGGGGGGGAATTTAAATATTTATATTGAGAGAGACAATATTGTCGGAAAGAATACACCTAGATTATTTGCAGTTATCGCCCATTTCAATGATGATACAATACAAACCAAAAAAAATTAATATTAATTTTAATTTTATTATTTTTATGAATGATTATTGTATTGTCATGGGGAATACACAACTATGCCAAGCTTCAGAGCTATTGCTCATCTGGAAGTGATTGAAAAATCGATTGCAAGATTTGAAGGTGACAAGAGAGTGACATACGTTGCAAGTTAAAGAAAGGCATGTAAAAAAAAAATTTTGAACACAGGCTTTTAATGTATTAAAAACCCAAAAATAATTTTTCAAGGAGTTTATAGCTTGCAGTAAAAATGTAACATCAAATTGACAAAAAGCATGGGTAGCTGATTCTATATGAAATTAACTTATGTTTATACTTCATTAGACACCTATGGATAAAATATTATTAGCGCTTAAGCGCCCCAGGCTTTATGTCAATGTGATGTTGCATTTTTACTGCAAGCTGTAAACGCCTTGAAAAATTATTTTTGGGTTTTTAGTGCATTAAAAGCCTGTGTTTAAAACAGAAGCAAAGAACAAGGTGCTAGCAGCAAAACAGAAGTCCTGGGAAGAATTTGGAGAAAAGCTAGAAAAAGAAGCGCAAGAAAACCAGAAATTGTTCTATAAGACCCTAAAGAATATGAGGAAGGAAAAACAATGCCCTCTCAAATTTATAAAGGACAAGCAAGGCAAATTGCTTACTGCCCCGAAGGAAGTAATGGAAAGATGGAAATAATATTTCTCAGAACTCTTTGATGGTGAGCAAGGTCAAGCATCAGAAATGATAAGCACTAGCACAGAAGAGGAAACAAATGGTGATGAAGATGACATAAAGATGGAAGAACTGAAGGCAGCACTGGAGAAAATCAAGATGGGCAAAGCAGCAGGTTATGATGGTATAACACCAGAAATGGTTAAGTACATGGGAGCATCAGGCGACCTATTACTCTTAAGGTGCAACAAGACCATACCAAAGGACTGGGAGATTGCCATCATAACAATAATTTTCAAAAAGGGTGACAATCGACAATGTGGAAACCATAGAGGCATATCCCTTCTCAGTGTCCCTGGTAAAATCTACTCTAGAATCCTAGAGCAGAGACTCCGACGCCTAGCTGAGCCACAATTGGATGAGGTCCAGTGCGGATTTCAAGCAAACCGAAGTACTCAAGACCTAATCTTCACACTCAGACAGCTGAGTGAAAAGGCCCTTGAGTATAAGAGTAAGATCCATCTTTGTTTCATAGATCTGGAAAAGGCATTTGACAGGGTCCGCTGGAGCAAACTTTGAGACTGTTTGGCAAGGAAGAAAATTCCAGCACCTCTGATTCATGCTATACAGAGCTTCTACAAGTCTTGCAGAAATTATGTGAGGACAGCAAACCATAAATCAGAAGAGTTCATGACCACCACTGGTGTAAGACAAGGTGATATCCTGTCACCTTATCTTTTCATACTCCTCATGGACGATGTTATCAAGTCATGTAAGGAGAGAACAAGAAAGTATTCAGTGGGGTACTATAAGATTAGACAGGTATGTATTTCAGAGCTGGCATCTGCTGATGATGTTGCCGTGATTGCTAAATCAGAGGCACATCTCAAATCCAACCTGCAAGTCTGGAAGGAAGAGCTGGAGAAGAGAAGGATGATCATAAGTAGCTCTAAAACAAAATCCATGGTGATATCACGAGAAGAAAGAAGACATCAGATTAAGCTGGGAGAACAGGTTCTGGAGCAGGTCGACCACTTTAAATATCTCGGAGCTATTTATAGACCGAAAGAAAGGGATCAAAGAAGAGTTGGCCACTCGAAAAGCAGCAGCTGGGAGACTTTTTCAGGCCATAAATCGAGGATTCCTCAGCAAGAGAGAGGTTGGTAAGAAAACGAAGATGGCTGTATACCGCTCCACCGAGGTCCCAGTCTTGATATATGGATGCGAGTCATGGGCAATGACTACCACCCATAAAAGCCAGATCCAAACCTCAGAAATGAGGTA
Organism: Oreohelix idahoensis; assembly: GCA_024509875.1. Taxonomy (NCBI): domain Eukaryota; kingdom Metazoa; phylum Mollusca; class Gastropoda; order Stylommatophora; family Oreohelicidae; genus Oreohelix; species Oreohelix idahoensis. The sequence continues at coordinate 25,119 of JAMPIV010009817.1, read as the reverse complement.
TCTGAGGAAGGTGGTTGAAGTAACAAGAAAAGACATGGTCCGCAACCAGACGATACGTCAAGGCCTAAATTCCCACCCACTGCAGACCCAAGTAGAACAGTCTCAACTAAGATGGTTTGGCCATGACTGCAGAATGGGAGAAGATCGGCTACCACGATAAGCATGGGAAACAAACAGCCAGGGATCCAAACCCAAAGGACGACCCAGAGTCCGCTAGGAGGACAACATTAGACAATCTTGGAAGGACCGAGGACTAGAATGGAACCAGGCCAGGAGGAAGACAGCCGATAGGATAGTCTGGCCCTCTCTCTTCCAAACCTCTACACCTCACGGTAGAAGGGGAACGACTAAGTAAGTAAGTTTAAAATATATTTTTTAAATTTTTATTTTTTGTTGTTTTTAAATTTAAGTCAAATGTAGTCGATCCGCTAATGACATTATCAGTTTGCGATAAACGAGTTCACAGCACAGGAGGTGGATTTCATTATTCAGTATATTACACGGAAAGTTAATATTTTTGTTTGTTTATTTTTTATATATTTTGATAAGAGTTGTAAATTAAATTTTTTTTAATGTATTTGTCAGTTTTGTGTATGTCTGTAGGGGGGGGGGGGGATATGGGGGGGGGGGGTGGGGGGGGTGGGGGGGGGGAAGAAATTTCAAGAGAGACAATCTTGTTGGAAAGAATACACCTAGATTATTTGCAGTTATCACCCATTTTAGTGATTTTTTTTAAATACAGACAAACAAAATTAATATTAATTTCACTTTTATTATCTTTACGACTGATTATATATTGTCATGGGGAATACACAACTATGCCAAGCTTCAGAGCTATTGCTCATCTGGAAGTGATTGAAAAATCGATTGCAAGATTTGAAGGTGACAAGAGAGTGACATACGTTGCAAGTTAAAGAAAAGCCTGTAGAAATACAGACCTGTTCCTCTTTAAATTACAGATGATACAAAATTAACAGAGGAGTAATAACATAATTAAATCCTTAAAGTAACTAAAGATGACCAATAGTGCATCGTAAAAATAAGTACATAAATAAACATGCTGATTGTTATTAAACACACCATTTAATACACCTTTACATACACATATGACAACAGCAATACTGTGGATAGATCAAATCTTCAACCGATGTCTTCCTTAGTCTTATTCACACAACGTTAGGAAGAAAGCATGCCACTAGCAATATTATCTATAAATCGATTGAAAATCTTCTAACAAGTTTCTCATTGTTTTAAGAGCACGTCATTAGATTTAAAATATATATATATTTTAAACACAGGCTTTTAATGCACTAAAAAGCCACAAATAATTTTTCAAGGAGTTTACAGCTTGCAGTAAAAAAATGTAACATCAAATTGACAATTTGCGGTAGCACAGTGGTTAGTGCACTGGCTTCCTAGTTCAGTGGTCTATGGTTCAATCCCCGGTTGAGGTGGGATTATTTAGACCGCAAACGGCTCCTAGGTCGACCCTGTCCCCAATTGGGTACCAGAGCAACTCTGGGCAGGTTAAGGCGGCCGGCGTGATGCTGACCACATCACCTCTAGTGTGCCGATGGTCGAGAAAATATGGGCCTAACACCATATTCCCAATATGCCCAATGGGCGTGTAACGGGATCCTCTTCCATTACCCTACCCCAATAGACACCTTGTAGACAACTGGCACGCCAACAAACGCAGACAATGAAACAAAAGTCAGGAATAAACGACGTCAGCGAAATAGGAGACAGATACCACCTCCCAGATTAAAAAAAAAATACAAGAAATACAGAGTACAGTAAAGAATTTACCACCACATTCCAGCCTAAAAACATAAGAATTTAAAATAAAATTAGTAGTTCGAACAACTAAACATTCCGACGCAGTCAGTCAGTCACATGAGTATCATGTGACTCAGAGAACCATTTATGTCTATCACGAAGGATGTCTATGCTGATGGATCTGCATTGTTATTTATTCGCACACAATTTCTGAAATTTCCCCAATTCGTATTTCGGGTGAGTATGAATAAGTATTTTTAATTAATATTTAGCACTTGATAACTAATGGAGTTCGTTATATTTGCAGTAACTGGACCGATTTCGTCGCTCAATTCGATGCGTTCTTAAATATGATTCGGAAACAGAGTAATTGGAGGTTCATTTTGAATTTTTGTTGTGTGTTTTTTTCATTACACACGAAAGCAAGATTTTAAAAGATATCCGTACATTTACAAAACATGTTGTAATAAAACATCTGTTAATTAGGTGGTAGAATTTTAGTCCATTGGCTTTTTTTTTTCACTTATCCCCATATTCTTTTTTGACGGGTTTCTCCAAAGCTTCATAACCAATGCATCCAGATGAATGACCACAAGAGAACTTGTGCCGTCATGAAGAAATACAGCTGAAAGTACACAACATAATTATGTCGCACCATATTGTAGCGGATGATTTACTCTTTACTTTATAATGGAGTTGGGTTAAAACTGTTCTGCCTCACGTCTTCTGCACCTTTTTCTTCCACGTTCGCCCTCAGACTTCCACATTAATGACTAATAAAGGCAGTAGTCAGCTCAAGATCCCTGACATCTCCAAAACGTTTGTCGTGCAGAGAAGTGGGTTGCTGCCATAATATGCTACTCCGTTCACTGCTGTATATTGGGTAGAACCACAGTAGATGTTCGGCTATCATGGAGCTGATGCCATAGATGCATGGAACTGGTGTACCAATCCTCTACTTGTGGTATAGATAGTTCCTCAATCTGTTGTGTCCAGTGCGTAGCCGGAAAATGATGACCTGGTCTCGCCTAGATAACTGATGATAGGCATGATTTTTTTATATGGCATGGGTGTTCTCTTTCCCATTTGGACTTGAATGTTTCTGCCATTTCATAAGTTGTCCCTATATTATCTGGTTGTAGCGCTCCTCCTTCCTTAGCACGTTTGTCTGCCTCTTCGTTGCCTGGAATGTTGCAATGGGCTGGCATCCATTGGACTGTGCACTTGTTGAAGCATTTGGACAGACTTTCGAGTGAGTTTATTACTGTTACGCACAGATCATTTTTTTTCTAAAGTCATTGTATGATCATTTTTCCTAAAGTCATTGTATGATCATTTTTCCTAAAGTCATTGTATGATCATTTTTTTCCTAAAGTCATTGTATGATCATTTTTTGCTAAAGACATTGTATAATTAGATTGACTGAAATGTACACTTTAATTTTTTCGGTCAAAGCTACATAACTCTGGATAATTGAGATTATCATTTGATATGATGTTACCTCCTCTTGTGACGAGACACGTTCGGTCCATATTTTTTGAACGAAGTGTGATCATTCTCCTTATTTGGTAGTATCGGTCAACTGTTGTTGGAATGTCTGAAACCAGTGTTGAGGTCTCTGGTCATGTCCATATAAGGCTCGATCTAGTTAAATCTGTATCTCGAATGTTCCTAGATCGTCTTGTTTGATTGACTATTCAAGTGTATAGGTTCTGCGCATGTCCGGACGCGAGGCGTCTGGGAAGTTTCTTTATCTTGGGAGTCGATAAAAAGTTGTGAAGCAGAGAAGACGCGTTTTGGCGTCTCTGTGATTTTGTTAGTGAATTAGGAGCCTTTTTGTGAGTTAGTTAGCTTGCAAGGTCCTTCCCTTGAGTATTCAAATCGCCTGGAGGCGTATGTTTTCTGTGGTGTGGATTTTCGAACGAAGGTAATGCCTCATTTACATCCAATCTGTAACTTAACTTTATGTTTGACAATGGTCGATCTCTGCTCACGTATGCTTTACAGAAAGGGAGGTGCTTTTATTAGAAGTCACGCCCCAGGTATCTTCATACCTGAGATCTATATGTACACGGGTCATACTCAGCCCGTAGAAGAGCTCTATGTTCTATGAACGTCGCTGTGTGTCAGCAATTACGCCTACGTCAAGGTTAGACTTAGGAATGCCTGAAAGGTCAGTTCGACCTGCACTCCTGGAATGTCATCCTCGTGCGACTTATGATTTGACTCATTTAGCACATCTGAACAGTAGGAGGATTTTTGATGTACTTTTGTATTTGGAACCAACAATATAATCCCTTGGCGCCATATCATCATTTTGAGAATATGCCAAATGCATTGATGAACTATGTATGCTGATATTCGTGAATGTCATGACTTTGCTCTATTGTGAACTGGATGTAACGTACCTGTGCTTGTGGCGTCAGAAATAAATGATGAAAGACGTCAAGAGCCGTTTGCCCATTTATGACTTCACATGTTGTACCCTATGTGCTGTAACAATGTGAACTGCATCACTATTATACACAGCAGCAACAACAACACAAAACCAGATAAGACACCTGTTACGCACATATTTTTTGGCGCACGGATTACGCATACCATGTAAAATGTTTTTATTGTCTGATGAAGATATATTCATCCTTGAATGCATGTTTTGGTCTTGAGGGACGAAACTCAGATTGGGCTATAAGTAGTCATTCTGTGAGTTATCGCTCTTTGTAGCGTTCTTAAAAATGGAACTCGGCGGAGGAATTTAGTTTTACTTGAATCTATTCTGTGTTTGGTTAGGAATAGATTGTTCTTGCTTCAGAATGTCTATGGCCCGAATCTATGTGTAGTGCTTGTCTATGTAGGACGAGTATGTCTTATATCTTGATATCTTAGTATATTTAAGTGGAACTATTTGCTCCTGTACTGTACTTTAAGGGGTCAGGTGTTCTCGGCGGATGAAGATAGGTTAGGGGGGTTGTTCGGTTGTCAAGGCCTAGGGCTGGAAGTCATGGCGGAGAGATGCCCAAGAGTTTGTGATCTCTTTAAGTTATTCTGGGGACGAAGATAGTTTCTTCCAGGATCGTTTAGTCCATGAGTTCCCACGTTGTGATTCTATAACGCCGGGAGAGCGTTTTTGTGCTTGCTAGTGTATTTCTTATGTCCAGGTAAAGAAACGTACTTTTGCTGACTTCGTTCATTCCTAGGCTTAAGATGGGCAGACGTTTACATGAATTTACCTACGAATATGTTTACGACATATTCTAGCAGAATATGTCGGGCCTACGCACATATTCTCTAGCAGCACTAAATATGTTTATATGCAGCAACTATGAGGACAGAATATGCTGATCCTTGCAGAATCAATTATTGTTGATGAACAAAGCTTCGATTGAAGATTTGGCTATACACCCGTATAGTGAGTGATGCTCAACCGGGAACCAGCAGCCATTGTGGAATTCGATTGATTTTGGAATTCTACTTATTGTAAATCATTAGCAGAGAACGGGAAAACTTCCTTATTATCAGGTGATGATTGAGAGATCACTATTATAAAGAAATTAACATTATCTTCACAGAGATTTGCTGTAATTTGCCTTGAGGAATCTTTGCTAGAAAGAGATCCTGTTTAGGAGTCAAGTTTGAACAGTATTGCTTAATTGACATGCTCGGTCAGTAAAGTTTACTGACTGTTTTTATAAACAAGGGAAATCTTGATGTTTACAGATGTTCCATTGCAAGTTTACTCTACATGAATGCTAATTTAGGACGGTAGTCCATTGATCAACATTATGCTGTCTATGTCGATTCATGTTCCTGTAACTGTACCCATTCTGTCAAGTGTGTGCGTCCAATTAAACCATTGAAACGATTACAGTGGTCCGCATTGGTGACTTACCATAATTAGTGAATGAGTGCCTTATACGGGTCAACACACAAACAGTCCACCATTCGCCTAACTCATACTTCACACTCACACTCCATATTTGCATAATCCTGCGTCGGTTGGGTTGACCTCTGCTTCCCCTGGAGCCTCCATCATATTCACCACTGGATTGCGTGAGGAGATTGAAAGCAGTACTTTACAGCATGCCTGGTAACACTGCAGAAATACGTTACACCAATACTTTACAGTGGTAACCAAAAGGACTTGGTTTTACAGTGGTATACACAGGTACGATCAAGAAGAAAAAAGAGAGTTATCAACACCCTACATCTTGAACTATAATACCAGGTGTCGATAGGAGAGGTACTGTGACGGGGCTAAAGATTTCCCAACGAAATTGGACTTATACCTATAACGTCCATGGTGGTCAGTTCTGCCATTATCATTTATGAAGCAACACGATAGCGGCCTTATCACCAAAGAGGAGCAAGCCCTAGATCCACCCTTATCAATTACATCTTTCAATCCCTTAGCATGGTGGCTCTTCAGGGCTGTTATTACTGAGAGAGCTTCTGTAAAGAATACAATCTGTTTTTCTGCATGTGCTTTACACTCAATAAGAGTTCCCGCTGCTTATTTCAGGGTTTCAGCTTCAGCGTTAACGTATTGCAGTATTTGCCAGTGGCGATGGCCCTTGGTGGATTCTGTTCTTTAATTTAATGAGGATCCCAGCGCCCCCCTCCCCTCTCAATGCATTTTTTTGCTGAACCATCAGTATATGCATGTGTCCAAAGCTTGGATATGTTTTGTCAGTATACTTGGTTGCTATGTTTTCTTTGTATTTCTGTCTGTGTTCCTTTATTGATCACAGGATTGTCTCCCCTGCTCTGCAGTGATGGTCCAACAATGGTCAAAATTTAGAGTACACAATAATGGTCTTTATCTACCTTCGCTCAAGATTACTTCTGGCAGAGTTGTAAATAAAAGGATGGTACTTCTATTTTAGGGAGCCTTCATAGGATTTTCAGAAATCAAGCACAACACTGAATTTATCAAAGCAGTCGTGAACTTTGCATCTGGTCGCCCCTTCTATGAAGAGAAAGATATATTAGCTCGTTTCTGAGCCCCCAACTGAATTATTCAGTAACATATTACTTTAGTAGCTCTGTTGTATTTATATTTAAGATCACTGATTCATACGTATGCACTTCTCTCTGTAATAATTAAATCAACTATTAATTTGTAAATAAATATAACAAATTTAATACCCAGTTATTGTTTAACATGAGTAAAAAAAATAAATGAATTTAGAAACTGAAATAGGCATATTTTCCTCACGGAAAATTAAAATGCAGGTGGTATTTTGAATTTTTGAGGTGTCTTTTGCTTCTTTCTTCTTCCGTCCTTAGCTAACGACCGGCAAAGCAGTCAGTGGCCATTACGCCTAGTGGCGTCTTAAGGGCCTCAGCGAATAGATTTTCTTTGCCGTTGTTCCCATCACGCCTAATGGCGTCTTTAGGGCAACGACAAATCAATCCGTTTGCTGTTGTTTCCGTAATCAAAGTGACTGGCAAACGGGTGATCAGCCCGTTGGGGTCTTTTGCTTGACGGTGTTACAATCACTTGACTGGCCAGATGTTGGACTGGTTTTCTGACTGCTCCATTCTGTGGTTCGGGCACGTTTGAGGCGTTATTGCGGGGGTAACCGCTCATAATGTCAAGGCAAGGGTCTTACCAACCCGCCAAAGGCAGGCATCTAGCGTAGACCACCAGCTCTTGATCCACAGACTCGTTATCAAGCTAGTATCACACACTGGTATTTCCAACTTGTGTCACAAACTGGTATATCCAACTTTTACCACCAACTGGTATATCCAACTTTTACCACCAACTGGTATATACAACTTTTACCACCAACTGGTATATCCAACTTGTACCACAAACTGGTATTTCCAACTTTTACTACAAACTGGTCTCTCCAACTTGTACCACAAACTTTAGAAGAAGCAAATGTCTCTGCTAAGAATTGGTTTCATGACAATAGTCAGGCGCCTCCCCGCTGTCACTTCCACAGCCCCTTTTCTCAGTAATTTTACCCTCTTTGAGCATCAGTCATACACACAGTGGATTGGATGAAAAAGCATCATTACTCTCAGTTAATTTGATGAAAAAATATGACTGGACAGGGGAAACGATTTTTGCCTGGTTTACACGTGTTTAAATATACATTTAACCTTTTTAAAATATTAATATAATAAATATGTACACCATGATTCATCATCATCCACTCCCTGCTTCACTCGGTTCTGTATTTATATAATTGATTTTCTTATTTCTCCGCTTAGTATTTGCCCTATAATGTTTTCTGCAAACCCGGGAGAGGGTGTCAGTCAAGTAGAAAGATGTGGTAATACTAACTATAGATGTGTCACAAGCTTTCTTTTGACAACAGCGGGAACGATACTCAACTATGTTCAACCTGAAACATTTGCCTTCATAATAGGTCCAAGTTTTCATGCTTCTACAAGTTGAGTGGAAAACGAGAAAAGTTATATATCACTTTTATAGTTTTTATCATTTGGACGCATAATTTTAATGTTCATTTGCTGCCTTTCTTGTCAACAAAGCGGCGAATTGCGAGCGTGTTGTGTGAAACAGAGCTTAGCCATTTAGGTACGTAGCTTATTAGCTAATAAAATTTCGGTGACGGAGTATAATCACATGTGGTAATGTTTTAAGAGGAATACCTACACGTCAACCTTTTGGATAGCTTTTTTTTTTTTAAAGGGATATCAATAAGTCACTATTTCGAATAGTTTTTATAACTTACTTACTTAGTCGTTCCCCTTCTACCGTGAGGTGTAGAGGTTTGGAAGAGAGAGCGCCAGACTATCATATCGGCTGTATAGATTTATAAAGAATATATAAAGCCTACCTCCACCGTTTGGATAGTTTTTATAAGGAATATCTATACTTCCCCCGTTCGGAGTTGTTATAAGGGATATTTATACCTCCCTTCGTTCGGATAGTTTATTAAAAGGATATCTATACCTCCCCGGTAAGATAGTTTTTATTTGACGGGATATCAATAAGCCACTCTTTCGGATAGTTTTTTTAAAAGGATATCAATACCTCTCCCCGCTCGGATAGTTTTTTAAAGGGATATGTATACCTCTCCCCGCTCGGATAGTTTTTTTAAAGGGATATCTATACCTCTCCCCGCTCGGATAGTTTTTTAAAGGGATATCTATACATCTCCCCGCTCGGATAGTTTTTTAAAAGGATATCTATACCTCTCCTTGCTCGGATAGTTTTTTAAAGGGATATCTATACCTCTCCCTGCTCGGATAGTTTTTTAAAGGGATATCCAGCCTCCCTGTTTGGATTTTTTAAAATTTTTACGGAGTATAAATAAGTCACTCTTTTAGATAATTTTTTTCATGGTTTTTTTTTCTTCAATAGGGATATCAGCTAGTCTTCCTTACTGAGTACTAGAAAGAATTATGTGAATACGTCAGCAAAGACACGAGGCAACATTATATATGATAAAAATTGTACATATTTTAATGATATGAGAAATACATAGACGCCTATAGAAGAACATTAGGTAATATAATTTTGTGGGTCCATCATCATTTCTCAAAAGCGTTCAGAAAAATAGAATGAGAAAAAAAAAATTTACTGTCTACAATAGATTCATTGTGGAATTATTAGAGATTGGTCATGAATTTATTATAGGTTTTTTGCTTGTGATTGCAAGTTGGTAGTGCGTTTATGACACTGACCGGGTGATAGTACATGACTGACATTTTCTTAGGGAGATTACACTGACAAACAACATTTTTCTTTCTTATATAAGAATAAGTGTTCTTAGGTCAGTTTCTTGCGCTGATTTCAAATCTGAAATCCGTTTATCTCTATCACATCGGGTTCTTAAGATATTTGTGAATAAATATATTTTTGGAAAACCGTTATTTGCTCCGTTTCATTTTTACTATATAACTTATTAAAAATTAATAAAAAGCAACATAATTCTACTTTTTATACTGCTAAAAGATGCATGACATATGTTACGCGATTTTTCAAATAGTTACTGTATTTTGAAATAATTCTGAGCAAAATATGGCTTCTAGAAGTTGTAGAAATTCGGCTGATCTGTTCTGTTACGTGTGCGGATATTTTACCGATCATGTTGACCAGAAACACTTTACACCATTACTAAAGAAAGCAAAAGAACTTTATTTCAATTCAAAAGATGATGATGCAAATAAATCTTGGAAGCCAAATGCAGTTTGTTCGATACATTGGCAGGTTGGTTACGAAAATCGCCGAAGCATAAGTCGATGCCTTTTGGAGTGCCAGTAATATGGCGTGAACCGACAAATCACACTACTGATTGTTACTTCTGCTTGACAAATATCCATGATTTCACTTTTAAAACTAGAAAGTCTGTGGTTTATCCAAATATTGAATCGGTTTCGAAACCAGTGCCTCATGATCCAATCACGTGTCCGATCCAAGTACCACCAGAACAATATCCATTGGACGTGAATGAACCATCAGAAAGTGATAGTTTACCTGCTTTAGAAACTAATTCTGACTCAGATTACATACCGGTGAATGAGGGTGTTTACTTAATTAACCATTCAGAACTTTCAGATCTAATACGTGATCTCGTTCTTACCAAAGGACAAGCGGAATTACTCGGTTCGCGACTCAAAGAATGGAATCTTTTAGCGCCCAATACTCCGATATCTAAATTTCGTCATAGACACAGAGAACTTGTTCAATACTTTGAGATGGATGATGACATTTGCTATTGCAAAGATGTAAACGGTCATGAGCACATAGTCAACGAATGGCGACTTTTCATCGATTCTTCCAAGACTAGTCTAAAGGCCGTGTTATTGCATAACAGAAATTTATTTTCATCAATTCCAGTCGCCTACTCTGTTCATATGAAAGAAACTTATGACAATATGGCTATACGTTTGGAAAAAATAAAGTACAATGATTACCAATGGCGGATTTGTGGGGACCTAAAGGTCATTGCAATTCTCACGGGCATGCAGACTGGGTATACTAAATTGTGTTGCTTCCGATGTGAATGGGACAGCCGCAACAGACAGGAACATTATGCAAGAAAGGTGTGGCCTATCAGGGATCGTATGCAGCTTGGGCATGAAAATGTAATACACGAGCCATTAGTTAACAAAGACAGCTTCATTTTACCACTGTTACATATAAAGTTGGGGCTCATGAAGAATTTTGTAAAAGCGTTAGATAAAAAGAGCAAAGCTTTCACTTATCTTTGAGAAAAGTTTCTGCAAGTTAGCGATGCAAAGATAAAGGAAGGTATCTTTGTAGGACCTCAGATTAGGAAAGTTATTGCAGACAAACAATTCGAGAACTTGTTACATGGTAGTGAACTTCGCGCATGGATGGCATTCAAATCGATCGTCGATAACTTTCTGGGAAATCACAAATCTGTCGACTATGTGCATATTGTTAAGCAGTGCATAGATGCATACAGAATTATGGGCTGTAACATGTCCCTAAAAAATCCATTTGCTCGATTCGCATCTTGACTTTTTCCCTGACAACCTTGGCGAAGTCAGCGATGAACATGGAGAACGATTCCATCAAGATATCGCCGTAATGGAGTCACGTTATCAAGGACGGTGCAGTGTGACCATGCTTGCCGATTATTGTTGGATGCTTCATCGCGATGTACCACATGCCATTCACCGACGAAAGTCGACTGCAAAGAAATTCAAGCCTACATAACTGTTATACTTCTTGTACGAATGATGTTGTAATACTGTATGCGTTGTTAAAAACTTCAATTGCGTATTTCTAGAGATCACGACCTGATAGAGAAAAACGGTTTGCAGATTTAAAAACAGCGCATTAAAATTGACCAGAAAAACATAGAAATGTTATAGAAAGAAAAAAAGGTTTTTTGTTAGCCAGTGTTATTACAGGTGCGCGGTGAATATAACAATTTAAGTTATTGCATATGTTAACAAGAACAACTGTGTTAGAACTGTTACAGACCTGCCATTGACATGTTTCATTACAACAGGGCGAACAATATTTAAGGGTAGTTTTATCATCAAATTCATTCATTCATTCATTACCCATCTACTCCCCTAGAAGTATTGACTATCAACGAAGTTATGCTAGGTCCCTCTTGTTATGTGCTGTCCGCTCAATATCTTTCTACGTCTTCTTTATCCCTTTCTGTTCTGTCCTAAGTTCTTTTCTACATTTTTTTCCGACCCCCTCCTCGCCCCTCTGTCTTTCTTACCTTCATTATGCCAGAACTAGGACTGCACTGACACGCGATTCCCCAATTCTCAAAAAAATTTTAAAATAATAATAAATCAATCAACAAATTAAAAAAAAAATCTTTAAAGAGTGTAGTAATAATATTACTTACTTGCTTAGTCGTTCCTCTCCTACTACTGGGGTGTAGAGGTTTGCCAAAGAGAGCACCATGCTTTCATATCGGCTGTCTTCCTTCTGGACTGGTTCCAATCTAGTCACTCTGTCCTTCAGAGATCGTCTAATGTTGTCCTCCCATCGAACTCTGGGTCATCGTGGAGGTCTGGATCCCTGGGTCTTTGTTTCCTATATTTGCTGTCGTAAAAAACGTAAAGGCAGTCCCATAGCAAATACTTCCGTAAGGTAGTAAAGTGTTACAGACTTCACTATACTGTCCAGCATTGAAAGGTGGGGTGACCAGTTCCTCGCTGCCTTTTCGTTCCCTAACTAAAGTGCAAGACGAGTACCCATTTACAGCTGGGTAGACTGAAGCATGTCGATACCGTGAATCGAACCCGGTACCTTTTCCACAAGAGACCAGCGCTCTAACCACTCCGTCAATCTTCTTTCTTTTGGCCAGGAGTTTCCAGGGACGTATCTTTATAGGTGCGGTCCTGTGTTACCTGCCAAGAGGTGAAATCTAGGGGAGCTTTCCATGTTGCTCCTATTCAAGTTTTTGATATCTCTGTTTGACTTTTTGATAAGATGGCCGTAGACATTATCGGTCCTCTGTCTGTTCCATCTGCTAGAGGTCACAGATTTATTCTCACGTGCATTGATTTATGCACTCGTTGGCCGGAGGCCGTACCTCTTAAGCCCACCACCACCTCTGATGTGGCTGATGCTCTTTTATTAATTTTTTCCAGATTAGGGTTTCCTCGCAAACTTCTTACTGATCATGGTTCACAATTTGTGTGTGATACCATGACATCTGTCATGAGGACTCTTAACATAGATATCTATCTCTTAGTAGCATTTATCACGCGATGAGCAATGGTTCCGTGGAGAGGCTCAATAGGACACTTAAGCAACTGCTACATAAAGTAACGGTCAAACGTCCTCAAGATTGGGACAGGATCTTTCCCGCTGTACATTTCGCTTATCGAGAAGTGCCGCACGAGCAGACTGGATTTTCCCCTTTTCAGTTAGTGTTTGGTGCTCAACCACGAGGTCCTATGGGTTTGATCAAGGATCGTCTCACTGACTCTGATGACTCAGGACACTCAGTCATCTTACGAGTACGTGATTAATCTTCGTCAGAAGATTATGGCTACAGATTCGTCTGAGGCTGCCAAACTGAAATCACGTATCTTTCAAATTAAAAATAGGCGTTTACAACAACTTTTTCCCGGTGACGAAGCTTTTCTATTGCTTCCTAGGAAGGATAATAGATTGCTTATTGCATGGAATGGCCCTTTCAAGGTCATATCTCGCATATCAGATGTTGACTATGTAGTGGATGTAAGAGGGAAAAGAAAAATAGTTCATATTAATATGTTCAAAGAATATCATACTAGACCAGAGCACTTACATTCTATCTTCTATGACATTGTTAACAATGTAAGTAATTTCTGTCACTTTTCTAGTTTGTCTGTGATTCATGAGGAAGAATCTTCCTTCCCTGAAGTTCACATGACTCTTCCTATATTTCCTTTGGATTCTTCAGGATCTTGGCGAGATGTGTTTATTTCTTCGTCATTATTTCTAACCAACATCGCCAGGTTTCCAATTTATTAGAATCTTTTGCAGATGTTCTCATCGACCTTCCAGGTCACACATCTGTTCTTAAACATGATATCATCCTTACTGATGATACCCCTATTCGGTTACGTCCTTATCCTGTTCCCCTTCATTACCAGCGCCAAACTGAACTAGAATTAGATCAGATGTTGCGTCTGGGTATTATTGAACCTAGTATGTCACCATATTCTTCACTACTGGTTATTGTCCGAAAAAAAGGATAACAACATTATGTGTCGATTATCGCAAGTTAAACGCTAAGACCAGGTCGGATGCTGAACCACATTCTCTTCTCGATGATGTATTATCTCGGTTGTATACTGCTCTCATATTCACAAAAAATGATTTAACAAAGGGTTATTGGCAGATCCCATTAACTGAGAGAACCAAACCTCTTACTGCGTTTTCTACTCCACATGGGTTATACCAGTGGAATGTCATGCCTTTTGGGCTTATGAACGCCCCTGCCACATTCATACGAATGATGCGCAAACTACTATCTCATAGATCTGATATCATCACTTAGATAGATGATATTTGTTTATTTAGTGCAAATTTTGAGGATCACTTTATAGGTCTTCGTTCTTTGTTGGATACTCTTCTCCTACATCATCTTGCTGCTAGGCCTACGAAAGTCCAGACTGCTTTCCATAAACTTACTTTCCCTGGTGTCGTGAGAAATTCTAATCCACATATATAAATTACAACGTAAATGTAAAGCCTAACAAATAAATTTAATAAAAGGAAAGAAGAATGGTAAAGAACAGTGCTGTCACAATGACTGTACTCGAATCCCCTTTTTTTTTTTACTTCGTCTGCGAATTGTAACGTTTCACGTTGATAGTAAAAGCCTACTACATCTCTACACGCTTTCTTCAATGAAACGTGTACTGCCTTTCTAAGAAAACCTTGAGATACGCAAGTTGACCTAGATTTAAAATTCCATTCATGTCATTTTATACACTATGGTACCTAAAACGAAAGACAGATGGACTAAAGATAGAAAGAAAGGGAGGGGCAAAAGCCAGAACACTTGCAACACTAAACACGCGTCGCGATACACAATTACTACCATCACGCGTGTAAGGCCACAAGCACTAGCTTTTTTTTCAAATCGTCAGTGAAAAAAAACACTACCCATAAAGAGAGTTATGTTTAAAAAAAAACTGAAAAAACGCTTATTAGGAAACATGACATTATATCGGTTTACGTTTGAAAACATTACAGTACCCAGACACCACATCGTATTCGAAGTAAACAGGAGGTAGAAGAAAATACATATTTTGAACGCAGCCACTTAGCCCCATAAAATTTATATATTTGGGTTCCTTGTGACTTGCTGACAAAGAATATGTTAAGTGTTATGCAAATAGTCTAGGAATTGGCAAGTTATAGCCAAAATAAAATGGGGGTGCTGTCAGACAACACCAAAAAGCAGAATCGCTCAGTGACAGATTTTCACACCACCATTGTACGGGAAATGGGCTGACATGTTACCTCCTATTTGATTGGGTAGAAATAAATGTAAGGCTAAACACGATTAGTCGGACTATAAATACTACTTTTCGTTGCTAGGGGAGACGGATGGAAGGGTACTGTTTTTTTTTTTAAACGCTTGGGTAAACACGGCATGATTGGTTAGACTCGTCGATATAGTCACTTAGACGCGTCAGTTCCACACCAGATTTTCAAAATTACTTTCTTAAGCAACAGTGCGTTGAGCATCAGCTTATATTTTTATAAATAAAAGCCTGAGACAGAGGCAGCTCGGAATTTGTGCCATAAGTTGTGCCATTATTCTTCACCAGTCAACGTATCTGTTTATTATTATTCCATGAATTGTGGTAAGCTTGAAATATTTGATATCTTTTAATGAAAATTGAATGTAAATTAATAATTTATGTCTGTATATGTGCGTGGTTCAGTAGCGAACCGGAGGCAAGGCCTATATATATATAAGTTGCTCCAACCTGAACAGAAGGTGTCAGAGGAAAGTAAAACTACATGGAATTACCAAATAGTACACTGACACCTATCTTATTGACTAGAAAGAAATAATGCTGGACTTGCAGAGGCGTAGTAACCATTAGGGAGGAGTATACTGGTGAAAATTATTATAGATGAAGCTGACAGTTGGCCTACCGCTCTGAACTCAGTGTTTGTTATGTATTGTGTTCAGTCTGGAAGGGTATTATAAATTAGTTCTGAAGTAGGAGGTACAACCTTCTTGTTTCAGGGACCGTGGTCCTAAAGTTATTGAGCAACACCTGGTCAGAGCTTTGCTGAATCCAGAGGCGGACAGCATACTCCTTGGTCCATATAGCAATCAGTGTGGTGTCTCCAGAACACAGGGAGGCTATCGAGCAGAGGAGTCTTTTTCCTGCCGCCATCACGACAGATAAGAATCTGTGGCCAGCGGAGCTCAACATTATGCCCCTCTAAAACTGACAGTATATAAACTAAGAGGGGAAATAAATTGTTTTAATGTTAGGAACTGAGAACATCTCCAATACTAGTTCCAACAGAAACAAACACTTGAAGTTATGATGACAAATAACAACTTAGATTGACATATAAAACCAGTATTCCTCATAGAACTACTACACAACTGACCCACATATTATAATATTAATAAAATATGTCACTACAAGATTCATATTTATAAATTATGTAATATAAATTGTGATTACAATATATTATGATTCCTGGTTCACTGTGTAATTGAATCAGGATCTCCATTGGTAACAGTACTTAATACATGAATATTTGAAAATTTATCCGTGACTTATTTAAGATAGTCTCATAGAGTGTTCTATGTATGTGAGTGTCAAACTGTTGTCAAGTGTGGTGGAATAAATTAAAGGTTTATCTGTCTGTTATTGTTGTGACTTACACTTCATCATTTACAAAACCCTAGACATTCAACGTAGTCATCACAATATTCCAGAATAATTCTGACTGAGATATAAATATGTGGTAGCAAGTAAGGTCACCTGTATTATACTACACTTATTAGATACAGATACCTTCACAGCTGATCTCAGTCAGTACACTAAGTCCCCTATAAATATTTATAACATCCCACTTTACCACATATATTGGGGTCCGGTCCGGGATATTGAACTTTCTCCTGTTATATATATTGGGAATTAATACAATTTAAAAGGTATCCTTGGGTGAAAATAAATAAGGTTGAGCTCTCAGTGCCTGTGTGTCCTAAGTTAATTAGTCATACATAGAATTGTGTAGTTAGATATTTTAGACATTTATCAGTTAGAAAATGGCGGACCTGGCCAAATTTCGATCTGCTGCTGTACAGACTGCGAAAGAGTTAGGAATGGACGGGCAAATTATGATTGCGTATGTCACTGCTGAATGTGACAAATATATTGAACGGGAAGAAAGAAGATTAGAAAAAGAGGCCGAAAGAAAGTTAGAGGCTGAGACTAAGAGGTTGCAGATTGAGGCTGACAAAGAGGCTAAGAAATTGGAGGCAGAAAGAGATGAGAAGAAATTAGCTGCAGAAAGGGAAGACAAGAGATTAGCTGCAGAGAGGGAAGCCGAGGAAAGAAGATTAGCTGCAGAGAGGGAAGCAGAAAAGGAGGAGAAGAGATTACAAAGGGAACATGAGTTACGACTAAGGGAGTTTGAGTTTCAAGGCCATGCTCTGGAAAATGGTGCCAGTCCCTTTGCCTCTGATGCCACTGCTAGTCAGGGAGCCTCAACCTCAGCTATGAATTTTCATTTAGATCATTTTGTTGAGAAAGACGATGATATTGAGAGCTATCTAAATAGGTATGAACTATTAGCTACCACATATGGGTTAGAGAGAGAGAAAGGTGGAGCTTAAAGTTATCTCAAGGTCTTCGTGGGGCAGCTTATGAAGTTTTTGCCAAAATGAGCAGAGGTGATCAGGAAAATTATGACATGCTAAAGCAGGCTCTTTTGTTAAGATATGAAAAGAACGCAGAATTTTATAGGAAAAAATTTAGGAATGCTAAACTACTGTCAGGTGAAACCTATCACCAGTTCTCTGCACGAATAGAGACATACTTGGAGAAATGGACTTCTCTGGGGAAAACCCAAGATCTTAAGGAAATGGTCCTTATAGAACAATTAAGAGAGTCCATGGCTCCAGACCTGAGAAAGTTTCTCATGGAACAAGGTGCAGAGAGGCTGGGTGAGTTGCTAAATGTTGCTGAAAGGTATCAAGCAGCTCAAGCAGAGGTAACAGGTAATAAAAAGAAACAGGTGGATAATTTTAGGGCACCACAGAACTTTAATAAATTTGATCCTAGGGATCAAAACAAAGGTAAGCACCAGTTTGATAGGCCACGGTATGACAATAAAAATAAAACCCCACAATTCGATGAAAGGAAATATGATGAAAGAAAATCTTTCAACCAAGGAAAAAGGTGGTGTAAAAATTGTCAGATGGACAATCATGACACTGACCATTGCAGAAGGAAACCTGTGTATATGGCAACCCTTCAGGTCAGGTCGACCTCAAGACAGGAGGAGGATATTATGTTAGATACCACTCCAGAAGAGATGAGGAAGGCACAGGCTGGGGATAAACCACTCAAGCCTTGTTTCAGAAAATTGTCAACTTGTCATACAACTCCAGGCAAGGGAGATTTTTACATGAAAAACAAGTTGATGTATAGGAAGGCCGGAACTAGATCCCATGGTCACGGACAGCTGGTTCTTCCAAAAAGATATAGGGCAGAATTAATAAGGAGCCTACATGTGAAACCAGATGGGGACCATGAGAAATAGGTACCATCATCCAAAAGGTGGCTCACAATTATTATTGGCCCAAAGCAAGATGGGACATTGAGAATTTTGTAGAAAGGTGTAGCATAGCACATGAGGGAACACCCACAAGTGGGAACATGGATCAGGACCTGGACACGCCACGGGGCAAAAATAGGCCTGATAATAAAAAGAAAAATAGATTTGATAAAGTGGACCAAATGGAATGGGAAGCCCCTTTTCACGGACAAGCTTCACTTAACTGTTTTACAATGGCCACTATGCGGAGAGTGCAAAAAGATGTCTTACCCCAGGATAAGCCGAAAATCCCTCAATCGGACTTAAACAAACTGGAGGAAGAGGATGTAGAGAGGAAATCTCTCATCAAGAATTTTAAGTGGGGAGAAAGCCCCAAAAGAAAAATTGGTAGCGGTCGTTTTGTGCATGATAATTCTGGGAAGAAAAATCATCACTATAGCGCTTCGAGTGGAAGAGACCATACCGGTGCATGGACAAATAGGTCCACAAAATTAAAGGTCCATATGTAGCGCTGTTAAGAACGTGGACTGATGAAAAGGCAGAGGAAAACATTACATCTTCATACCAATATGTGAATGAGCTGACCACTCGTTAAAAACTGGCTGGAAACTTGCCAATGAAAATTTGAAACAAGCCAGGAAGAAACATGCTGCCTATTATAACAGGAAGGCGAAAGACAGAAATTTGGCTGTGGGAGAGAAAGTACTGCTTCTTTTGCCTGGGAGTCAGAATAAGTTACAAATTGGATGGCAGGGTCCATATACAGTTCTAGAGAAGGTGTCTAGAACAAATTATAAGATAGATAAGAAGGGGAAAGAAAAAATCTATCATGTGAATCTCCTGAAGAAATATTTGGAAAGAGAACATCAGGAAGAGACACACTTGTTGACCTTGTCCATCGCCATGGAGATGAAAAAGGAACCACTTTCATCATTTGAATATCCATTACACCCCTGTGAGACAGCAGCACAGGTGAAAATCAGTACACATTTAACGAAAACTCAGAAAGAGAGAGTGCAACAGGTTCTAAATAATCATGCAGAGGTGTTAACAGACCGACCAGGGCATACAAACCTATTGGAATATGATATGAAACTGATAGACCCCACACCTGTCTGTATGAAACCATATTCGATTCCGTTTGCTAAGGAGAAAGCTTTGAAGGAAGAGATAGACTATCTATTGAAGGAAGGAATTATTTCGCACAGTGAATCTTCGTATAGTTCCGGTGTTGTACTCTTAAGGAAGCCCTCTGGAGAACATAGACTCTGTATAGATTACAGGAGACTGAATGCTATTACAGAAGGACAGGTGGATCCATTGCCGGATACAAATCAGCTGTTTGCCAGGCTAAATAAAGCTAAATATTTCTCAAAAGTGGATCTGAGTAAAGGATACTATCAGATTCCAGTAAAGCCTGAGGTTAGACCATACCTAGCTTTTAGTACCTCAGAAGGACACTATGAGTTTAATAGATTGCCATTTGGATTGAAGAATGCGCCTAGTGTCTTCTCTAGAATGATGAGAAAATTATTGGATCCTCTGAATAATCCCTGTATAACAAATTTTATGGATGATATCCTTATAGCAACAGAAACATTTGAGGAACACATTGACTCTCTGAACATGCTGTTTGATCGACTTAGGGAGGCAAATTTAACAGCCCGACCAACCAAATGTTGCGTTGGATGTAAAGAATTGGAATTTTTGGGACACACAGTTTATCAGGGAAACATGACCCCTGACCCAAAGAATTTAGAGAAACTACAGAAAGCCCCGAGACCACAAACCAAGAAGGACGTGAGATCCTTTGTCTCATTATGTGGTTTCTACCAGAAGTATATCAAAAATTTTAATTCCATATGTGCACCGTTAACTGAATTGACACGTAAAGGACATCCAGATCGCATTACATGGACACCACAATGTGAAATGACTTACCAAGAATTGAAGGAAAAGCTCACAAGTAAACCTATTTTGAAATTACCTGACTTAAGTCAAGAATTCATGGTAAGAACGGATGCCAGTAATATTGGGTTAGGTGCAACTCTACTACAGAAATCAGATGCATTGGATGGGGAAATAAGCCCAGTGGCATATGCTAGCAGAAAGTTGAATAAAGCTGAAATCAACTACTCAACTAGCGAAAAAGAATGTCTTGCAGTAATATGGGCAATAAAGAAATTCAATATTTATCTATATGGGAAGGCATTTAAGTTGCAAACTGACCACAAACCTTTATCGTTTTTAGCACAGGCTAAGCATGAGAACTCTAGGTTACTCCGATGGTCTTTGCTTCTGGCTCCATATAATTTTGCATTGAATATATATCTGGAAAAACCAATCTGGGAGCGGATTTTTTAAGCCGCCATCCGTGTGATGAGAATCACCGTAAACCCCAGAAATAATAATAAATTTTCTCTATGTGTATATAGAATTATAGACTGACATATAACGTCTGTTTTAGCGGGGAGATTTGTCATTGTCGTGAAAATTCTAATCCACATATATAAAATTAAAACGTAAATGTAAAGCCTAACAAATAAATTTAATAAAAGGAAAGAAGAATGGTAAAGAACAGTGCTGTCACAATGGACTGTACTCGAATCCCCCTTTTTTTCTACTTCGTTCTGCGAAATTGTAACGTTTCACGTTGATTAGTAAAAGCCTACTACATCTCTACACGCTTTCTTCAATGAAAACGTGTTCTGCCTTTCTTGGAAGAAAACCTTGAGATACGCAAGCTTCAATGACCTAGATTTAAAATTCCATTCATTCATTTTATACACTATGGTACCTAAAAACGAAAGAGTACAGATGGACTAAAAGATAGAAAGATAGGGAGGGGCAAAAGCCAGAACACTTGCAACACTTAACATGCGTCGCGATACACAATTACTACCATCAACGGCGTGTAAGGCCACAAGGCACTAGCTTTTTTTTCAAATCGTCAGTGAAAAAAAACACTACCCATAAAGAGAGTTATGTTTAAAAACCTGAAAAACTCTTATTAGGAAACATGACATTTATCGGTTTACGTTTGAAAACATTACAGTACCCAGGACATACCACATCGTATTCGAAGTAAACGGGAGGTAGAAAAGAAAATATACATATTTTGAAACGCAGCCACTTAGCCCCATAAAATTTATATAATTTTGGGTTTCCTTAGTGGACTTGCTGACAAAGAATATTGTTACTGTTGTTATGCAAATAGTCTAGGATTTGGTCAAGTTATAGCCAAAATAAAATGGGGGTGCTGTGACAGACAACACCCAAAAGCAGAATCGCTCCTCAGTGACAGATTTTCACACCACCATTGGTACGGGAAATAGGCTGACATGTTACCTCCTATTTGATTGGGTAGAAATAAATGTAAGGCTATGAACACGATTAGTCGGGACTATAAAATACTACTTTTCGTTGCTAGGGGCGAGACGGATGGAAGGGTACTGTTTTTTTTTCAAAACGCTTGGGTAAACATGGCATGATTGGTTAGACTCGTTCGCAATATAGTCACTTAGACCGTCAGTTCCACACCAGATTTTCAAAAGTACTTTCTAAAGCAACAGTGCGTTGAGCATCAGCTTATATTTTTATAAATAAAAGCCTGAGACAGAGGCAGCTCGGAATTTGTGCCATAAGTTCATGTGCCATTATTCTTCAAACCAGTAAACGTATCTGTTTATATTATTCCATGAATTGTGGTAAGCTTGAAATATTTGATATCTTTTAATGAAAATTGAATGTAAATTAATAATTTATGTCTTGTATATGTGCGTGGTTCATGTAGGCGAACCGGAGGCAAGCCTATATATATATATAAGTTGCTCCACTGAAACAGAAGGTGTCAGAGGAAAGTAAAACAACATGGAATTACCAAATATTACACTGACACCTATCTTATTGACTAGAAAGAAATAATGCTGGTGGACTTGCAGAGGCCGTAGTAACCATTAGGGAGGAGTATACTGGTGAAAATAAAATATAGATGATGCTGTGACAGTTGGCCTACCGCTCTGAATCTCAGTTTTGTTATGTATTGTGTTCAGTCTGGTAAGGGTATTATAAATTAGTTCTGAAGTAGGAGGTACAACTCTTCTTGTTTCAGGGACCGTGGTCCTAAAAGTTATTGAGCAACACCTGGTCAGAGCTTTGCTGAATCCAGAGGCGGACAGCATACTCCTTGGTCCATATAGCAATCAGTGTGGTGTCTCCAGAACACAGGGAGGCTATCGAGCAGAGGAGTCTTTTTCCTGCCGCCATCACGACAGATAAGAATCTGTGGCCAGCGGAGCTCAACATTATGCCCCTCTAAAACTGACAGTATATAAACTAAGAGGGGAAATAAATTGTTTTAATGTTAGGAACTGAGAACATCTCCAATACTAGTTCCAACAGAAACAAACACTTGAAGTTATGATGACAAATAACAACTTAGATTGACATATAAAACCAGTATTCCTCATAGAACTACTACACAACTGACCCACATATTATAATATTAATAAAATATGTCACTACATTATTCATATTTATAAATTATGTACATATAAATTGTGATTACAATATATTATGATTCCTGGTTCACTGTGTAATTGAATCAGGATCTCCATTGGTAACAGTACTTAATACATGAATATTTGAAAATTTATCCGTGACTTATTTAAGATAGTCTCATAGAGTGTTCTATGTATGTGAGTGTCAAACTGTTGTCAAGTGTGGTGGAATAAATTAAAGGTTTATCTGTCTGTTATTGTTGTGACTTACACTTCATCATTTACAAAACCCTAGACATTCAACGTAGTCATCACAATATTCCAGAATAATTCTGACTGAGATATAAATATGTGGTAGCAAGTAAGGTCACCTGTATTACACTACACTTATTAGATACAGATACCTTCACAGCTGATCTCAGTCAGTACACTAAGTCCCCTATAAATATTTATAACATCCCACTTTACCACACCGGGTCACACTGTTGGTTCTGGTCGGCTTCAATCTATCCCTTAAAATGTTTCTAAGATCCTTAATCTATCTGTCCCTACGACAAAGAAGCAGGTACGAAGTCTGTTGGGACTGGTTCAATTTTACAGTCGCTTTATACCTAATATGTCTGACATCACTGCTGTCCTGTCATCCTTTCTACGTAAGGGTCTCCCAGTAGAAAGTGCACTGGGCGAAAGAATGTCAGATCGCTTTTAATAAAATTGTGCATGTATTCTCATCACTTCCTATTTTGAGGTTACCTGATATTACAAATATATATATATATACTTCAAACAGATGCCAGCACTTACGGCTTGGGAGCAGTTGTAATGCAATCCTTCAACAATGTCCTTAATCCTACCTTGTATATTTCAAGAAAGTTGACGGAGGCCGAAAAGAAATACTCCACCGTGGAAAAAGAACTTGTAGCGGTTGTCTGGGCGATCCAGAAACTCAAAAGATATCTTCTTGGAGTGCCATTCATCATACAAACAGACCAGAAGTCGGTTGCGGCTTTAAAACGAGCTGATCATCGCAACCACACATTGGCTCGGTTTTCGATTTTACTCCAGTCATTCAACTTTGAGATCGATTCAATACCAGGATTAGATAACGTTGTAGTGGATTCGCTATCTCGATGTACACCTTTTGTACCTGCTATCTGATGATGTTTTACTGACTATCGTTTGTATCCTTACGTTCAACTTACAGGAAGTCATAAAGGACTATAATAGGACATATCTACTCAAGTTGGTACGCGATATTGGTACACGATAATAACTTTATTAAACGTTGGATTGGTTCCATTAATTTTCGCTTATTGTGTTGGTGCAATCTATCTGCACTGGCTGATCGAGCCATACTGAATAATTATATACGTACACCTTCCGTGGACTCTAATTGCATATCAGAATTCGACAGAGATGGATGAGAACCTTACACATTTGTATTTCGTTAACAAGGTTGACGTTCGTAAGAACACCACTTCACAAGTTTTGGTTCGTGACTTTGACTTACGCTGCAACTTTCAGAGGATTTTTCCTGGAAATGGAGATTGTTATTTACGTATGCTGGACTGAACGATTTCTCATGGACCTATCTTATATTATTGTTTGTTGTTTTATTCATACTTAGAACTTTAGTTATTAGATTAATCTTAGTATGTTGGTTGTGCATTTATAATTAATCTACTGTTCTCACATGTATAATACAACATTTACAAAACATTACATGAATATTTTATCATTTCATTCTAAGTTACATAACTCATGATTAGTCATGTTTTCTTGCTCTTAGCATGGATCCTACTTACTATCTTCGTTTTTGGTAATCTCTAACATTCTGTAATACTCCTTAAATTTTGATCTCATTAGTCTATATTCGATAGTCCTTTCGTGCTTATTCTTTTGCTAGTTACCAGACCTTTTTTTAGTTTAAGATTACATTATGAAGTTTATTTTTCACAGTTTATAGTGTCCAACCATCCTTTGCTTGTAATTAGATACTCACAACCTATTCGTATGTATGATTCTTCTTAAATAGAATTATAGTAGAACTATCTTTAATACATACTTGTCGTAATTGACTGTTAATTGTAGTACACACAACTA